>CM067370.1:79310811-79385811 GCA_034401795.1 Chaetoderma sp. LZ-2023a
CATTTACATTTGGCTACCCCCTCTGGGGTGGGGGTCAGAGTGGTGAATGTGGGAATTTGTGATGTTTTTTCAAATAGCAATTTAAACACTAAAGAGTTGTCGTCTAATCTAAATTAAGCTTGGATACATGGTTACCTATAATGTTTAGAAGCAGCATGCTGAGTGACTGAAGGCTCCTTCAGGTATCTCCATACTCGCTAATGATGAGATCCATAGTAATAGTTTTTTTAGCATGACCTTGTATTACCTCACAACAACATACACTCTCAGAAATTCTTTCTAGCTTAAAAAAAATGTTATGAATAAATCCAGATTTTATCCAGAGATCGGTAGGGTCTCTATTAATATTTATCTTTAGGTTAGCATTTGTCTAACCTCGAGTCCTTAAATTGAGCTTTTGCTCTATCAGCTTCTTTGTTTATTTATGATTCAGATTTTAGAAAATCTAAAAAGACAAGGAAAAAGTGAAAGATAAGAGCCATTCGACAAGATATCCATCGGGTAGTTGCCAATGTTTCATCAAATCAGAGCACGCATGCCATGTGTGCTTAAAATGTACATCATGATTCATCATGTTTGATATGCAAGTCATAGCCCCAAGCCGCTAGGCTGGCCTTTTTCAAAGCACTATCTCCAGGTCTTTCAAGTTTTCCTGTTCCGGGGAATCCTCCTTTGAGGTCTCGGACTAAAATAAAGGCTAAACCCGAGGCCATGGCTGATTCAGCCATTCTTGAGAGAATTGTGCAGTCCTTCAAAAACAGGTTCATAAAATAGACTTTTCTGTTGATGTCAGGATTAAGAAGATTGTCTCGGGTCAGTCAGACTCTAACGCTTCATCAGTTAACACGGTTGAAAGTGAAGCCTTAGAGTTTGCTGTCCCCAGAAAACGGCTGTTAATTAAATTCAATAAATTACCGCTTACAGACATACACTGTTTTAGGAGCGCCACTAGATCAGGAAAGAACAAAATAGTACCAAGACTCGAGTTTCACCTCGTTCGTCACCAGTCTCTAAGTCAGTCAAGCCATGTCCGGGTCCAGCAGATCCACTAACTACCACTATTATCAACACTCCGCAGCCTGCGCCCATGTAGCCCGAGTTCGGTTCAACCTCTCGGGGCCCGAGTGGGCTTTAAGTCGGTTATGTTTTTCGCCTCCTCATACCACTATGGCTGCTCTGGCTGGTTCAAAGGATTTCCCGACCAGAGTGGTTCAAGTCATTTCACACCCCTTGTCTTCAACTCAGCTGACTTCGTCTTCTTACATTGTGTCTGCCGCCTCCCCAGCTCGACTTCCGGCCCTGGGCCCAGGTTTTTTTCTGGCCCTGGTCTCAATCTTGGTTGGCTTAGTTTTCCCGAACCCATCCATGGGTCCATGGGTTTTTGTCCAGGCACGGACGCAAGTGAGGCTTCGGGTTTAGAGTTCTTGTTGGCTCCGGGCCTTGGTTTTATCCTGGGTCCACACCTCTCAGGTGCGGCCTCTGGTTTCCCCACTGGCTTCGGACCGGGGCGAGCCAAGGCCTACTGGCATATCAGATTTAAATTTCAACTAATTTTGGCCAGTCATCTTGTGATTTTTCACATGTGTCCTGAGGCCCAATTGGGCTCCGGAGCCAGGTCCCCTACTAAATTCTCAATCATCTTCCATTTACTTCTCTACGGATTTTCCTGTCCGGTCGTCGGGTCCTCTCTGGGATTTTATTAGTGATAATAGGTCTGGCTATGGTTCTAAAGCTGATTTAGTTAATCATAGTCCTGTCACTAATGAGTTTAGCTTCTCTTCTACATACACCTCTTGTGCTAGTAATTCTCTGGATCATTTCGCTCTTCCTCAATCTCTTCCTCACTTAGGTACTTTTTCGAATTCTCAGAATTCCTCCATTTCTTCAGATTCTGTGGCTCACGATACTTTTTCTGAGGACCAAGTTAGTTGTTATTTAAATGACTCACTAGTGAATGAATTTACCTCTATTGGCCTGTCGAGTAAGGATTTTACTTTGTCTTAGGACAGTTTAGGGAATTTAATTATCACAGCTTCTAGAAGTTCCATTAATTTTTTTCTGTCCTTGAGGCTAGTTTGGTCCTGAGAAGTATCCTTCGTCATTCACGCCCTGAGGTTAAGTTCTTGGATTATTTTTCAACATCAACTATTCATCCTTCTCTAGTATCTGATATCCTTTCTAGGGATGTTGGAGTATCTCCAATTTTTTTATGATTCTCAGGATACTTTTCCAAATCAGGATTCAGTATTATTTTCCTCCTTAGGGTTGGTGAGAATGATTGGTCTAGCACTCATCAGTGGGTTTCTGATTCACTCCATAATGAGTTACAGCCTGAATGGATTATCTTCTCTTCTTATGAATCTCCTCTAGTATCGGATGGTACTATATCTTTTGATCGTGTACTTCCAATTAACAATTTTTCTGCTGACATTTCTCCTCGGTTCCTCCGTATTTATCTTCCTCTATTACAGTTCCTCTTTCTGGTTATGCTGCAACAATTAGACCTAAGTCCCTCTTTGGTGACACGTGGGACCTTATTAAGGACACTGGTAGATCCCCTGTTTGGGATTCTGCTTTGCTTAGATCTTTGGAACAATCTTCTCGTCTTAGATTTTAGCTTTCTAATTTTTCAGCCCTTCTGTCAGAAGCTATTCTTAAGGTCTCTTCTAGAGGTGAGTATCCCTTCTCCTGTTCTCACTTGTTGGGCAGATATTTCTAGATTCAACCTCGATTTAGACTCTTGCATGATTGGATTCGTTAATAACTGCCGTAGGAAGAGAGTTCTTGGTCCTCTTGCTATCTCTTAAACTCTTATTTCCACTTCCTGTTTTGGGAAAGAGTTGTTTGGCCCTGAATCTTCCAATCTCATTCTGAAGGAGGTTGATAGGCTTAAGAGTATTCATGAAATCTTTTCCACGGTTAGTCTTCCTCCAGTTTCCAGAAAGCATTCCTTCACTCCGTTTCATTCCTTTCCTTCTTCCTCCCGTTCGAAGAAGTTGCCTTGTTCTGATTCTCAAGATCTTTCCCTTTTCATGTTTTTGTGAACTCCAATCGCACTCATAATAGGTCCAGATATCCTTCTCCAGCCAGGTCCCTCTCTCAGGCTTCCTGTCCTCGTCTGTCTGCTTCTCCTCGATCCAGGTCTCCTAATCAGGATAAATACTCGGATGTGGTTTCCAACCATTCTAGAGCTCAGATTCCTTTTAGGAAGAAACCGAGAGGCTCCTCCCGTAGATCTAGTAGTTGGTACTAATCTCATCTTTAACGCTATAAGTTCAGGAAATGGCCCTTTTTTATCCCTTCCCATAGATTTAGATTTCCAGTCCCCTACTCTCGCAGATTTTCCGGATATTCCGTTAGGAAAACGTGTCTCCCGGTTCAAGGCTCATTGGTCTCATCTAATTCTGGATCAGTGGGTCATCATCCTCGTTGGAAGGAAAAAAACCCTCTTTCCTTTGTTCCTCGTTGGACTCCCATTCCCTCTTGTCCAGAGAAACTTCTGGCTCTGGATTCAGAAGTTCTATCTCTGATCTCAAAGTAAGTGGTGGAGGAGGTTGTGGATTGGCATTGTAATCCAGGGAGGCCCATTATCAATCTCAAATCCCTCAATCCTCATTTCGAGTCCCTTATTCAAGAAGGAAACAGTCCAGTCTATTATTCAAGCCCTTCAGGTGGGACCATATCCCTCGGCCTGAAGGACTCATATTTTCACATCCCTATTCACCCCTCTCCGCAAGTTCCTCCGATTCGCTTACAAGGGCAGGGTCTGGCAGTTCCGCAGCCTCCCCTGTGGTCTTAGCACCTCCCCTTACATGTTCACCCGCATAGTGTCGTCTGTGGCTGCCTGTCTTCATCTCCAGGCAATCTCAATTCATGTGTACATAGGCGACTGGCTTTCAAGGCCCCCGACCCTGTCTCTCATTTCGGATGTCACAGATACCATCGAGGTTTGCCTTCATCTGGGTTGGATTGTCAATATAGAAAAATCTCGTCTCTCCCCCAGTCAGGTCTTTACCCAGTTGGGTGTCACTCTCGACCTCATTCAGGGGAAGTTATTTCCCTCCCCAATGTATATATGATTACTGTATTCTCCTTCGATCAATACTTATCATTATATTACTCTTTGATAATACAAGCTGCTCTAGGAATCTAGATTTAGAAAGCTTTACCAGCTCCTGGAACCGGGTACCCAGCTCCCAACAACCGGGTACCCGTCTGCCAGTGAGACTCATTCTTGTTTGCATAGCAACAAGAGCAATACATGCTTTTTGCATATTGAAATAATCTTAGTTCTCTCCAAGTTTAAATCTTTGTGCCTAATTAAGCAACGTTTTCGCGCCAGGAATTATTGGATTACCATGGAAGGAGCTACTGAAACTCGGTTGTGTTCTTTCATGTTATTCTCTAGCATATATGGAGATTTAAGTCTCTAAAATTTTGTGTGTGTTGCATGTCTCAATTTCTGACCTCGAATCTGGGACATGTGGTTACAACGAAATATGCCAGATAAGATCGCCTCCTTTAATCCCAACAGCGATCGGCAGTAATATGAAATTGGATGTTGGCTATACGATTTTTAACACTAAAATCTGCTGATGTTGTTCTCCATATTATCCGAGCGGGTGCCATCACACCCATGTTGTTTCTCAGATTTTTTATTGTGAAGGAAATGTTTCATTAATTCGCGCATCTTATTCTTGGTGCTGCATGCTTTTTGGAGCAGAAAACTAGAATTATGTCAAGTTTTGCGTGGTAATCACGATCTGTTTGCATTGATCGATGGTTTCAAAATTCTTGATTAAAGATGTGTGTTCTGCGGTTTTACCGTGTTTTACAGCAGTTTGTTTATGCGTTTTGTTGTTTCTTTCGCGTATCATTTTGGCCTTTGTTTGAGTAGTATAATTTTGAAATTAATTCTTAAATATACCGTGAATGCAATTCGATATGGTTCCGTGTGATACATCCTTCGGGATCAATTTATGGGTATATTATTGGTCCGCTATCGTTCTTATCGCCAGCTTACGCGATCTTGGTTGTAACGTTGCAGGTGTGGGGTGCTGGGGGGTTAACATTTAATTTATGGTCAAAATATTTGAAAATTTGGAAACTGGTAACTTTGCGTGTGCTTAATTATCGATTATATTATTGTGTGTGTATATTTATTTGTGCATGTTTTTACTTGAAAAAAATATACCTAATGTATTGGGTGTTCAATAAAAACGAACTTACTGCGTTGTTTAAGACTATGATTTGTTGTATGTTTTCTTGCACAACTCAAAGTTGTTAATGCCCATAAATCAGATTCAACCACTACATTTAATTGTAAACACAATCCCAAAATCATCCTTAGTATTCCATTTGATCTAATTTTTATAAATAATGAGTTTACAAGCCCGATGCTAGTCGCCTTGTTTGGCCTACAAATTGCAAAAATACCCACCATATTTCTGTCTGTTGTGCTAAACGTCAGTGTGACATGTCAGTATTTGATTGGATACCAGCGGAATCTCCCTCTAGAGGAACTCACACTTGAGAAATCCAATACAACTGATCAAGCATATACAAACGTGTCTGGGCGTCTTAACCCTTCTGATCAGAACATTGGACAGATCACAAAGTTGTTATCACTAATCTGCTGAATATTTTGAAATTAATTTGCGCATGCCTACTTGCCTAAAGCAACAACGACTTACAGGCAAAATATTTTTTTCTATTTACTTATCAAAATATCTAAATGGATGAAGGAATATATGGAAGATATTGTGATATCTTTTACATTTGAATGGTCATTTGACAGATTAGCGGCTGTGTTTTTGTATTGCTGTTTGAATAACGGTATCAATACGTGCTATAAGCCGTCTTTTATTTAGCAATAGTGGCTGCTTGATTGACTGATGGAGTATGGTTTATAATGTTTAACAATACTCGATCGTTAGGTGTTCCCAATTTTTCAACTAAAAAGCTCATCCCAGCAGCGATGTTCAACGATATCGTCGATCTACAGGTAGGCATACGTTAAAATATTAATTTTTTTCCAAACAGCGTATGGCTCAAAGCTCCCCGATACAAGCGTCCTTATTGGATACACGCTAATGCGTTATCTATGCTTCAACCAATCAGCATTCGCGTTACATAGTTACTCCCTATTAATTAGACATATCCGGTTATTGGCCGGTATATTTTCACTAATTACGCAGTTTAATCTGATTTATACAGATTATTTTTGATAAATTATTGTTTTGTCTGATCTTAGCCTATGTATTACACTATATTTAGTCATTCCAGTTACATTATAAAAAATACGCGCGCGTTATATCGAAGTAGGTCAAGTCGTCCTTGAGCAAACTCGCCCCAGATCCTTGTAATTTTTCAATTCGTCCGAAGTCAAGTTATGGTTTTATAGAAAAACTAATGCAGTGGTCTTTACCGTCTTTGATAATTACTAATGTAGTTGGCTTTGGAAATGTTAATCATACAAGGTTGTGAATGTAGGTTGGTTGGTTTATCAGACAACAAACAAGTACAGTGCTTTAAGTTATTGTTTATTGACATGCAGTTCAAATTTTATTAGTTAAATATACAAGGGCCATTTCAATAGATCAATTTTTGCCACCATTGTAGATCACAGAATACATATTTTTGAAAATTTACCACTGGAATGACTGGCACTGTTTAGAGCCAGTCATTCCAGTGTTAAACTTTCAAAAATAGGTATTTTGGTGATCTACAAACTACAATGGTGGCCAAAAGTGTTAAGTGCTAAAGGTTAATAAACTATGCATAGTTAATATTCTCTATATATACATTAACAGTATTTACACAATGTCACAACTAGTGCTTTCAATACGTTTAATAAAGTGCTTTATAATTAGATCAATGTATTGTGTTTATTTTAAGAAAAAACATGGTACCCCATATTTCAGATGATGACTCCATCGGATCCCTAGATTTTACAGTGGGACTCCCAAATCTGAGAGCGTGGGGTCCTTGGGACCCCCAAAATCAGATGTTGTGGGCAACACTGAGCTATGCACCGGCCATCTCTACTTAAGCTCCACACACACCTTGCTCATGTTGTGATCAATCAATTTCCAAAGGCCCTGACTATCGGTTTCCAGAAAATTATATAGGTAAGCTGTTGAATATTTTAAAACTAATTGGACTGCGTGCTGTTACTATCAAAAGGTTGAAGCGCCATAGACTCCATGCTTTTATTTTCAAAATGGATTGTAATTGACTAACCTTTGGTAATTACAAATTTATGCTATGTTTTATTTGTTAATTTATCTTCATATTATGTGGAAATACCGTTGATTTGATTAATCGATTGATTCAACAAAAACTTCAAAATAACTAATGACCCACCTCAGAGGATGCGGAGCTATTTTCAGAAATCATATTGTGTATGATTAATTTCATCTTTGAATTGGCTTAAACATTTTTTCATTTTCTTTTCTAGGTATAGCATGGTCTGTGGAAATCAGTTTCGAAAATTCCCATGATGGATACTTCCTGAAGTCTACCTATGGCAAACAAAATGCTTATAACCCTCACCTCAGCCGCGAGACATTTATCATTACACAAGCGCAAGATTCTCATCTCATGCGAGTAAAATATGGACCATTTGATGTTTATCAGACTGTTCCACAGATTCTGCTGGATTCAAACATAGATAACGAGAATACAACACGATCTTTTGATCATAGAGTGATATTTAATAATTATTTCAGTGTTCATGTGATAGAGTGGCCAAAAGACTCCACTCAATCAAAATTACAAGTTCTTGTCCATGCTAGTCCCAATCATGATGGTCGACGTCAGTCAGTTGTTTTTGATTATTACATGCCTGATCAGAGATGGTGCGTGCAGGTGTATGCTCGACTCTTATCTTCTGAAATCTCTGAAGTGTGTGTATTAAGTCAAAAGGATAATGCTTGTGTAGTGAACTTATCCATCCCAGCTGATTGGTGGTCACTGGGATTAGACGCAACAGATGTTAACAATTCCTCTTCAATTACAGTATTTTACTCACTTAACCGAGTTGACCAATCATATCGCTGTGCTGGTGTATCTAACTCTATTGTACCAGTCCGTGCATTTGATCATTCAAATTTTAACAATCAGAAATATTTCTTAACACACTTGAGTTTAGAGAGGCCTGCAGATAATATACTGACAGAGGAGCGGCAGGATAATGATGTTGTGCTATATATACCAAAGAATACATTTCATGTTGGATCCACATTCAGTGTTCCTGTGAAGCTGGAAGCCAACTCAGAGTTAAAGATATTTATCATCAGGTAAGCATACCTTTGCTGTTATAAATCTTTTAACATGTACATGCATGTATGGTTAAGGGTGTATGATTTTCCTATTGTTAGCATCGCGATTAATCGTGGCAAAATAATTGTTATTAATCGAAAGATTGTGTTTTCAAATAGGTTTTGCCAAGGGCTTGGAATGTGGGTGTTTCGTTTTGGATACATTCATATATTGCTGGACATATTTTAGGTAAAACTTAACACGCTAGTCAGACCCGTCTACAAAATTCAGACGAGCCAAAACCCACATATAGGAACATCTTCAAACCCTACCCAAAAGGGAAATGTGATTTCTGCAAAGTGATGGACCAACGTAAATGGTTCAAAAGCAGCCACATTAAACTCGCTTACCGAGCAAAATTAGTATGGAAACTGTTAATCACATACCTCATCTACCTCATAACTAGCAAAAGTTCCACAAAACAATGCGTGGCCGAAACAAAAGGCACCTTCAAAATCAGAATACAAGAGCACTTAGACTTATATAGTAAATTTCTGAAAACACATTAGATACGACACCCCAGTATCTACTATCTAGACATTTCACATCAGAAACCATTCTAGGAATGACATACACTATTGCATTATCCAGGTTCTCTCAGACCCAGACGACGACACGTCCACTGTGTGTTGAAGGCCATAGAGAGCCATTGGATTCACCAACTACATTGCATGGCACCCTGTGGAATAAACCAAGTGGGGTGAGATTGGCTACTATGGTCTCCCACCCACGTAATTAAGTCAAAAAGTTCAAATGTGTTAAGTATTTGTACAAATGTTAGTACATGTACATGTATATGGTCGCTAGTCAGAAGTTGATACCCTAAAATAGTGGACTCGTTACACTTTATGCATTTTTCTTGGGTTCAAATTCTATTATCGTTTAAAGTATTGCACCTAGAAAAGAAACTAAGGCATCACAACACTGCTTATTATCTTCCCTTTCGGTTAAGACTAGGCTTGCATGATTTTTCGATTTCAATCATGAAGTTCGATTTGTTTTTAAAATTGTGATTTTTACGATGTAATTGAGGAAAAATCGGAAAATCGTCAAATATTTCATGGTTGTTTAAAATCTTAAGTGTGTACCTTTCTGTCAGATTTTAGCAGTATATGAGTACAATTATAATCGATTCACGCCTGTCTTCATTGTGTTTATATCCCGCCGTCCCATGCACGTATCGAATAATTACTAATTACAACACAAAGTGCTACAATAAACAAGCTAACAATAGCGAGGTAACACCTTTGTCATTGAGAAAACCAGCTAGTTGCTCCGTTGAATCGCCATATAATTGTATTTCTTGCACTGAAGACCCTAAGTCTGTCGTGAAATACCAAGTATATATACTTAGTTGCAGAGTGTTTTGCAATAATCAGTGAACATAATTCTTTTTAATTCTAGAGTTGGCAATTTCAATTAATAACATGGTGTAATAATTTTTCTTTTTTGATTCGGTTATGTCTAATTAAAGAAAATAGAGTAACGGCATTCCACATTGTTGTATTTTGAACTGTGCGTTATGTTGATTACTCATAAATCGTACATTCTGAAAGCAACTATAAACTGCACGATTGGATGGGTTTACACCATCACACTCCTAGCTCCTCGAAGCTACTGTCCTATGATGGATTGCGCAGTATCTCCCCGGGTACTAATATTAGCGTCTTCGCGCTACTCAAGTAATGACCTAAACTCGTTCTACAAAGGGAGGCTATAAGCGGAAGCTGATACATCATGTGATTTATATTTTTCTCGACGACATTTTATGTCAAATTTTGATGAAATAAACGGTGTTTTAAATTATACGCAATATTTAAGCGGTCCCAATTAATAATTTCACTCCTGCGATGGTGGATATAAGATATACATTAAGCATAGACGTAGGATGGTAAGGATTTGTCACATGAAATTGCGTTCTACTTTCTTGCTATTATTTTTTATCGCTTATTTCAACTTTTTCTAGAAATTCCAAGTCCCAGTCCCAGTTTTCGTGACTTGTCACATTGCCCCGGTTTATACTTTTGGGAATTTGGACCTACAATTTAATCGAAAATCGCAATTTTTTTTACAAAATCGATCGCGATGTTTCAAAGCAAAAATCGTGCACGCCTAATTAAGACCATTCGGGCAATTCCACAGTGACTGACATTACATTTTCACACGCCCTAGGTTGTAAACCTTGTATTGACAAGAGTTGTGACATTCAGGCAACCATCTTTGGAGGAGGGTATAGGTGGATCCATTCCTATTTAGTTATGTAGAGAAATTGTACCATTCATTTTAGGGAATGTGTTTTCTAGGCGTGACTGACGTTACATAAAACCGACATAAGAATAATTCAATCATTTTTATTGTGTTATTCTCCTAAAACTATAAGACTGTTATAACTGGTTTCTGTTATAAAGTAAAGCCTATATAGCAGTAAATATATGTACTATAGGACTACGTTCTAGCTCTAATAGTAGAAAAATAAATTACATAAAACTGTGTGACTGACATTACCGTGACTGATGTTACAGTTTTGGAAAATAGCATGGGCGATTCCTTTTAAGTGTTACATTACCTCCATATATTGTAATTACTTAATTATTTTAACAATGTAATGACACATGTGAAGAAATTAAATGTTAAGAACTAAGGAAAGGTTGCTTCATAGCTCTAGATAGACACCTCAGATAATATCAGTATGAGTAAAGTGTCGCTAACTGCCGACAGATTAGTTGTATTCAGTTAACATGCATGTATCCAGAATGACACCTTCAATTTATAGAATAACAATAACCCTTTTCATCAACATCATTTTAAAAATTAATGCCAAGTAATTGACATTGTAAAACTCAATTGAATGAGGACGATAACAATTCAATATGGCATGGGTTAAGTAAAAATTAAAATAATTGCAAATTTGTCCAATACCCATATCAATGATAAGTTTTTCAATTGGGCCACTGTGAGGCTAAATGTCCTTTTTGGAAACAATGTTGCTGAAAGCTGAATTGCTGTTTGAAAGCTGAATTGCTGTTACCTTTGACCATTTGTCACACATCCTCGGGACCCCACGGACAGGCAACCTTCCAACCAAGTTTGGTCAAGATCTCTCAAGTAGAACCCCAGAGGTATTCAAACATGTCTTAAGAATTTAGAAAATAAAGAACAAAAAGCCACCACTCCATGCTCACATATACCCTTGCATCTAATGACGCAGAAAAGCTGTATGGGCCTGTGGAAGAACTGCAGAAAACCGCAGATTTCATCTTGAGAACGGCTCTCCAAGTGTGATACCAGCGATCGAAAAGAAGAAGAAAGATAACACAAATTATGGAAACAGTTACTTAACACATGCCATCCATATACCAGACAAAGAAAGTTGAAACATTAATATTATAAAGTGTGTACATTTAAAATCCGGAAAGCTATAGTGGTCTCGATGATTAACAATTGTTGGAACATCCAACATAGGTATCACTTTTCCGGCGGCAGCTTAAACTTTTAAGTTAAGTTTATATCTCAGCAATACCTGATCCAATTGGAACCAAACTTGGGTGGATGGTAATATACATCAAAAGGAAGCAGCCCGCCGATAAAGAGGCCATGAGGTCAAGATTACAGGAGTCAAAGGTTACAGTATAATCTTTGTTAATATTTTATGTTAAGTTTTTGCGTTAAACAAAAGTTATTGTGTTATATCTCGGCAATGCCTGATCCAATTGGAACCAAACTTGGGTACATGGTGATATACATCAAAAGGAAGCAGCCCGCTGATGCAGACATCATGTGTTCAAGGTCATGGGGTCAAAGGTCACGGTATAATCTTTGTTAATATTTTGCGTTAAACAAAAGGTATTGTCGTATATCTCAACAATGCCCTATCCAATTGGAACCAAACTTGTGTACATGGTGATTTACATTTAACGAAAGCAGCATGCTGATGCAGACATCATGACGTCAAGGTTATGGGGGTCAAAGGTCACAGTGTAATCTTTGTTAATATTTTACATTACGTTTTTGCGTTAATCGAAAGTTATTGCCTTATATCTCAACAATGCCGTATCCAATTGGAACCAAACTTGGGTACATGGTGATATACATCAAAAGGAAGCAGCATGCTAATGCAGACATCATGCAGTCAAGGTTATGGGGGAGTCAAAGGTCACTGTATAATTTTTGTTAATATTTTACGTTAAGTTTTTGCGTTAAACAAAAGTTATTGTCTTGTATCTCAGTAATGCCTGATCCAATTGGAACCAAACTTGTGTACATGGAGATATACATCGAAAGGAAGCAGCATGCTGAAACAGGCATCACGTGACCTTGATACAGAACTCTGTTATTTCAACATTAAGTTTTTGCGTTTGACAAAACTTCTCCGCTTATATTTCATGATTGATTAAGCCTATTGCAACTAAACTTGGCTATGAGGTTGCTTATGCTGTTAGAAAGCATCATGATGAGACTGAGGTCACATGGTCAAGGTCACTGTGATCGTGATACAAAACTCTGCTTTTTTATTGTTAAGTTTTTGCGTTTGGCAAAACCTCTTGGCTTATCTTTCTGGATTGGTTAACCGTATTGAAACTAAACATGGATAACTTGTTACATATAATGTTAGGAAGCCGCATGCTGACACTGAAGTCACAACGTTGAAGGTCACGGTCATTCTGACTAATATAAAACTTTGCTACTTTTCAATGTTAAGTTTTTAGGCTTAGCAAATCTTATAATATTATTTTTCCGGATTGCTTAACCCAAATGGAACACAACTTGGGTACATGGTTGCTTATGCCAAGAGGATACAGGATGGTGACATGGAGGTCACCAGGACACAACGTCAAGGCCATTCTAATATTGCTATTTGAACTCTGCTTTTTCAACCTTAATTTTTTCCATTCAGCAAATCATTTATATTTCATGATTGGTTAATCTTAATGGAACTAAACTTGAATATATGGTAGCCTTTAATGTTAGGAAGCGACATGATAACACAGAGGTCACAAGGTCAAAGGTCAATCCCACTGTTACAAACAGGAGACGGGCGAGACATTTAATTCCGCGGAATTCTTGTCTTTATTTTGTCCCGTGTGAAGAATATTTTGTCCTCAGTGGCTGGCCATTTGTAGAATCTCATTCCAGCTTTTACCATGGTGGAAACCTCATAGTTTTCACCATATACAGCCTTGACTTCACTGGGAAAGAGTCCTCAGCATATTCAACAACTCACCAGTCACTGACCTTCCATTGTCTCCACTTAATCTCAGATTTCAGCGATAACAACTTTTAGATGATATACTTGTACTATTCTTTTGATAGCGGGAGCATCAGAGAACACCTTTTCCAAGTTGGGATTTACTTTTCTGGTCTATGTCAGGTGAAGACATTTCTGTAACATCAACATTTAGTGCCATCAATCGAGCAGCTGCAACAAAACTTGCAGCATCATTAACTATCAACTGTCTAGTTTTCACAGCCTTCCAAACATGTCTCTTTACAGCACCTCCAATGCCATCAACTTGTCCCTTCCCGTGAGAAGTGGCAAAGAAGTTCTAGCTGATAGTAATGTTATTTTTTTAACTGAAGGGTAATTGATGCGACAATGTACCGATTCTTAATGCCTAACAGATGAGGGGAGGCATTCTTGCAAACAGTCAATGTATGCCGCTACTGTTTAACTGATTGAAAACTGAAACAGCAAATTATATTTTAAGTATAATTTTGCAATTCAGTGACAGACTGGATGGTAGAAGAATGGCAGATCTGTGATGCATGAATAGCAATAACCACACTAGAGAGCGAGTGAGCATTCAAGTCTAATCTGTATACACATTCAGTCATAACTTACAATTTACAGGACATATGACAAGCTGTGGGGTGCATCATTGCTATACATGTATATATAAACTTTTAAAGATGTTAATTTCTGATAAATGTGTCAGTGAGAATCCGTTAATTATCAAGCAATGAACTATGTAAGCACATATGCAAAGCTTGTCTATTTAACAGAAAAAGTAATAATAGTATGACTAACAGACAAAACACATACTCAAGTTGTTATTACACCACAAAAACATCCATTACCGTTCAATCACTACTTGCTAAATCAAATATCTGCATTTAGCTATCAGAATAACATTTTTATGCTCACTTACATACTCCCTAATGCCAATACCATCACCATGTAGACCCTCAACCAGGCTTCTGGTAGAGGGACCCCCTGCATTAGCCTTACAAAAGACTGGCACCAGTCTGTACACACTCATTGGTGACGCCTGTCACTAAGCACACTCGCGCATGCGCAGTAGGTCCCAAATGTGAAAACTGATTCACTTTTCAAATATTCTGCTAGCAGATCAGTTCGCCTGCTATCATATGGATAAAAGTTTATAGCTTTGCACTGAAAAGTTCAGCTACATTTAATTCTCTGACTCAAGAAAACATGCCTACCATGAAATCTATCTTGCCTATGTTATGTTTAACTTTCATGTCATGGTGTTTTAGAGGGTTTTTGTAACTCTAGTTTTGAGTTACCAGTTTTCGTGTCAGTACTCCCGTTTTCGAGGTTTGAGAAACCATGCCTATTATATACCATCAAATTACCATGTTATAAATAGCCAAGTACCACTCTTATTACGTAGCTCCTTTATAATAATAATAATAATAATAAGTGAATTTATAACGCGCCAAACTCCACGCAAGCATGCTCGTAGCGCAAGACAATGAAATGATAATATAAACATTAATTTAAATTCTGGTACGCTTGTTTAAAGAGATGAGTTTTAAGATTTGATTTGAATGTTGTAAGATTTTTTGACAATTTTAGATGAATAGGGAGGTTGTTCCATTCAGTGGCGGCCGAGAAAGAAAATGTTCTAAAGCCGTATGAATTCATTTTGTATTTTGGGATTTTGAGCATTTGCTTGTTTAGGGATCTAAGTGACCGGGTTGGTTGGTATGGCTCGACTAATGCAGAAAGGTATGTAGGTGCCAATTACCATGTTATAAATAGCCAAGTACCACTCTTATTACGTAGCTCCTTTATAGTGCTTTCAAACATTTTATTCAGGAATCACTGTGATTCCAGTCTTCAGTCAGAATTATTAAGTTCGGGTTTGACGTCTCAACATCAGAGGGGGTTCCTCTTCTAATACAAATTTGGATTCTGTTATGGCGTTTTTTCGCTAGTTTCGAATCATGGCAAGTGTGCTGTCCAAGTCGCTAGATGAACGAATTTCTTCATCGATCTAAGCTGCCTAAGAGGAGTCGTCAAACTCCGAGCAAAGCTCCCATTTTTGCGGTCGTTCTCGTAAATGGGGCAAACCGATTTCGCGCACTTCCAGACAAGAGATGAAATCTCTGAAGTAAAAGTCTGGTGATTCAAAGAATAAGTCTGGTTATTCATCCTCAGGTAGGAGCCAGACAAAAGACCATATAAGTCTTGAGGGTCTTTCATAACCCTCATGCGATGGCATCGGTGGCGGAAGCGTCCGATCCTTCATCTCATGCATAAGTTCATCTTTCCCGTAATTCTTATTGCCAGAAATGTTTTAAGATCTTCCATCTCCTCTGCTCCCGTCTCTGCTCCTGGCTTGTCCGGGCAAGCGGGTTTGCATTCCGGTTTGTCTTCTGGTTTTACCGGGCATCCGGATATGAGCACTGTGATTGTCTGGCTTGGCTGAACATCTGGTGTCTCATGATTTTCTGGCTTTTCCGTCCACTTCCGGTTTTTCCGTTTCCGGCAGTAGTGTTGCTGTTTCCGGTAGGAAGAATGCATATCCGGGTCTGTTGGACCTGGCATTGCATCATTCATCTATTTCCGTTTCTGGTTTTTCAGCTTCCTCTGCCGGTAGTGGTGTTGCTACTTCGGTAGGAAGAATGCTTATCTGGGTCTCTTGGACCTGGCATTGCATCATTCATCTATTTCCATTTCCGGTTTTTCAGCTTCCTCTTCCGGTAGTAGTGTTGGACCTGGCATTGCATCATTCATCTATTTCCGTTTCCGGTTTTTCAGCTTCCTCTTCCGGTAGTAGTGTTGCTACTTCCGGTAGGAAGATTGCTTATCTGGGTCTGTTGGACCTGGCATTGCATCATTCATCTATATCCGTTTCCGTTTTTTTCAGCTTCCTCTTCCGGTAATTCTGTACATCCGGGTTGTAGGATCTTGATCAGTTTCCGGTAGTCTACTTCTGGTTTACGCATTTACGTTTCCTTTTTTTTTTTCCACTTCCGGATTTCGTACAGCCGAGGATACGGTCATTTCTGGTTTTCATGGATCTTTCTGGTGTTCTAGGATTATCTTCCGGGTCTGTCTTCCTGTTTTAGATTTCAGGTGATAGAGAACTCCCTGGGGTTCCAGTTTTGTTCTTCAAGTCTGGTTTACATGTTCGCTTTCCTAGAATCTTGTCATCTTCTTGCCTAAGATTTAGTCTTATTTCCGTATTTGTTTAATATTGGAAATGTTAATGGCTGAAAATATTCATACCAAGTCATTGCCAGTCTTGTAGTCTCTCTTGGAATTGTAGTCTATTCAGACATTTATTCGTTTATCAGTGACAATTTTCAATGTAGTTAAAGACTTCTGACTGGTTGCCGTATGGGTTTTTTGTTGCAGATTATTTTATATGCGCATATCATCAGCCGATAAGTCAGTCTATTCTACGCATTATCTCAAGATACGATTTTTACTTAAATCCAACTTTAGATGGCCAGTTGTCTTCGGGCCAGTCAGCCTTTCTTCACGCTCCTTTTACCTCTTATGTCGGCAGGTTGACATATTTATTTTAACCAAAAGGAGTGAATTTGTATAGGGAAAAACCCTGATTCTTGCGTAAATCGTAGTCTAATTTTGTCAGTCGCTGAAAAGAATTAGATTCACTAAAGGTTTCATAGGGATCAGTGTGACTAAAAGATTAATGTCTACAAGAACAATAGTTGCTTAGAAAAGATAATCAAGCGGATAAGGGGGCAGGAAGAAGGAGTATAAGCCGAATTCTTCTGCGTTGACATAGTTTCGGTGAGTTCGCTTTGTTTTCATTTTTTCCAGATTTTTGGTTGTTTTCCCTTTTCTAGCGTAATTTTTTGCTCTATTTTGACTGGGTTGCTGCAGGCCTCCGGACGGTGGTTTCGGTGGGCGGGGACTCGAGATTTGCTGGGTATTTTGGGGGCGGTTTGGCTGAGGGTTGTTGGTGAAGCGAATTCCAGTCGAGTCGATCCAATTGCCAACCCAGCCTACTTAAATTAGTCAGCTCGGCCTAGGATAAAAAGTCATGTCCGCCCGATTTAATAAAAGTCAAATAGGCCTAGGAATGCATTCACCTGGCTTCTTTCTTCTTCTTTTCAATCGCTGGTATCACACTTGGAGAGCCGTTCTCAAGATGAAATCTTTTCACCTGGCTGGAAGCATGGAATAATTGGGAATCTCCTATTTCTATATCCTTGATTTCGGAACTTTTCTTAAAAAATTGATGATATGGAAATATGAGATCCCTCTTATGCCAGTCGTATTATACCAGCATTAGTCGTCTGTTGGTGGAACTAATAATATTTACTGGCGTTTACGTCTCTTTATTAAAAGACAGTCGGAATTATTAGTGTCTATTATTTTCACTAACGCGCAACTATTATACATAGACATAGACAATCTTTATCCTAAAAGCACTATCTTTTTAAGACGATGGCGATCTTAAGATATTACCGAGATTTCCGTGTGTGTCATGGTATACAGATTGTCGTGTGTAGTAGCTACCATAGAAGTCTAGGTAGGCCTGCTACACTCGATAATCTTTATCCTATTTAAGCGTGCTGGTTAGCCCAATAATATTGCTATAGCTATGTTCATATGTACAGTTAAATGTGCAGTGTCGGTTCAGCCTAATAGTGCACCTATAGGTATATACATGTGTGCGCATATGTGCATTCGTATGTGGCTATGGGTGATACTGTAGGGTCAGCTCGACCCACGGGTATAGTTGCACATGATAGGCATAAACATAGGACGAGTTGACCTGGGCCCAGTTGGAACTAGGCCGAGTTGGGGGTGGGCCGGGGTGTATTTGGGCCGAGTTGACTGGATACCGGTGAAGCCACTGGCAACTTTCGGTCGGATTGTTCTCGGACTGTTCGGTGGGTCTTGGGTTTTTGCTCGTTGAAGTTGTTGTCTGGGGGCTGGCGACAGGCCGGTTGGAGTGGGGTGGGGGTTGCGCTGGAGGGTGGAGGAATGGCCGAGAATCTTTGGATTTAAGCAGCCACCAACAATTTTTGGTCAAAATGTTTTCAAAATATTTTGCAGGTCCAGAGATATTACAGTTGTAATATGTCGTCTGCTAAATTCAGTATCCAGACAGTTAATATCAAGTATCAGTGTTCAATCTTTCCTTTTATTGGGATTTCTAACACAATGTCATTTGTTATTACAAAGATGAAATTATTGATTCTAAGACTATAAATATAAGAATCAATAATTATATAAAAAATCTTTTAAGTTTTCTGCCTCTTGGCATAAATATTGAATGGTTTAGGATATCTAATTGATCAGTATACCTAAGCCAAGTCTTGAAGCTGGCTTGGTTTTCCTATGTCGTTGATTTAATATGGGACACAGTTTTGCAATCATTATAGGATCCTGTGTCACGTTCAGGCTGATGATTTTCCAGTGATTGCAGTCTAATACTTCAGTGTAGAAGAAGTGAGTGCAATCTTGATAGTTAGTCGACCGTAGGTCTATATAAAACCCTGTGACATGAAGAATGAGTCTAGGTTGTTTTTTAATGTGTTTTATGTTGGAGCGTTAATTGCTTCTGTTGGTAAAGAATTCCATACATTAACACTATTTGTAAGAAATTCTTGCGTAGATCAAGTATTATTTGACAAGCTGACAAGATGATCTGTCAAGCCCGAGCGGCTAGGCAACCATTGATGTATTCAATAACAATTTTTTATTAAATCTGCTCCATTATTATACGATTTTTTAATTAGATAGTCAAATGTTTGCCATAGTTCTCTTAACAGGACCTTGTCATGCGTTCTATTCGTAGAATTGTGATGATGTCATCACAAGTAAGTTTCCCTTAATTCATCTTTTTGAGTGGTGGTTTGGGAAACCGTAATTTCTTTTCTTCATTCTATCTTGCTAAATTCTGTCACGATTTGAGGTTTTCGAATTCCAGTCGGGATTATTGCAGATCTCAGGTACAGGATTTGGCTATATCTTGACTCTAAGCACTCCCATAGGCTTACTATGGGGTTTTTGGTTTGGCATGATAGCTGGTTAAATCTCCATAAATAAAATTATCTATAATTTTTGCAGAGTCTTTAGCATTTTAATAAGTTAGGCTATACTGATATGAGACTTTTCTCCAATTCAGAGTAAGCGGTATTATTAAAATATCCATAATAAACGTGAGTTACCTCTTTAGTGAGGGCTAAGCAATAAGGATATAGCCCAGGATTTTGTTGGAGCATCATGGCATATGTAATCTATGTGTTTTCTGTGAGCAGTCCTCTTTAGCATATTGTAAGTTTGTCACATCTTTAAGGGCGGCCCTTATCAAAAGGGCCAGATATTCTTGGATCTAGAACCCTTCTCTGCAGTCGCCTCCCAAATGGTCTTCTGTTCCTACATGATTTGCACTGGCTCCCCATTGTGCAAAGAATAACTTTTAAGACACTATGTCTGACATACCAATGTGTATCTGGCACAGCACCAGCCTATCTCTCTGACCTTGTACAACCTTACATTCCTGGTCGCTCTCTCAGATCTGCAAATCTAAATCTACTAAAAGTACCTAAGGTCAACTCTAAAACATATGGCCATAAAACTTTCTCTTTCACTGCAGCTACCGAATGGAATAACTTACCAAATGAAATTAGAAACTCATCAACTTTAGAAATCTTTAAATCCAATCTTAAATTCTATTTATTTCAAATAGCATATCCATAGAATACTTACGCGCGTTAGCGCTTAGAGCATGCAGTTGCATGGATTAAGCGCTCTAAAAATGTACTATTATTATTATTATTATTATTATTAACTTTAGAGGGGTTGTTGTCTTCTATGCTTGTCAAGGAGTCTATAGAAGAAGCTCTTCTTTGGAAAGTAAATCCAGGCTTCTGTTCATTGGTTGGATTGTCTGATAAGCATCTAAATCTCGATTCGTTCAGGCATAGCCATGGGGTTTTCTTTCATTTTTAGAAGGAAGATCGAGGTTTTCTTGGGATGTCACTAGATCCAATCTTTTTGCGACATGTTTGATTGTCCAGATTTTATCTTTCATGTCTCCCTTGTCGGACAGTCAGGTTAAGGGTCTCTAGTTCTCGATTTGATCGGACAATTTGACAGTAGTCTCTTATATCAACAGGCAGGGGGGGCCACAAAGTCGTCTCCTGTACTTGGATGTGTGGAACCTCCTCATGTGGTGTCGCATGAATCAAATTTTCCTAGTGTCCACTCATGTCCCAGGCTGTCTGAGTTTTCTTGCGGACCAATTGTCTCGGGCGTGGGCTGTGGACGCCGTGTCTCGGGCCTGGTCAGGAATCTTCGCTTATGCGTTCCCTCCCACTATCCTGATTTCTTTTGTTTCTGAAGAAAGTCAGGGACCAGATCTGCGAGATCTTGTTAATAGCTCCCTTTTGGCCAATAAGGATCTGGTTTGTAGACCTTCTCGATCATCTAGTACTTACCAGCATCCAAACCCAGGAATCTTAAGTCTGTGCGTTTGGAGTCTCAGTATATCGAGTGCTCGATCCTTGAGAATAAAGTTTCTACAAGATCTCAGGAAATCAGCGATTCTGCCAGGAGGGAGTCGACTTGAAGAGTTTACAAGGGTCGGCTTAAGATTTTTGGAGAATGGTGTTCAGATCAAGGTCTCGTGCCTGATTCTGTTTCTATTTCCCAGGTGTTCTTTATCTTATCTGTTCGACTCTTTACATCTGTCTGCTAACACTGTAAGAGGATATAGATTTTCTTTTGCATCTTCTCTTCCTTGTTTGTTGAACGCTGAAGTTGAAGATACTACGGTTCTTAATCCTTTGATCAGAGGTTTAGGTAATATTCGTCCTCCAGGTGTTAAACCTTTGCCTTCCTGGAACTTGGCTCTGGTTCTTCAGGTTTTTGGGCAGGTCATCATTTTGAACCTATCTCTACGATTAGCTTGAATCTTTTAACTTTTAAGACCGTTTTTCTAATTGCATCTGCTTCTCCTAGAAGACGATCTGAAATCCATGTTTTCTCCGCTGAAAAGGATAGGTTTATCGAATCTGGGGACGCTCTGGTCTTATATCCTTGAAGGGATTTTTATCAAAGACTCAATCAATCCGTTATCCAGCTAAGCCGATTATTTTACAATCTTTAACTTCCTTTTCTCTGGCTGACAGATTTTGGTGTCCTGTCAGAGCTCTAAAAGTTTATAAGCGTCGTTCTGATTTTTGGAGATCCGATCAGTCCCTTTTCTGGGTTCCGTATGAGGAGGGGGTAGCCAGTCCAGTCTCTAGGGCATCTATTCCCAGATGGATTTGTGAGACCATTCACATTAAAGCTCATGTCATTAGAGGGATGGCTACCTCTTTTGCCCTTTTTGCTGGCTGTTCTGTAGACGACGTTATGCAAGTTGCAGGATGGAAATCCGAGTCTACTTTTACTTCTTTTTATTTAAAAAGACCAGAGCACAGCGGCTTCCTTTTTTAGGAACTTTATGATTTTAACTAAAAAGGCTGAAGACCATTTACCAAGCACATCCCACCATTTTCGTTAGGGCCGTGCGTCTGCGTGTAATGGTGTGAGTTGTTCTTTGGTTTTTATTTATTTCTTTAAGTTTAAAGAAATCCTTGTTTGATAATCACTGTGTGATTGATTAAGATGCACCATTATGTTATGTTATTAACATTTGGTTATGTTTTGTTTGATTTTTATCCTTGCTTATGGATTCTCAAATCTCCTCCCACCAAAGTTTCGTAGTGGGACACTGACCAAATCTACGGGTTTAGCAAGTAGTGATTGAACGGTAATGGATGTTTTTGTGGTGTAATAACAACCCCCAACAGACCCCCCTTTAGTGGGTTGGTCTGTAGTTTTATTAACCACTATAAAAACATACTTACCATTCAATCACTACGACCCGGCCTCAGCCACCCCGCTGGGTATTGATTTGAGAATCTATTCTGGATATATGGCACTTAAATTTAGAAAAGTGAATCAGTTTTCACATTTGGGACCTACTGCGCATGCGCGAGCGTGCTTAGTAACAGGCGTCACCAAGGAGTGTGTACAGACTTGTGCCAGTCTTTTGTAAGGCTAATGCAGGGGGTCCCTCTACCAGAAGCCTGGTTGAGGGTCTACATGGTGATGGTATTGGCATTAGGGAGTATGTAAGCGAGCATAAAAATTTTATTCTGATAGCTAAATGCAGATATTTGATTTAGCAAGTAGTGATTGAACGGTAAGTATTGTTTTATAGTGGTTGATAAAACTACAGACCAACCCACTAAAGGGGGGTCTGTTGGGGGTTTCCCATGAAAGTTGATTGTGACTGACGTTACATTTACGAAAATATTGTGACTGACGTTACATTGTGACTGACAGTACGATTTCTCCTTCGATCAATACTCACCATTCTGTTACTTCGGATATACAGCTGGCCTTGACAGCGGCTCTAGGATTATAGACTTAGAAAGCTTTACCGACTCCTGGGAACCGGGTACTCGGCTCCCAACTGCCGAGTACCCGTTTACCATAGAGCTCATTCTTGTTTGCATAGCAACAAGAGCAATACATGCTTTTTGCATTAAGGATTTTAGTGTTTTAAAATAATCTAAGTCTTTAATCAGTGATAGTTTGTGTGTTCTGAAAGGATTAACTAAGGACTATGGAGAATACCGCCCAAGACAACCAGGTTGTATTGTTCTTTATTATCCATAGTTAAAAGACTTAGGTCTCTAAATTTCGTTGTGTCGCATGTTCCAATTTCTGACCCCATAGAATCTGGGACGTGTGCTAGCAACGATATATGCCAGACGATCGCCTTCTTTAAACCCCAACAGGCGATCGGCAGATATGAAAATAGGTGTTTGCTACGGTATTTCTAACACGAATATCGGCTGACGTCGTTCTCCGTAGAATCCGAGCGGGTGACGTCACACCCGGTCGCTCGGATGTTTATGTGAAGAAAAATTTTTTCATTAATTCGCGCATCTTATTCTGGGTGCTGCGTACTAAAAATGGTACCGGAAACTTTAGAATGATCAAGTTTACGTGCGATCACGATCGGTTTGCAATGATCGGTGGTTTCAAAATTCTTGAGTAGATGTGTGGTCTGCGGTTTTACCATGTGAGACAGCAGTTTTGTTATAACATTTTGTTGTTTTCTTCACATATCGTGCTGCGTTCGTTAGGTGTATAATTTATATTGATTAGTAAATATACCCTGAATGCTATGCGATATGATTCCTGGAGCCGTTACACATCCTGTAGGATCTATTATGGGTGTGTTGTGCCCGCCGCGTACTTGTCGTCATAATCAATGCGATCGTTGTTGTAACGTGGCGGGGTGGGGTGCGGGGAGGTTACGGTTAATTTATGAGTCAAAATATTTGAAAATTAATTGTCTGCCTTCCATCCGTGTCTCGTTCCGCTTGTTTATTGTAGGTTTGTGCTTATTTTATAGGCCAAGCCAGCCCCGCCATCATGTGACGACTGCCATAAGTTTGTCCGTGTAATGTTCAAGGACCATGTCTGTTTTAGGTGTGCCCTGTGTAATATAGATCATAGGTGTAATGTTTGTGCAGTGTGGTCCGTCGAAACGATGGTTAAGTTCCTTGCCCAGACGGAGTTGGCTGGGTCTGACGCGGGGTCAGGCGGTCCGAGAGAAATCGTGGAGCGCCCGGTTCGGCCGGTGGGGGTGCTCCACGTCCCCAGCTGGAGGTGGCGGAGATGGCACCGCCGGCGTGGTTTGGTCCGGCTATGCAGGGTTTTCTGCATAGCGTTCTGCCCACGCTGGTGTCGTCCCTGCTACCAAAGGTTGGGGGGCAGTTTCTCCCCATGCCTGGTACGGATCCTGTCCTCGGACAGGATTCTGGACTGGTTACCGAGGGGGCCGTCTCGTACGGCCCCCTGGCGGTCCCGTCTGGCTTCGGCCAGATGGGTTCTGTCTCTCTGCGGCCACCTCCGGGTGGTCCAGTAGCGGTGGCCGGTCCGTCAGGTGTGGGAGCCGTCCGCCAGGACGGCTCCACGGTTGAATTGTCTAGTGACGGCTCTTCGGAGTCTGAAGACGATGAGGCCGAGGAGGAGAGGTTGCTGCGGCCCGTGAAGCCGCAGGTGGAGAATATGGAGGTTGATTCCGTCCTGGACGGAACCGGCCTCCATTTGTCTGGTTTGGCGCAAGCCAGGTCAGCGGCTCCATCTGCGGCTGAGGCCAATCCGTTACCGTGCACTGGTTCCGCGCGGCTTGGTTTGTCACCAGCCGTCAGGGGAACGGGTGTGCCGGGCCAGGCGAGGTACTCACCTATCTCGCCTGGTCCGGCAGCCGGACATGGGGTGCCGTTGGCGCCCGTGTCCGGCTATGGTTCCGCGACGGTTACGGGTCCGTACGGTTTTCCGTGCGGACCTACCCCATGGACCGGAGTGTTTCATGGGGTGGCGGCGGAACCGTATGGTAGCGGAGTGCCTGGCGTGTCAGCCGTGGCTCCTTGCCGGGAGGCCGTGGCTGGCAGACCCGTGAGCACGTCAACGGGTGACGTGTTTGCGGGGGTATCTTCTTCGGAGGTAGATTGGTCTGATGCTCTGGCGTGGCTAGCCAGAGTGGACCCGTCTGTGGTTTCGGCCACGGCCGATGAAGATGCGCCCCGTCCGTCGGTTGCGTCGATTAGGACGGGGATCCACTGTTCATTGATTTGTTGGATGCTATTTATAGTAAACAACTAATGACCAAGGGTCAGCTCCCTGCGGCCTCCAGGGAGGTGCGGGCAAGATGTCGTATTCCGCGGGGTGAATACGACAGGTATGGTGTAGTCCCGTCGGTCACGGAGGATGACCGATGGGTACTGGGCGTCCAGAGTGCCGGGTCGGGTGGTCCCGGTCCGGCACTAGTGGATAAGTCCCAGGTACACCAGGAAGAAGTCCTGGCCCTATGCGATGAGGGTGTGAGGGCAGCGATGAGCGCTGTCAATCACTCTTATCGTCTACTTCAGTCGGTGTGGGCTGAAGCGGGGGCAGGCCACCCTGTGCCACCTGTGGCGCTATCGTGTGTTAATGACGGCTTGGTGCTGTCAATGGACGCATTGGCAAGGGTGCAAGCGCGAGTGACGAAGTCCAGGAGGCAAATGGTCATTGACCATATGCGTCCGGCTACGGCAGTCAGGGAACGTCTTCTTGGGACGCCCCTGACAGGGCCTAGCATCTTTGGTGGCCAAGCGCGGGCCATCTTAGAGGACACCGCCAGTATTGCGCAGAATCGGTTAGCGGTAAATCTACAGCTAGAGCTAGTGCGGCAAGCGCACGCACTAGGGGCTGTGGGCAAACCGCTAACGGGACAGCCTTCAAAGAAACATAAGAGCAAGGCGAAAGCCAGGCCTATTGCGACGTCTGTTTCGGCTGGGTTCTCGGAGCCGCCACCGGCGAAGAAACCCAGGAAGGTTGTAGAGGCGCCTACCCTCCCCAATGTTGCTCCTGACCGCCCTAGAGGTGGGAAGGGCAAGGGGAAGGGTACGGGTAAGGCCTCAAAGGGCGGACAGAAGGGGCCGAAGCGTACCTGAGGGTACGCAAGCTCCCTTCATATCCGCCTGGACCGCACCTGTGCGACAGGAACAGCGGTGCCAGTTATACCCGTCGTGCCTAGAACGAAATGGTTCTCACTCTCTCTCGTTAAGAAAGGGTGGGGGCGGACTGCGAGCCGGACAACCCCGTTAGACGTCGAGGCGTCTAGGGTGGGTGGAAGGCTCATGCGTTTCGTCGAGGCTTGGCACGGTGTGACGTCAGACAGTCTGGTCCTGGGATGGTTATCCCAGGGTTACATGCCGGAGTGGTGGGACTTTCCGCCACAAAATCTGTCTTTGGCACCTGTCTGGACACCCGTACCAAGGGAGCCAGACAAGTTAGAAGCCGTTCAAAAGGAAGTGTCGGGTTTGCTTCTGAAGGGAGCAATAAAACCAGCAAACCGGAACACTCCAGGCTTCTATTCAAACATGTTCCTTGTCCCCAAGAGCACAGGGGGATGGAGACCCATACTCAATCTCAGGCCATTAAATTGGTTTATCCATACGCCTCGGTTCCAGATGGAAATGCCGAGGTCGGTAATGGCGGGATTGAGGAAAGGAATGTGGTGTGTATCGATCGATCTGAAAGATGCATATTTCCACATTCCGATGAATCGGAGTTGGCACAGGTTTCTGAGATTTGCGTTTCAGAATCAAGTATGGGAGTTTACAGTTCTCCCGTTTGGCCTGTCGACAGCTCCGAGGGTTTTCACAAGAGTGGTCCTTGCGGTGACAGCGTTTCTCAGAAAAGAGAACGTGGCGCTACACACCTACATAGACGACTGGCTGCTCAAGGCAGACTCGGCAGCCAGGTTGAACGTGGATACTGCTCTGACTCTGAAGTTACTTTCAGATCTAGGCTGGATAGTCAACGAGGAGAAATCCGAGTTGACGCCCACTCAACATTTCGTTTATTTGGGGATGCGATTCGACCTCGAGGAGGGCAGGGTTTACCCATCAGAGCCCAGAGTGGTGTCTCTGTTAGCCATCCTCAGGAGTTTTCGAGTGGGAAACCACATTCAGGCGAGGAGGTTCCTTCAGATGCTGGGCATGATGGTCTCCATGGAGCAGGTTATCCCGTACGCTGCTCTAATGCGAAGACCTATCCAGTTGTATCTGATGTATCTGTGGAAACAGAGAACAGAACCCCTGTCAAAACTGGTGCCAGTTTTGGAGCCGATAATATCGCATCTTCTATGGTGGAAACAGCGTCAGAATCTCCTAATAGGGGTTTCGCTGCTCCTACCCCACCCCCAGCTGTCCGTTTACACGGATGCATCGCTGGAAGTGTGGGGTGCCTGCCTGGGAGAACACCAGGTCTCGGGCACATGGACTCTCCCGGAGAGTCAGCTGCATATCAATCTGTTGGAAATGATGGCAGTGGAACTGGCGTTGGAAGAGTTCATTCCGATGATCAGGGGCAAGGTGATATTGATACGGTCGGACAATTCGACAGTAGTATCATATATAAATCGCCAAGGCGGGACCAGGTCGCCCACCCTGTGCATCAGGGTGTGGCACTTGATTCAATGGTGCAGGAATTACTCGGTTGTTTTGAAAGCAGCTCATATTCCTGGCCGATTGAACATTCTGGCGGATGCTTTGTCTCGCAGACAGAGAATCTTGCCAACAGAATGGTCCCTCAACCCTCCAGTTCTACGACAGATCTTCGAGCATTGGGGCAAACCCAACGTGGACTTGTTCGCCACAAAGGAAAATGCTCAAATCATGACATATGTCTCGCCGATTCCAGATCCAAATGCCGTCGATACAGACGCTCTGGCGATAAGCTGGAGAGGGATGCACGCGTACGCGTACCCACCCACCATTCTTCTTCCGAAGGTATTGGTGAAGGTCAGGGAGGAGCCGTGTCTGGTCCTGCTAATAGCGCCGTATTGGCCGAGCAGGGCGTGGTTCACGGATCTTCTAGATCTGCTGGTGGAAAATCCTGTGCAGTTGCCCAAGATTCCGAACATAATCTCCCAGGCCAAGGGACGCTTCCTACACGAGCATCCCGAAATGTTCAAATTGACTGCGTGGATGTTGTCAAACAACGTTCCACGTCGGAAGGCTTTTCTCGACAGGCTGCTGATTTCATCGCGGCCGCGAGAAGGAGGTCAACCTTCAAGTCATATAACAACAAGGTTAACAGATTTGCAGACTGGTGTGAAGAAAAGGGTATTGATACTTTTCAATCCACTATTCAGCAAATAGCAGACTTTCTCTGTGAGCTGTTCTTTACAGGACTAGCTCCCGTCACAATAGCTGGATACAAGTCAGCTTTGGCATCAGTTATCCCTTGTCTAGCCAACAGGGATAGTCCAGAGGTGGCCCAGTTAAACGTGATGTTGAAGGGAATGAGCAATCTCCGCCCGAGACAACCGGTAGTCATTCCAGCCTGGAGTCTATCTTTAGTGCTTAATGTACTGGTCAAGCACCCATTCGAACCGTTGCGTTCGGCTAGTCTAAAGCATTTGACTCTAAAGGCGGTCTTTCTATTGGCAGCTTCCTCAGCTAGAAGGCGCAGTGAGATCCATGCGCTTTCGGCAGAGAGGAACCGATTTATTGTTTCTGGAGAAGGTCTGCGTCTTCTGCCAAGAGCAGAATTTATGTCAAAGAACCAATCTTTGAGATATCCCGGCAAACCGATCATTATACCGAAGTTAACCAGGTTTGATCGTGATGCCAGTGTCTGGTGCCCGGTCCGTGCTTTGACTAAGTACAAGAAACGGACTGACTCATTACGGTCGAACGATAGACATCTGTGGATCTGCCATAAAAAGCCTTATGGCGCCGCATCCATGGATACTATCTCTCGTTGGGTGGTCGAATGCATTCAGACTACTCACGAGATGGCGACTGGGCACCAGGTGCAGGGCGTAAGGGCACACGATGTTAGAGGAATAGCCGCCTCGACCGCCCTTTACAATGGTGTTCCGTTAGAGGACATCATGGCCGTTGCACAATGGCACTGTGAGTCCTCATTTACGGATTACTATATGAGGGATGTGTCAGACTCAGCCAATCCACTCGCTTTAGCTGCTTTTCCCCTTTTTTCACTTTGGTAAGAAAAGAACCTAAAGCAGGCATGGTCAAGCGAGAGGATGTCAACCAGATTGTGTCACTGATGGCCGAACCGGTGAATGGTTGTAGGCGGTACGTCTGAAGTCCTGTTATCATAAGGTAATTCAACAAGTGAGAGTTTTTTGTAGTATGTATATGTATCATGTTCATTCATCTTATATATTCATGCTCATTCCCAGGCTAATACAAGCGATATGCAGGGAGTAGTTAACCCTCTTGGCATATTGGTGTTTCAGGCGAGATACATGTTCGTTAGTTCTCTCCCTTTTCTTAGGAGGAAAAAGGGGGGGGGGGGCTGTGACGCGAATGTGATTCGGTTCCGTGAACTTGACGGTCCTTTTAGGTCTCCGTTAGTCAAGTTTGAAGTCTAAAATCTTTCTCCAAGGGGCAAAATTAGCATGTATGGCTTGTCCCTTCCCACCAGGTTACTGATCAAATCTGGTGTATATCAGAAGTAACAGAATGGTGAGTATTGATCGAAGGAGAATGCAGGAAATGTCAATTTCCCTTTCTCCGAGATCTAACAATACTCACCATTCTGTTATGGACCCAGCCTCCCAGCCCCACGGAGGCAAGCCATAGTTTTCTGTTGTTTGGTGGCTATGCAAACAATATGAGCTCTATGGTAAACGGGTACTCGGCAGTTGGGAGCCGAGTACCCGGTTCCCAGGAGTCGGTAAAGCTTTCTAAGTCTATAATCCTAGAGCCGCTGTCAAGGCCAGCTGTATATCCGAAGTAACAGAATGGTGAGTATTGTTAGATCTCGGAGAAAGGGAAATTGACATTTCCTGCATTTCAATGCCATTCTTTAAAGACTAAATAAAACTGTGACAACTGTTATTCTTATTTATAACAATTTCTACATCCCGAAGAGGTGACTAATATTTCCTTATTATAAATCATCCTGGGATCTCGACCAACATTTTCGGAAATATGAAATATGATCTAGGGCAAGAGCTGAACCAAGTTTGTTCAATGGAACTTGATTGGCCAAATGGTTTGATCTTCTTGGATGATCTAGAGAGTTAAAAAATTAGACTAAGTATTAGATCACATTTTATTTATTTATTTATTATCCCCACATTTAAAAAAAATGTCGGGAATATTGTAATCGCGTCCGTCCGTCATGCTATCTCCTCCCAAACCATTGGGTGGAATTAAATCAGATTTGGTATGTGGGTTACCCATATGATTCCGCTTTGCAAGACGATATTTAAATTTGACTCCCCCTCCCCCTGGGGGGGGGGGGGGGGGTCGTAGCAGGGGGCAAAAGGTTGAATCAGTTGTAACGCAACTCCTCTGAAATCATTAGACGGAACTCAACTAAATTTGATATCTGAGTTACTCATGATTGCGGAGTGCAAGAGGCCATTTAGATTTGGCTCCACCCCCAGAGAGTGGGGGAGGGGTCAAAAGGTCAAATTTTAACCTACGGAAATTGATTGCAATGCATCTCCTCCGAAACCATTAAACGGAATTCAACCAAATTTGGTATGTGAGTTATCCATATGAATGTGGAGTGGATGAGCCCATTTACATTAGGCCCCACCCCACAGGGATGGGGGATGGGTTAAAAGGTCAGGAAATTGATTGTAATGCAACTCCTCTGACACCGTTGGACGGAATTCAACCAAATTTTGTGTGTGAGTTACCCATATGATTACTTTTATGCTGTTTCATATCAGTGTGAATATAATATACACCTAAAAGAAGTAAGTTCCCCCTAAATATTGGCTAATATTTTTTGGTAATATGTACTTGGCTGCAATAAAATGTCACATGGCACCACCCAGAGTAGAAGAACAATGTGTGAAATTGATTACCCCAGGAATGGCGTTATGCATGAATGAGCTTGGATTGAATGAAAGATTGACCCATTTTAAAATTCTTGAAACCATGCGTGCCTATTGCTGGAGGACTATCAGGAATTCTAACAAATTCTCTGTAACTCTAAGGTCACTGCCAGTGTGTGCACAAAATTGATCTGAACCCAATCGAGCATCTTTGGGATCAACTGAAGCGGGCTGTATACTGTAGAGTTAGTGACGAAACAGATCTTGCAGATATTCCTGACCTGTTAGAAGAGGAGTGGATGGCTATTCCACAGCATCATGTCCCTCGGCTCATCAACTCCATGCGAAACCGGTGCCATCAAATGAACCAAAGCCTGGGTGGATATATATGCAGTATTAGCAATATTAATATGATAGAATGAATGCACTCCCATTCGTTGTTATTTGATTGTGACGCGATGAAATTTTGAATTAAATCAGTATTTTGATATCTTTGAAATGAGTCAATTTTTCATTTGATCCATGCTCATTCATGTATAGCGCCGTTTCTGGAGAAATCAATTTTACACTTCCTTCCTTTCGCCCGGGTGGTGCTCTGTGCGAATTTGTATTGCAGCCAATTATATATCTTAGAAAATATTAGCCCATATCTAGGGTGGAACTTATTTTAGGTGTATAGTTGATATTGGTCCCCTGCACCATTCACAAACTTGCACGCAGATATCGAAATTTGGCTGGAAGGATCACTTCTAATCCAAATTTGGATTTGTCCATTTTTGGGTAACCATTTTGGATTATCTGAAAATTACATAGACATATTTTCTGGAAACCTTTAGAAATGTTAACTACTCATCCATAATCAATGGCCTGACTTCAACGCAACTTGGGTGGAACCACCCTGCGCTAGAAGGCCTCACTTTATCGAGCAAGAGTTTGGATTGGTCAGGGCTTTTTTTGGGGGGGGGGGGGAAGGGAGGGACGCCATTTCTTTAAACCCCCCCCCCCCCCAAATGTTCTGCAGGCCAAAATTTGTTTTGGGAGTTCTGATATATGTATTATATTTTAAGTACAACATTTCGTGACTTGGCATCTTTTATTGTCATCTTGATAATGAAGTGTATATCATATATATACCTTGCAGGGCCCGCGCTCGCAGTGGTCTCTCTGTTATTGGAGCTGAAGTTGCTCCGGATAGTGGTTGGGAGATTCATCTTGACCAGAACCAACGACAGCATACTGCCACAGTAACTGCATTTGTGAAGAATGGTCACCAACATAGTGTCTCAGAGAGGTGAGTCACCATGAGTGCAATATCATACCAAAACCAGCCTCTGCTATGGTTTTGTGAAATGCCCATTTACAGGCTAAGAGAATACAATTTGTGAAAATTTACCACTGAAATGACTGGCTTTATAACCGAGCCAGTATGTCCGGTACCATATAAGACCAGCCGGACATCTTGACAGTTTTTTGTGATCGCGCAGAGCAAAAAATCAATATTTACAGTCGGAAATATCATTGAAATTTTTTTTTATCAAATGAGTAACCATTAAGCGGATCGGACAGAATGCATAATACTCGATCACCATCACATTCTGATCATATATATAGTAACTTCTGAGTTCCCGAGTCCAGTATATTGGGTCCATAAATCATAGGCGACTCTACCGAGTATTCGTTCTAAATATTGATACTTCTTAATTTGTTAAGTTTAAGCCGTCACTCTAGTGCATGTAGCTACTCGAGTATGTACTCGAGGCTACCGCTCAAATTATAACGTGTATAAATTTTCACCTGTCTAGAATAACCCGCAAAACATGTGATAAATGTCCTTAACTTACGTATCCTATCATTGCCAGCACCAAAGCGCTTATGTATGAGGTCGTTTTATTCATACGGCTACAAATATAAGAACCCAAACATATATGAATATGAGTTTTGGCGCTACTCGAGTAATGACCTAAACTTGTCGTTAGCTGATTATATTGTCACGATGCCATTTTATGTCAACTTGTGGATTAAATTTGATGTGATAAACGGAAATAAATGATGTTTATGAAAGCGTAGACAATATTTAGGCGGTCTCATTTAATAATTTCACTACAGCAATGATGGATATGAGGTATACAATAGTCGTAAGACTGCAAGAACTTCTGCCATGTTTAATGTGAAAATGTGTTCTATTTTTGTGTTAGTGTCTATTACCACTTACTGACTTAAGGGCAAAACAGACAGGACGCGGGCAGCAGTGCATCAGATTTCAAACTTATGACATAAAGAGGGACAAAGTACACTAATGCGTGCGGCGGGCGGGTGGCACGCGGGCGTCTGGGATCGCTCCGGGGAATTCCCATTTCTCACGTGTTCGCAAAAGAAGTTCCCGTAATTTACACGCATGCGCATACGTAGATCAGCAGCTGCAGCAGCAGCAGCAGATATAGTATTATATTGTCACATGCACTGGTTCCGATTTTCCATGAAAAGAATTGTTGTTGTTTTGTTGCATGGGAGAGTTAATATTCCCCTCTCCAAGATGGTGAGCATTAACCCTTGTCTAGACACACCTCACGCTATTAGATTCTGTGAAAGCCTTTGTTCGGAAGACGTGCCAAATAAAATGAATATGACTGGTTGGTATCCAGATAGTTAAATGCCTACATTAATTTCACTTTTACTAAACTGTTCCGAAGGTTTGGATTTTTTGGAAAGCAAGAACTTTTTGGGAACCAAATGGGATAACTAATTTGCTTTGCAATTCCATGTATTCATACTTTATAGAATTTTAGCAATTTCAAAAAATAATTCTGTTGTAGCCTACAGTAGCCTAAACGCGATGACATCACGTTGACGCAGAGAACCTGAATAAAATTGTTAACACCACTTGGCCATTTAGTATCCAATGCCATAATCCAAAATGCCTCTCTATGGCCCATGTTCGCCTTTTTAGTCCCTTACCGGTAAAACCGGGGGCCTATAGGTTTGCACTCCGTCTGTCCATCCGTCCGTCCGTCTGTCGCAGTTGGTTTTCCCCACTTTTTTTCGCAGTCCTTCAAGATATTCAACTGAGAATTGGTATATTGCTTTGTTATGAGAAGTTATAGACCAAGTTCGAGTTTCAGGCGTATGCATCAATTTTAATGGAGTTATGCCCCATTTCGACTGAAGCTTTCCGCACTTTTTTTGCACTCCTTCAAGATATTTAAGCGAAAATCGATGCATCGCTTTAGTATATGGAGTTACAGAGCAAGTTGGAGTTTCAGACATTTTCGTCAATTTTTCATGGAGTTATACCCCCTTTCGTCTTATGAAACACGAAAAATATCAGCATATTAGTTTCCCCCACTTTTTCGCAGTCTTTCAAGATATTCTACTGAGAATTGCTACATTGCTTTGTTATGAGAAGTTACAGACCAAGTTCGAGTTTCAGGGGTATGCATAAATTTTTAATGTAGTTATGCCCCGTTTTTGACGAAAAATAATTGTTTTTCGCACTTTTCGCAATCCTTCACGATATTTAAGGGAAACTTGGTACATCGCTTTAGTATAAGGAGATACAGAGTAAGTTCGCGTTTCAGACATTTTCATAAGTTTTTCATGGAGTTATACTCCCTTTCGACTTATGAAATGCACAAAATATTAGTTTTCCGCCCTTTTTCTCCCAGTCTTTCAAGATATTCAACTGAGAATGGGTACATTACTTTATTATCAGAAATTACAGACCAAGTTCGAGTTTCAGGTGTTTGCGTCATTTTTTAATGGAGTTATGTCCCCTTTCGACTTATGAAATACAAACATATCAGCTTTCAAGACTTTCCTTCTGCTTCACCATATATAACTGAAACTTGGCTTATTGCTATATTATGAGAAGTTACAGATCAAGTTCGAGTTTCAGCTGCTTCTGTCAATTTTTAATGAATTTTTTTACTTTCAATCGCTAAAGATTTATATCACCAGGTAGGGGACATGTATTGCAAAGCAATACTTACAGAACGCTTGTTTATCTTTGGTATTCATGATAGGTCGTTTTTCCAATGCAGCAGCAGAAGTAGTAGTAGTAGTAGTAGCAGCAGCAGCAACAGCAGCAGCAACAGCAGCAGCAGTAGTAGTAGCAGCAGTAGTAGCAACAGTAGCAGTAGTAGTAGCAGTAGCAGCAGTAGTAGTAGTAGTAGCAGGAATAGTATTAGCAGTAGTAGTAGTAGAAGGCCAACAACAGCAGTAAAATCAGTAGCAGCAGTAGAAGTAACAGCAGCAGCAACAAGAGTGCTGGCTGTGCCACGCTGCAATTGCCGCTGTCATCACCGCCGCGGTTACTGTTGCTACTACTGCTACTCTACTACTACTACTACTACTACTACTACTACTACTACTACTACTACTACTACTACTACTACGGCGTCCACTTATGTGGTTTGCCGCGTGCCAGACTTACTCAGCATATTTTAATTTTCCGCTGAGAGCTGCTTGACGGTCGCGTGCTGCTTGATGCCCACGTCCTATCTGTTTTGCCCTTTAGTCATTTTAGAGAATCTATTTTTCTTGTGAAATATAGAAATATATACGTATTACAAGTGGTGAATATTTGAATTTAAACAATTTACAGCCTTATCTTATTAGAATCCGGGATTACAAATATGCGATTTTTGGTGATTAAATTCAGTTAACTTACACTCCCACCAGGTCGTCACGCCACCCCATGTCTGGCTGGTAAAAGTCTAGTCATACTATAATACGGAATCGAGACCTGTCAGATACACTGTATGCTCGACTTAGAAATGTCTAAAAATCTAGAACAAGAGCTATTAAGCCAAGTTTGTTCAACAGAACTTGATTGACCAAATGGTTCAGCGACCATCTTCGATGACCTAGTTTTCCCTCTAGAACTGGCAACGGGATCAGGCCAAAATTTTTGGGGTGGTATGATTAGCGAGTAAGGGCCATTAAAGTGTGTTCAAGGGACGTTGAACGGTAAAAAACATTGCTGTGGGCCAATCAAAATGTATCGTGTGTGGCGGCCATATAGAATTTTTTAGTTGATAGATTTTCAAGCCGAAATTGTTTTTATATATGTTTTTGAGCATGCTGATTTCAAATTTACCACGTTCGAAACTGTCGGATGAACGCTTTGTCGGCCATCTTGGATTATATTCCCGCCAAAAGCTCCTATACTAAATCAATGGGGAATTTTAAAATGTCTTCTTGAGAACCACTGCGCCGATTTCAAGTATATTTGGCAGGAAGCATTCTTAGGGCATAGAGATCCATGTTTGTTCAAACAATGCCGATTGAATTTGGCCAATTTTTATGAATGGCTAAAAATCTCTGAAACAGTTTTTGGGGATTGATTTTAAACTCAGTTCGGGTAAGAGCTGAACCAAGTTTGTTCAAGGGAACTTGATTGGCCATATATGGTTCGGTGGCCACCTTGGATGACCTAGTTTTCGCGAAAACAACGTCTCAGAATCGCTTAGGGTTGCACGATTATTCACTTTTCATAATCGCGATCATTTAAGAAAAATAATCACGATCATATGATTAATCATGAACTATATTAACTATGTCAATGCTGCTTAGAGGACGTTATTAAATGCTACTGCAGATTGTAAGATTATGGGTTAGGCACATGTGTATATATACATGGACAGAATACCCCTGTTGCTGATTGCAAACAAAGGAATGTATCAAGATTTTTCTAGCCGGAAAACGGAAGGTACCGTATTTCGTTTAATTGTAGCCCATGCTCTAATAGAAGTCCACCCCCTAACTTTGACATTTGAGCTCCAATGATTTCTTAGCAGTTTCAAAACAGCAAAACTCTGTATTAGAATCCCACCCACTAACTCAGCAGATAATTTGTAAGAATAGCGTGTATAATAATAACAATCGTGTCACAGGGTGTGTCTACTTCTGACCGATCTCTGCCCTGATACATTTCCGGCCCCTCTAGAAGTGAATACAGGCCTCGGATTTGTAAATCTCGACCACTTATTAGATTAATACTAATAGTAGGCCACGTATGTTCAAGATATAATAAAGTTTATTCCACACTTTTGTAGTTAAAATGCGCTTAAAACAGTCTTGGCGTGATTAAATAGCTTCCTTATAAATATATTTCAAGACCAAATTTATGTACCAAACAAGTACGTGAGAAAATGCGCATCAATTTTGTAACGCCGATCAACATTAAATGATCCAAATTGAATTATTACGAACGACAATATAGCCTATTCTGAAAAAAGGGAAGAACAAGACGAAAGTGCTGAGCTACCGTCCTATCAGTCTTACAAGCTGCATATGCAAGACCATGGAACGCATCATCAACCAGCGGTTGCAGTGGTACCTGGAGTCGGAGAACATTATAGTTTCAGAGCAAGCCGGCTTCAGAAGATACAGGAGCACAGAAGATCAAACAACACATCTTGCACAGGTCATAGAGGACACTTTTCAAGCCAAGAATGTGATGCTAGCTGCCTTTATCGATCGGCAGAAGGCATTTGACAAGGTGTGGAAGGATGGCCTCCTCGTGAAGCTCCGGCGCACAGGCATCGGTGGCAACATGTTCCGATGGACCAAGTCATACCTACACAATCGCAGAGCTAGGGTGCTGGTGGATGGACAATCTGGACAGATTGTATTGCTGAGACAAGGGGTGCCACAAGGCGGAGTATTATCACCAACTCTGTTCATACTCTTTAATGACATTGTAGCAGAGCTGCCCAATGGGATCCAAGCAGCCCTCTATGCAGGTGACCTCATAGTCTGGTGCACCGAGGAGTACACAACGACTGCCACGTACAGAATGCAGCTCAATTACAGCTTGGGCCAATCGCTGGTGTATTACCATCAACAAAGAAAAATCATCAGCCATGCTATTCTCACTGTCCACCAAAACCAAGGTTGGCAATCTGACACTGGGCGGTACTCCACTCGAGTACGAGGACCAGCAGACATACCTGGGAGTCACCTATGACAGAAGATTAACATTGAAGGAGCACATCCAGAACGCAGAGGCAAAGGCCAGAAGAAAGCTAAACATCATGAGGAAGCTGGCAGGAACAAAGTGGGGTGCCAATGAAAGGATCCTCAAGCCCATCTACCTGGGTGCCGTACGACCACACCTTGAGTATGGATCCAGCTCATGGATGGCAGCTGCTAAATCTCATCAACAGAACCTCGACAGAGTACAAAACCACGCACTGCGCATCATCACTGGTGGAATGAGATCAACACCAATAGAAAAAATGGAGCAGACAGCAGGCATCCCCCCACTTAGTAAAGGAAGGGAATGCAAAGCACTGATCCAAGCTGCAAAGTTCAAATCGTTCAACAACCACCCGATGAAGATCAGGCAAGCACAGCTGTCATCAGGAAGACTTAAAAGATCAAGTTTTGTGAAAGAGACAAAAGCACTTCAAAGGAAACACCAAGAAATGTTGCCAGCACAAATAAAAGACCTAAACCACACCCTTGATCCCCCACCCTGGGAAAACAAACTAGAGAGCAAAGCTATTCACACCACAGTACCTCATCTCACAACCAAATATGAACACAGTGATGTGAGCAAGAAGGCCCTGAGCCTAGCCAACCTGGAAGAAATGTACCCTCAGGAGACATGGATAAGGATCTACACAGATGGATCAGCCAAAGATGCAATTAGGAGCGGAGGTGCTGGACTGCACATACAGTATCCAAACGGACAACATGAGTCAGCTGCAATACCGACAGGCAAACACTGCACAAACTACAGAGCTGAAGTCGAAGCACTGGTTCATGCAGCTAATACCATCAGCAGAACAGCAGACCCTATTGCACAGATTGTCTTTTTATCTGATGCCCGCTCCGTCCTTGAGGCTATCACCAAAGGTAAGCTGCCACAACTTGAAGAAGCACTACAAACCATCAAATGCTTTCGGATAGCATTGCAGTGGATGCGCTCACACTGTGGAGTCCAAGGAAATGAGGAAGCAGACAAGATGGCAAAGGTGGGTGCAGAAGAGAATCAGACAGAAAACATGGTTACCCATACAGAGATGAAGACTATCATCAAGTCACTCTATAGGATACCTCAATCAGAAGATGCCTACCATCATCTCTCAAGGCCAGAGCAATGTGACCATTTTTCGTCTCAGAACTGGACACAACAGACTAAACCAACACATGTACAGGCGGTTCCACCTTACGACATCGCCCGCTTGTCCGTGTGGAGAGGCAAAACAGACCACAGAGCACATACATCAATGTTGCAGTATGTATCAGCTGCTGAGAGAAGAGATCTGGCCTTTGTCAACCTCTTTTTTTTTAAAGCTGTATGGGCCTGTGGAAGAACTGCAGAAAACCACAGATTTCATCTTGAGAACGGCTCTCCAAGTGTGAAACCAGAGATCGAAAAGAAGAAGACGACAATATAGCCGGCTTCTTAAGTTGGCGAGCCAGCGGCTCTTTTGTGATGGGATGTGGCGTGTTCTCGCGAGATATTATACGCTAACGGGAGTTTATCAAACGGGTACCCGTTATTCATATCAGCATAATACTCCGTTCCATTCGTATCTCACGAGATCTTCGATTTGAGATCGAGAAAAATATCTCGTATGTATTGAGTAGCCATTGGCGCAGTGATTTCCACCAGAATATGGTGGTAGAGAGAATTGAACATTAAAAGGACACGAGCGCTACTCTCCTCATACCAGACAATATTAATTCACGTAAAACTAGATGGTATGAAGCATATAGTAGTCTGTGTGACAAGTAGTTAACAGAAAAATAGTCCCTCTGAATTTGTCGTAAAATTCAAATCTGTTGCACGTCTGTCGCACACAAAATGAGGTCAAGAATTTGCTGACGTTGCGTGGATATTGATATCACACGAACCACTGGGTGGATCAAGTCCATTTTAATATCTGTATTAAGCTAGTGATCCAGAGGTTAAGATGATACCAAAATCAACATGATCCATAGTGTTCCTTTTACAGTCCGTTACGGAGATGGACGGAGTCTCGATATGTCTGGTCGCCGAAGTGGAGTCTGCGTAACAATCTAGTCGTTGTGATGACGTAATAAGATGGCCGGTCAAAACATTAGAGGTGTATTATCGTAGAAGCCATGCCTCTATTTTTAGATTGACTCAGTTCCTATCGCGCAATGAATATATATAGAAATTCCCGAGTTCTGAGTCCCCGATTCCAGAATATTTATATCCGAGTACTCACTCTAAAATAAACTCTTCAAATGGAGGCGAATCACGTGATTTGTATTTTTTCGCGATGCCATTTTATATCAAATTGTGGATTAATTTTGATGTAATAAACAACCTTTATTAAAGGATACGCAATATTTAGGCGCTCAAATCAAATAATTTCTCTTCCCCGGTGATGTTTTGAGGTATACATTAAACACAGGCATAGGCGGTGAGAATTTTTACGGGAGAAAATGCGTTGAATTTCCTTACCAGTATCAGTTTTAGAACCTTTTTGGGAAAACCGTTAATGCATAGTTATTCAGAGAATGGGGAACGCAGTATAAGCGTGTGTGATTACAACAACAATGACAAATAGCGACCAAGTGAACAATCTTTATTCATCTAAAACTAATCATGAGTCAATACAAACAAATCAGTTATTTATTTAGTTTATTTAATCATTCACTCATTCGGCTGATAGCCGGATGTTTGTTTCCATGATTGGTAACGCTAGCAGAGTTTCACAAGCGTAAAAGTGTCTTGACCAAAATTTCAACATGGCGATTATATGATTATTTCATTTTATAATCATCTACGATCATTTTGAATTATATAATCGCGATTAATCGAATAATCGAAAAATTGTGCAACCCTACCTCCCATCCAGTCATCTGCTTCACCAAGTAGATGCAGCGGGGTTTGTTCCGTTCAGAACATTTGATGGTTTCCCGTACATTCTATCTAACTATTAAGGGCCATTAAAGGTTGTTCAAGGGAAATTGATGCGTAAAGAAATATGGCGTGTGTGTTCTTTTTAGAATTCTGGTCAACTCCTTAGGGTTCCACGTAAAGCTGATTGCCTTTCTAGTTGAAATTCCTGTTCCAGGTGAGCGATGCAGGCTCCTTTTGGCCTTATATTACAAACTTTACTTGTATCTCATTTATTTATGCCAAGTCTATCTATTTGGCAGCTTATGTTTGGTAAATATGAAATGATTACCTCACATCTGTCACTATTTGAATTGTTGTTAACCAATTTTGAAAGCTGTTTATTTGGCTGGCAGTCATCTTGGATTTTGGCCGACTTAGAAACGTTTTTAAAAATCCTCTGAGAAACCGCCTGGGGGATCGATACAAACCTCATGAAATATGAACTAGGGCAAGAGCTGAAACAAGTTTGTTAAAGGGAACTTGATTTGCCAAATGGTGCGGTGGCCATCTTGGATGACCTTGTTTCCGTGTGGTGTAACAGGGATGTCTTCTAAAAATATTTCTAGAAAAGCTCGAGTCAGGATGCCAAGTGCTGTTTGGGCATTCCTTTCATACTTTTCCACGCCGGCTACACTTGGTGTCGTGACTGGAAGTATGCTTTGTAGCCGGAATAGACCAAATGCAGTGGCATAGCGATGGGGGAACAGATGTCCCCTGGTGCCAGGGATGGGGTCAATTCCATTTTATCAATTCCAATTCCAATTCCACCTCAATTCATTTTATCAATTCCAATTCCGTTTCCACATCAATTCATTTTATCAATTCCAATTCCATTTGATCAATTCCAAGTCCAATATTTACTTGAGATCAACATTGTTATATTTTAGCTCTTTAATGCCTAAGATTGGCCAATAAAAACTATATTTATCATTAGCAAATGTCAATTTGCAGGATAAGAGATAGATTGTTTTTTTAGCTCACCTGGCCTGCAAGGCCAAGTGAGCTTATGTCGTGGCGACCGTCCGTCGTGTGTCCGGCAACTTTTCCTTTAAACGACTTCTCAAGAACCGCTGGGCCAATTTCAATTATATTTGGCAGGAAGCATCCTTAAGGCATAGAGATTCAAGTTTGTTCAAATGAACCCAATCGGCCAATTTGGCCGGCGACCATCTTGGATTTCGGCCGTTTTTTTGAAATATGTTTAAAAATCTTCTCCCAAACCATTTGAGGGATCGATTCAAAACTCACGAAATATGATCTAGGGTAAGCGCTGAATCAAGTTTGTTCAAGGGAACTTGATTGACCAAATGGTGCAGCGGCCATCTTGGATGACCCAGTTTTCACAAAAACGACTTCTTCCCCAGAACCGTTGAAGCGATCAGGCCGAAATTTTTGATATATAATTAGGAACTAAGGGCAATCAATGTTTGTTCAAGAGAAGTTGATTCGCCAAAAAACATGGCCGCGGTGGACCAATCAAAATATGGTGTGTTTGGCAGCCATATTGGATTTTTTTATTTGATGGATTTTGAGGTATTCTGATCTCAAATTTGCAATTTTCGAAACTGTCGAATAAATGGTTTGGCAGCCATCTTGGATCATTTCCTGCCAAAAGCTCCCATACTAAAGCAATGGGAAATTTAAAACGTCTTCTCGAGAACTGCTGGGCCGATTTGGATTATATTTGGCAGGAAGCATTCTTATGGCATAGAGATCTCATTTTGTTCAAGCGAAGGCGATCGGCCAATTTGCCCGGTGGCCATCTTGGATTTTGGCCAATTTTTAGAAATGTCTAAAAATCTCGTTCTCCGAAACGGCTTGGGGAATCGATTCAAAACTTATGAAATCTCATCTAGGCAAAGACCTAAGCCAAGCTTGTTTAAGACGACTTAATTGACCGAATGGTTCGGCAGCCATCTTGGATGACCTAGTTTTCCTGAAAACAACTTCTCCAGAGCCACTGAATGGATCAGGCCAAAATTTGGGATATATGGTTAGGGACTAAGGGCCATTAAAGTATGTTCAAGGGAAGGTGCTCAGTCAAAAAACATGGCCGCCGTGGGCCAATCAAAATGTAGCGTGTTTGGCGGACATATTGGATTTTTTTATTTGATGGATTTTGAGGCCAAAATTGGTTCTATATATGTTTTTGGGTATTCTGAGCTCAAATTTGCAATTTTCTAAACTGTCGGATAAACGGTTTGGTGGCCATCTTGGATAATTTTGTCATCAAAAGCTCCCATGCTAAAGCAATGGGAAATTAAAAATATCTTCTTGAGAACTGCCAGGCCGATTTCAATTATATTTGGCAGGAAGCATCCTTAGGGCATAAGGATCCAAGTTTGTTCAAATGAACCTGATCGGCCAGTTTGCCCAGCGGCCATTTTGGATTTCAGGAAATGTCTTTAAAGATATCCGAAACCACTTGGGGAATCTTCATCTAGGTCAGGAGGTAAGCCAAGTTTGTTCAAGAGGGCTTGATTGACCAATTGGTTCGGCGACCATCTTGGATGACCTGGTTTTCACGAAAATGACTCCTCCAGAACCGCTGAAAGGATCGGGCCGAAATTTGGGCCATTAAAATTTGTTCAAAGGAAGTTGATCCATAAAAAAAACATGGCCGCCTTGGGGCAATCAAAATGTGTGTTTGGAGGCCATATTGCACTTGCAAAAATGTCCACAAACTCATTTAAAAGACTGCTAAACCACCCACCAACAATTTTGACAAAAATTGATGGTGCTCCAGGTGAGCAACACAGGCCCCTTGGGCCTCTTGTTTAAATTTAGCAATGCAATGACTGACTCAGTTATGGAATCAGTCATTCCACTGGTAAATTTTCAGAAATATTTTCGTAGCATACATATGATCCTTCCTCAAGACCAGTGCAGAAGGCATTTTTGGCTGGCTTCTCCGTTAATATTTAAAACAATTATAGTAAAAAGCTTTGTTGCCAATAGGTAGTTATATCTTTCAGTCCAAAAAGTCAACATTCAGCAGATCTTATTTTTAGTTCATTTGACTTAATTATATATTAATGCCGAGGTTTTTCTGATGAATATGACTAAAGGTTAATGCCATGTCTAATTATTATAAATACATGTAAACCTTGCTATATAAATGTTTGCATTAAAAAGCATTAGAAAACAATGTATATAGTACAGTGCTGAGTGAAAGTACTGAGCACATGTATGTAGAGTTTGAATAACACCACTAGTCCAGGTGTTTGTGTTTTAAAAGCTGAGACATTTCACAAGGGGGTTGTTCAATGATTCCTTTGTTATGTAGGAGGGGATAAATATAGGGCAATTTTCTTTTAATGTACTGCTTTCTTCTCCAATTTCATTCAGTACAGATTATGTTATTACTTTACTGAACAATATTGCTAAAATCTTGATGAATAATTTTAACACAATTTGGTTATCTTGGGTCTGGCTTATATATTTGAAATCATTTTAACCAATTTGTATGATTTTAACGATGGCATGATTTCATAGAGATGAAAACCTGTTTCCAGAGAATGCAGAATGAAATAAGTTCAAGATCAGTGGCTTTGACTGACTAGAAGGGGTACAAAACCACATAGGATAAAAAGCCTAATTTGTCACTGGTCAGGGAGAATTGAGTTAACTCAATAATGTATTAAAGTTCATAGCATTTATCAGATCTTTATTTTGTCAATTCTAAGAGCGAGAGATTATTTTTGAAAATTTACCACTGGAATTACTGGCTCAGTTATCCAGTTCTCCAATGGACATTTCTCAAACTCATTGCAGAAGGTGTTTTGGCCAGCTTAGGTGTTAAAGGGTTAAGGGCTAACTTGCTCATCACTGAATTATCAATATATTTCAAATTCTAGTCAAAAAGTATTCAGTCAAATTAATCTTAAAATGTTCATTAAAGCATCTAATAACAACTGGCATAATAAATATCATCAACCTGCATATAGAATGAAATGTTGTAAATGGTATCATATAGATCATTTAGGATGAAATGCATTATGGGCATATAAAGAGCAGTGTATAATTTACAGCTATTACATGTGCATTTTATAACCAACAATGTTCAGTAAATCTATGCCAAATATGACTGGAATTGATTGGAATTGAATTAGAATTTATCAGTTCCGGTCAATTCAAATTATCAATTCCAAATCCAATTCCAATTCCAGTGTCTTAAAATTTATCAATTCCAATTCCAATTCATGAGTCCTCAGATTTATCAGTTCCAATTCCAGACTGATCAATTCCAATTCCAATCGGAATTGACCCCAATCCTGCGTGGCGCCAAGTTCAGCATTGTGGTGGGGTATGCAGGAGGGGCACCAAAAGGGTCATTGAGGCTGCTTTTGCTCCCCTGACCCACACCCAATAGTTGAGTATAAGAGGGGGGGGGTGCCAAAGGCTGGTTTGCCCTGGGTACCAGATACTGTCATTACGCCATTGACCAAATGTGACTGAAATTGCCTATTTCTGTAGCCGTGATACAAGAAATGTAGCCATGATTGTGTGTCTCTGTAGCTGTTTTGTTAAATGTGTAGCCGGTGGTAGAGATAGATGTAGCCGGTAGTAGATAGAAATTCAATTTATGTAGCCGTTTTGGCCTATTGTGTAGCCGGTAGAGTTTTATTCTGAGCTTTGCGGAGCTGGAACAGGTGTAGCCAGTAGATAGTTTCTATGTGTAGCCAGTGAGCTAATTTGTGGTAGCCATCAATGTTGTGACCGGGATGTCTATTATTGGCTTGAAAAAAATGTGTGGATTTATCAGGATTTTTGAAGGAGCAAATGGTCAGTAAGGCGGGAAATCAGTCATGTCAGTATAGAAGAATTTGATTGTCTGTGAATATTGGTTTGAGATTCATTCCATTCTGTTCCAGACGTTTGGTGTTTCGTGCCAAATTTGGCCAAATTTGTCTATACTCATCAGAGTATGCGTACAAAGGTTATATATATATATATATATATGTTTGGATCTCGTTTAGATTGGTGTGGAAAGAATATTTCAGAGTTAATTTAGAATAATTTATTAATCTTACCATAACCCTTTAGCGCGCATATCAGCTATAAAGGGCTTCCTTCCGCAGTGGTAAGTTTGACTGGCTCATCATTGTACAAATTTATGGGTTAAAGGGTTAAACATGATCTAATTCATCAAGGATGCACTGGAGGTTGGCAGTGGCAGGTTCATCCTCTTCCTCCGAATCGATTGATAGCGGGAGGAATGGATCATCAAGAGAGTCGTTGAGATCTCTTTGGTAATCCTCTTCTGGAGTCGGGCCTGACACTTCACTATGTGGACTGTTGTCCCCTGAATTAAATACAACTGGGGGTGTTGCTGCACAGTATATGCTGCTGTTTGAGCTTTCTGCAGGGTTAGAGACAGGTGATGAATATGGTTGTACATCCATGTTGTAAGCTATTGCGTCCAATGGTGATTGTTCTCTCTGTACACAGATTTATTGGATAGCCTACCCTGGAGATGATCCCGTTCGCGTTGTTTAAAGCAATTAGTGTCTACCGGTGTTGGAAAAAGTTCTCTGTGCATGTGTAATGCTGGTTGCAGGATTCGCAGAACCAAAAGCCCTTCTTCCCGTGTATTGCTCGGATGTGTCTCCTGCGTCAATGTATGTGAGGTTCTATGTGCAACAGACACATTGCAGATGACTTTGAAATGAATACTTTGTTAGAAGTATAATTCCAAGGGGGAAGTTGGTGTAGTGCAACATCATACATATCATGTGACTTATTACCTCACCTGGCCATGGTGACCGACTGTCATCGGTCTGTCAACTTTTTTTTAAGGGACTCTCAAGAACCACTGGGCCGATTTCAATTATATGTGGCAGGAAGCATCCTTAGCGCGTTGCCAGTCAGTGTCCATCTGTTTGTCCGGTGATGAGTCTATCCAGTCCATTTGTCAGCCGTTCCATCAGTGAAGCAATCTGGCCCTAAGAAGTTTGCTAGTCTATCTGTCTCAATCAATCTGCCAGTCCGCCAGGGACTGGTCAGCCGTTTGGCCCCAACACACACCCCACCCACCCCACCCCTTGACAAGCCTTAAGCAGAAATATTATTTCCCATATTACCATACCATTCCAAACAAAATGGCTTGGCATGTGTTAATGGCTTATATTAACTTCTAGACTAATTTATATGCAGAATTCCAGAACTTACATATTTTAATCACATGGTGCATTTAATGTGTCAGCTCTACGTTTTGGTTCTGCTTTATATCAGCCACTGTTATGTCTAAATCATGCATGTTTATAAACAATTAGTGAGGCAGACAGAACTAAAATACACTCGGGTCTAATATTGGGTCTAATATTAACTCGCGCCTTGGTACTCTGTCTTGACAATGCATTTATTGATCCCTGTGATCTAGATAGCTGATCCGTTGACCTCAAACTCAAAGCAATCAGAAACTGTCATAATTTGAATTTGTGCTTCTTGCATTTTAGAGTTTTGGCAAAAAAATTTATGACCCTGTGACCTAGGTAGTTGATGCTTTGTCCTGAAATCATAGAACTTTTAGCCACCAATAATATGAATGGATGTGCCAAATTTGGTGATTCTACCTACTTACATCCACGATTTACAGCTAAAGACATGTATTTCGTGATACACTTAGTGCCCCTGTGACCTACATATTTGATCCTTTGTACCGAAACTCAGAGAACTTCTAGCCATAGTATTTGGTGTTTCTACCTACTTGCGTTCCTGACTCATGGCTAAAAATGTGTATTTTGGGAGGCAGTTAGTGATACCATGACCTCGAAATTTGAACTTTTAACCTGAAAATAAATTGTGGTTCTAGGCAACCACAGTATAAATGTATGTTACTGATTTGGTGATTCTACCCGCATACTTGCATTGCAGAGTTATTGATGAAAATGTGTATTCCGTGTGCACTAAGTGACCCTGTGACCTTGATGTTTGATCTTTTGACCCCATACTAAAAAAATTTCCAGCTACTAATATGAATGCATGTTCCAAATTTGGTCATGCTGCCTCATAGGATTTCAAAGATATGCCTTGTATAACGCACAGACAAACAAAAATCTGCACCAGCCGCAATATTCACACAGTCCTTCCCCTTCGGCCACATGAGTAATGACAGTCTCAACTTATGGAATTTGACCAGGATTTGTTGTTGAGACTCGCAACTTGTTTAAGTCATTTCCGAAAAAGTTGGTCCCGATCCCAGGATGATTCATAATACGGAAAAATTAGTTACCTCTCCGGGATGTAGAAATTGTTTGAGTGTAGCTTTCATGACCATCTCGGTCACTTCTTCAGCACTAACTGACGGTCGCTGGCAACGTCACTCTGGTCAGATCTTGTGGAGTCACGTGATAACATGGACTGGTAGACTGCTGGTATACGGTAGTCCAAGCATGAACAGAGACGAGGGCTACCGTATACCAGCAGTCTACCAGTCCATGCTGTCACGTGACTCCACAAGATCTGACCAGAGTGACGTTGCCAGCGACCGTCAGTTAGTGCTGAAGAAGTGACCGAGATGGTCACGAAAGCTACACTCAAACAATTTCTACATCCCGGAGAGGTAACTAATTTTTCCTTATTATTAGTTTAAGTCAGTCGGTCTGTCAAGGTTTTTGACACAGTTCTGACAAAGCTGCCTACAGGATGTCAAATTTGTTATAGAAAGATTGAATTTCAGTTTATCACATTGTAAATATATGCCTTAAGTAGTAAAAGATTGTGCTCATTGTGAATCAGATTTAAATTTGAATGAATTTTGACCTCCACAATTTCACATTGATTAATTTTCAAACGGTATTACTGTATATGATATCTGCTGTGTGTTGTTGGTCACTTGGTCTTTATGTTGTGATTTCCGATGATGAATATGAGGATAGCAATACATCTTCAATAGTACACCATTATTCATTCCATTTTCCCCTATGACCTTTATTTATGTCCTCTTAATGTCATTTGAGGATATTATAGCAAAAGATCCAAATAATAACAGTGTTTTATACGCAGAAATTTGCCTTTCTCAGTTTGAGGCCACCTTGAATTTTTTTGTGCAAAACATTCCCATAGTAAAGCAATTGGAAATTTAAAATGCTTTCGCGAGAATCACTGAACTGATTTTAACCAATTTTAATAAGATGCATACCTGTTCTTATTGCGATTCTGGCCAAAACCTTAGGGTTCTATTTATAATCGAAAAATACGCTTTCTGGTTGAAATGCTTATGTTCCAGGTAACTGATGCAGTCCCCTGGGACCGCTTGTAATAATGTTATATCCTCATTTATGCTGAATTTATACACATACAATACTGTACATGGATCATTTCACTATATGGATGGTTTGAATTGTAATCCTGATTTTTTTGTCCCAGTGAATATTTCACTGGTGCTGTTATGTGAGGAAATAGATGGTGTGGAAATCGTCAGCATGGCTTTACCAACATGTGAGCAGACTGAGCTTATTTATTTCATGCTTAGCTAAACTGATTAGGATTTTCCTTATTGTCAATCTCTCTGAGGCAATAATGCTTCTGGTAAAATGTCTGGCCAGTCTGAGTCAACAAAATGCCTTTGGGAAGTTGTTATTGATGTGGTGCTAAGATAAAATACCATCTTTATAAGAACTGTCTAGGTTTCTGCTTAGAGAGAGTAATAAATGGTAAGCCTTGTTTGTAAAGAGGAGTGGGCATGAGCGGTTTGGTTCACTAGTTGACTTTTGCCAGACATTGATATTTACCCCTTCTATAAATAGCAAGAGCAATCAGTGATTGTGGCAACCGATTGTGGCAGAAATTGGACCTTCCTCTTGTTTAACCCGTTACTGGTCAAATTTGGTCAGGAAAATAAAAATAATTTCCTTATTGAATAGCCATCTGCAGGTCAAGAGAGTATTTTTGAAAATGTACCACTGGAATTACTAGCTCAATAAGCCAGCCATTCCAGTGGTAAAGAAAAAAAAAATACTCGTCTCTTGGCCTGGAAATAGACATTCCTCAAGACTATTGCAGAGGCTGGTTTTGGGTGGCTTGACCAGTAAAATTAATTACTACTTTGTGGGTTTCTTTCGAGATCTTGCTTATGTTAAAATTTGGACCAAATCTGATCAATAGTTCGATATATCCATACATTGTGCTGATCCACAGATTGGATCAGATCCTGTTTTTCCATCTGGATCATGATCAATGCCTGGAAGTCATGTGTTACAGTAATGACCAATCTTGTGTTAAAATTTTAACCAAATCGGATCACTTGTTTCCGAGTTAGGCTCTGGACAAATATACACACACACACATATGCTTGCATGCATGCACATAAGCTTGTACAGATGAATGCAATATATCTTTCCCCTTGTGGGGGTGGGGGTGGGGGGGTATAATTTAAATTAGATAGCTTACTTATTAATTAACCCATTCAATTCATTATACATCAAACCATTTATGGATTCTGTATGTCATCTGCATGTCTGCCATTTCTGATGAGCTCTGCCATCTTGACTCGCAAATCATGATGAGTGTAGAACTCCAAGAGCAACCTCCCACCCAAGTTTATTGAAGAACTCTGTATGTGAGCTTGAGTTATCGCGCTGTAAAGACAGATATACTTTGTCTTTAAAGCAGTGTTACAAGTGAGATTTCTTGACAAAACTAATAACCAATAGCCATTTTGAATACATTTTTTATTGTGTTCCATAAATCTTTTATGCAGTGGCTGATGTCAACCCGATGTCTGGTGAGGTATTCATGCATGATCAGTCATCATGTTCTCAGTATCAGAATGTTGAATATACAGTATATACATCACTTTTTCTATGGCTGTTTAGTTTGTCCGCAATTTCTCCAGCTGTGTGTGCCTGGAGACAGAAAAACCTCCCACAACTGACATCATTGCCATCTTTGTATAGCAGTCTAATAAGAAATTCACTGCCATTGAATTTCATCAAGTCTGTCACAAATGATATCTACTCCAGTCTATGTCTCATTTGTTCAGCACTACTAATCTCTTTGAATGTAGAAGCATGGGCTCTTGATTAGTGTGAAGGTAGTTTGGTTGTAAACTTTGGCTGTCTAAGGCAACCACCACCTCCAGTCAAATTAGTTTCAAAATTATTCAACTTCTATGTATATAGTTTGTTTGGAATTTCATGGATGAAAAGGTTAATGCAGTATTCTGGTTATTGGCTTAACCCTTTAACGCTTAAAGACCAAAAATGACAGATTCTGTATAAAGAATATTATGTTTTTAATATTTTGAAACTAATTTGACTGGGAGTTGTTGCTGTGTATGGCAAAAAGGGTTCTGGTCAAAATAGTTTCAACATATTCTAAAGCTTTGCTATACAGTTGTCTTGAAATTGAGATACTGTGGCATTTTTATGTTTAAAGAGTTAAATGTGGTGCTTTCTGTCAGTGTTTCAATTTGAGGTGGCATTTTTTGGATTCAGGATAAAAGTGGTTGTGTAAATTATTGTTGGCTTCTTTGTACAATGAAGCGGGACAATTCCAATCTTCATCCCAGACAGCGACAGAATGTCAGTCAGAAGCGGATTCATCCAAGCAACCTGACACATTTAGAAGCGTACTTCTTTTATTGATTCCTTAGCTGTATGATAGACTTCATGTTGTGGACAGACCCTATTGGATTACTCTCGTGGGTGATATTGATCACCAGAATCTGTAGCAAGGAAGAAGCAGAGAAATTGCAGTTTGCTGAGCGACAGAATGTACGACACCTGCATATTATTCTGTCTGCTGGACATTTAATATCGCTTCTCAGTGAAAGCTGATGCTGCTGTCTGCAGAAATCAAATAAAATCTAGACTACAGCACTGGCATAGGAAACATTATGTACAGCACTTCTGCCATTGTTTTGCCAGCTTTCTAAATAACCATTTTCCTGCAAGATAATCTATGATATTTGCTTGCCATGATGATACAGTGACTCCTCATGATACCCACCCAACCAGTTCTCATTATTATGCCGCCCCTCCCCCCCCCATCCCATAGATATATGGGGTATATAGCATTTGCTTTGTCTGTCCATCTGTCCGGTGGGATAACTCTAGCTCTGCTGGAGAGACCGGCAGCAAACAAACTTGGATGGGAGGGTGTCCTTGGTGTCCCGACGTAGCCGTTTGATTTTGTGATCAAACGCTCAAAGGTCAAGATCACAGCGACCCAATTAATGACATTAATAGCTCACCTGGCCCGAAAGGCCAAATGAGTTTATGCCATCGTGGCCATCTGTCTTCCATCCGTCTGTTCGTCAAATCACATCTCCTTTATGCTTTGACCAATTTCAACCAAATTTGGCTGGAAGGATCGTATGAACTTCTTTCAGAATTTTGATTGTTCAATCTTTCTGACAGCCATCTTGGATTTTCAGAAAATTTTCTGGAAAGCATTTAAAATGTTACTCCTACAATATAAATGACCCAATTTCAACGAACCTTGGGTGGATGAATTCTATGCTGGTAGGCCTCAAGACTTCTAACAAGAATTTCGACTGGTCAATTTTTTTGGTGGCTATCTGGGATTTTCTAAAATTTTCGGGAAAGCGCTAAAAAGCCTACTCCATTAATTGCTTGGCTGATTTGAAGCAAACTGGGCTGGAAGGCCCCTAGAGGGGTATGTTTCAGAACTGTATGCAGAATTTTGATTGGTCAATTTTTTTTGTTGGCCATCCTTAAATTTTCCGAAAAATGGCGGAGACCTGTTTAAAATGCTACTCCTCATTAACTGCATGGGCAATTTCAACCAGACTAATGTCTAGAATTGGAAGGATACTAGGGTGGTAGGTTTCAGAATTTGTGTACAGAATTTTGATTGGTCAATTTTTCTGTTAGCCATCTTGGATTTACTACTCATTAACTGCTTGTTCTGAAAATGACATCTCAGGAACTGCTGTGCAGATCAAGCTGAAACTCATTAAATATAGCTTCATCGATAACTTAGGGTGATTAAAGTTTGTTCAAGAAAACTTGATCTTTAATAAAAAATGGTTTGGTTGGTTGCACATGTGCCAATCAAAATTTTGGTTTTGTGGCCATATTGGATGTTTTTATTGTGTGGTCATCATCCATCTTTAATTTCCCACTTAATATTGTTTGTACTGAATTCCGATTTTGAAATTTATGTGTTGTTGAATTTAAACTATTATGTCTGTTCAAATGCTAATGGTCCCAGTGAGTGTTAAGCCCCTGGGCCTTTTGTATTGCATTTCCAGATGATAACTCGAGTCTTATTAAAGGAATCTTTACCAATCTTGGGTGGGAGGTTGTCCGTGGTGTTCTAAATAACCCTGTCGATTTTGGGGTCAAATGCTCAAAGGTCGGAGTCACGGTTACCCAATTAATGACATTATATTGTGTTTCCAGATGATTACTCGAGTCTTATTGAAGGAATTTTTTCCAATCTGGGGTGGGAGGTTGTCCTTGGTGTTCTGAACAGCCCTATCGAATTTGGGGTCAAACGCTCAAAGGTCAATGTTGCAATATTGCGTTTCCAGATGATAACTCGAGTATTATTGAAAGGATCTTTACCGATCTTCGGTGGGAGGTTGTGCTTAGCGGAAAGGGGGCCATAGTTTAGCAATCTCTGATTGTCGTTCTTGTTTCTTCTAAGTAAAATGTCGTACATGCGTTAGTATGTTTCTATGATAGAAAGATGCTATCGTTTGAGACTAGTGTATGTAACATTATTGATTTTGATCAACTTCCCTCATACTGAAGCACATATATATGTAAAAATCAATGATTAGTTTTTGGGGGCAGCAACTTTCAGACATGTTCTCATCATTTCTTAGCAGTCGTTAGCTCAGAGATAGTACCATTCTAATTACCGCGGAAATGCGAGCCAACCAGTATCAATGGACCTTTCCAAGTTTATCAATCCATCATATGACGTCATACGACATCATAACCAACTACATGACGTGTAAGATGACATCATAGTCATGACTTCATATAATCTGTGTTTAGCGCTTCATAGTCCGACACGGTGTATGAATTGTATGTCTACTATTTAATAGATATTCTGTTGAATATTTTAAAACCAAGTTGACTGAGCGCTGTTGCCGCCTACAGCGCGCAGTCAGATTAGTTTCAAAATATTTAACTGCTAACATGTAAAAGTTTTCTGAAAATTAATAGTCAGGGAGTTCAGAGATCGATCGATCCCAACACGGACAAGGTGTGGGTGGAGCTTAGATACAGATGGGCATAGCTAAAACTGGAAAAGTCCATTGGATGTTTTACCCCTTTAACCCTTGAATTTGTACAAGAAAATTTCAATTTTCTTATAGAAAATGTCCATTTGCAAACCAAGAGAAGAGTATTTTTGAAAATTTAACACTGGAATGACTGGCTCGGTTATTGACCCAGTCATTCCAGTCGTAAATTTTTTAATATAGTCGTCTGTTGGTATACAAATGGACACTTCAAGACCAATGCTGAAACCATTTTTTGCCCATATGAGTGTTAAAGGGTTAACAAGCGCTGAGATGCACTTATAGTTACAACATAGATGCATCTTTGTCCTAAATTTCCCAAGTTGTATGGACCCTTAGAAAATAGTGTCAGTGAAACAAGCGCAATTATGCGACATAGATGGCAGACAAACAAGCGCTTTGTTGCAACATATATGGCTTTGTCAGACATTTAACAAAATTTTAGACCTATTTTCGTTGCCTTAGTATGAATTGAACTTTTCTACATTTATAAATTACTTCCCTCAACAGTTCTAATTGTATGAATTCTGTGAGTGGGCTACAGGAATTTGCCTCTATCTTTGTCGTCATTGCGATCATCATGCTCAAAGATAGACCTAGATTGTTGCTCCATATATAAGTGGAAAATGAGACGCTGCTCTTGATGTGTTTTTATTTCACGATCAATATCCGTGCGCTATTCTTATAGATGAGAAATCTATGAGAGCTGCTGATGAGTTTAGTGAATAAGAGCGCTCTAGATCGCTAGCACAAATTGCTTATAAAAGATTCATGTTGGCAGACTAATCTCCTCCATCCATATCAATGACATTATTTATGTGTAAGTAGATACTATCACTCACAGTGAAATTGTGTGAACATGGAATGTGCTAAGAGATTAGCTAATTGTTAGCACATTGCCATGGTAGCAGAAATTAGCTGGTATATGGGCTACAAACAATTGTCTTCTACAGCAATTGACTTAGCATCTTTAAGTATTAAAATTTGTCAAGAAAATTCTTCTCTTAACCTGCAAATAGACATTGTCCAAGATTACTGCGAAGGCTAATTTTCGCCAGTTTGAACATTCAAGGTTAATGGTCAATATTGAAGAAAAAAATTAGGATTTTTTGCTTAAGTGAACATCATCCATTTACAGAGGGAAAAAATATGCGTTCGTGACGTACTTATCGATACTTATCGATGCCATTCATGACATCATTCATTATGTCATTCTCCACGTCGCGTAGTTGATTATAACATCATAAGATGGGTTGATAAAGTGGAAAGGTCTATTGTCATTGATATGCTGGTATATAAGTGACATTTTATTAGGGCTTTAAGTCTTTGTTCAGTTGATGACTTTTGAATTTATTTTGTATGGCGCATACATTAAGCGCTGTGTGTACAGAGCCATGCATTAACCCGTTAAACCTCAATTTGATCAAAATTTTAATTTTCTCTTAATAAATGTCCATTTACAGACCAAGAGATGACTATTTTTAAAGATTTATAAATGGAATGACTGGCTCGGTTATCGAGCCAGTCATTCCAGTGAAAAGTTTTCAAAAATAGACTTCTTGGTCTGCAAAAGGACATTTTCCTAGACCACTGCAGAAGCTGTTTTGGTCGGTTTACATGTTCAAGGATTAACAAAATTTTACATTTGTCAGTATTTTGGGGGGGGGGGGGGAGGAGTTGGCAATAATTGTAATAATGTTCTGGCTGTCTTTGCGTCGTACTCGCTTGGCCGGGGATTTACTCCTTAAAAAGAAGACAAGAAATTCTTCGTAAATAATCAGAGCAAACTGCAACTTTTTATTATGGCTAAATTCAGTTCAGTGCCTATTCAGTAGATATATCAATATACTTACTGTAGATATATATATATATGATCAACTTTATTACATTTAATTACTTATTAAATAAATTCATAACCATCTTTGAGACTGAATATTCTAAAATTAAACAGATAACTATGTGAAAATCAAATAAACTAGCTTTCTCAATTAATTTGAATGCATAAGCCAAATATATAAATATATATATAGTAAATGATGGATGCAAAAACACACCAAAATAAGTCGGTGTCAACCAAGGGTGACAACTCGGACTCTAGACAAATTTTAGTTCTATTCAGGGGAGATAATTTGATCTGGCCTGAATTAGAAACATAAATCAAATGCTTGTTTGTTTTCACTTCAATTAATCCAAATTAGATAAATCTTTGATAAATGTTTTCAATGTTAAGTCTAAATAAATCATAGTTGATTGGAGGGAATTATTAAATTATTTTCTTCAATTAACTTGATTGTCTGTAAAAGGTGAAATCCATGAATAATTCATTTCACTTCCAAAATGTGATATTTGCATCCATACACAAGGGGAGACTATTATTTTTAATGGCTTAAACATCAAATGCATTCAGCTCTTAAAATCACTTAGTTATTAATCAAAGATATGTGATATATATAATAATTAAAAATATAAAGTTTAACATAAAAAATACACACTATAAAAATGGTAAATGGCTCCTATTATCAACAGCGTCCAAAATAGTTTAATGAATTATGTACACTACATTCGTTGACTTCCAAATAAGTATAGCTTCAGCAAATGCAGGTATACTAAAAAGATGCTTGCATTTTAAATATACAAAGTTATCAAATAGCTTACTGGTCACTTCTGATAATATGTATTCTGTGCTATAATCATTCTTCAGTTCAAAATATAGCTATAAATCTAACTTATGAATTATAAATAATTTGACTTTCTAAATGCTGTTGATATAATTAGTCCTTTACTTTATGATACAAATTTATAAAAGCTTACCTTAAAAAGAAGACAAGAAATTCTTCGTAAATAATCAGAGCAAACTGCAACTTTTTATTATGGCTAAATTCAGTTCAGTGCCGTGCGCCACAAGAAATTTCTTGCTTATAAAGGTTCCAAATTATCTCGGCTAAAGTTGGATTCAGTGTGATTGGCTCATCTTGTCTGGCAGTTGATTTGTCATTGGACAGTGGACGTAGGCCAATGGTTATGTTAACTGTCTTTTTTTTGTAAATAGCATTTATCAACATTTAATTAAATCTGAGCAGGTGTTCAGCGTTGTCACATTGCATAATTTTACATAATGTCAGGAGTGGAATTTCAGGAGAACTTGTATTTTCTGCATAATGACATAAGCTTATATTTATAAATTAACTGGTCCCAAAGCACAATGAAAATATGATATGGGAGAGTACAATGAAGCATAGAACATGATTTGAGACAATATGAAGATAATGCCTTGTGTATGATGACACTAGCCCATTTGCGGGAAGATAAAAGACAAGTTTTATATAGAAATATTAAAGTTGCCAGCTTTGATATAATAAAGTGTACATTTACCGCAAACCAGTATTTTACTAAAGCGCTACAAAATTCTTAATAATAGCTAGGAATATCAAAGTTATCCAGATTTATGTAATAAAATGGACAATGTATTGAATAAGCCATGTCTTAGTAAAACGCTGCCCTGTATAATAAATAACATTAGATGTGTGCATGAGCGACTCAGGAATTTAGTGAAAGACTTCTAAGTTCTGTTAAGATTTGCTTATTTCAGATAATAGGTAGACATGTTGGCAGTGTTTGTGTCATAAACTGAACACTGTTTACTAATAACCACAATCAAAAGAATCTAAACAAAGGGGCTAACTTAACAAAATGCATGTGCCTAAAAGAATCTAAGCCATTGCCAATAGTCTGTTATATCTATACAAAATTTAAAGAATCTTGGGATCATTTCTATTTGCTTTTCAAACAAAGAATTTAAATAATAAAGTTATTTTTACTATCTGTTTACAAGCCATCTCAAAATAAAAATATATCAATAATTAATGTCTATAGATATACAACATAATCAAAAATCAATATCAATATTTTATTTACATGTATACACCTGTGCAAAAGTTAAGCACCAGCAAAAACAATAGAACGTAGAAACATGATGGTACAACTAGGCTGCCATACTTTTTGTCCCCGCGTTAGCTGACATAATTCCAAGTACGAAATGCACATGCATGCATGACTTCACGCCGCTTGATGTCCGTGCGTGGCGGGAAACAGCACACGTGTTCAGTTATGTAAAAGTCCAGTTTGAGGTGTAGAACATTACATACAGATTTAGGCGACAAGATTAGGAATTTTGTGTTCATGACCGTGGTTTATTTGTACAGAGAGAATTAGCTCTTGATTGTGAACCGCTATGGCAAGAGGAAGGTTAAGTGATCGTGTGAAATGGCAAATCATAGGCATGCATACCACTGGTATGTCATGCAGAGAGATTGGCAGACAGCTGAACATTAACCATACTGTAATCAGTCGTTTGATTGCAAAACATGGGCAAACTAACGAGGTGAAGGACAGGCCTAGATCTGGAAGACCGAAGAAGACTACTGCCCGTGATGATCGAGCCCTAGTACGCCTTGTTAGGAGATCTCCATTCACCAACAGCAGAGTGCTCAGCCAGCAATGGGAAACGCGCAATAGAGTGTCAATGTCTACCGTCAAAAGGAGACTGTATGCTGCTGGCATGAAAGCTAGGAGACCTGTCAGACGTCTTCTCCTCACTGCACACCACAAAGAGGAGCGTCTGAGGTGGTGCAATGAAAGAAGACACTGGAACATGAGATCCTGGAGACGGGTACACTGGTCCGATGAAAGTCGGTTCCTGCTTCATGCCACAGATGGTCGAACTCGTGTATGGAGGTCCAGACGCACGGCGTATGACCAACGTAACATCATGGAAGAAGTTCCATTTGGTGGAGGTTCCGTTATGATATGGGGGTGCATCTCATTTGATTGTAAGCTGGATCTGTTGACTGTACCTGGAACACTAAATGGACAAAGATATCAAGATTCCATACTGGATAGAGTTGTGGTCCCTCATTTTGTAAATCATGCACCTGGAACCCACCCTATATTCATGGATGACAACGCCCGACCACATCGTGCTAGAGCTGTGCATGAATACCTCCGCCAGAATGCCATCGAAACCCTACCATGGCCAGCAAGGAGCCCTGACATGAACCCTATTGAGCATATCTGGGACATTCTGGGAGACATGGTGAGAAGGAGGGATCCTCCTGTGCAGAACCTACAGGAATTAACAGACGCACTCCATCTTGAATGGCAACGAATACCACAATGGCGTATCAGTCGGTTGGTGACCAGCATGAGACGTCGTGTTCAGGCCGTCATCCAGGCACAAGGTGGATATACCCGGTATTAATAATGACAGTCTCAAACTCGTGCACAGATGTTAAACTTCGTTTTCAGACACCATTAATGACAATCTAGCCACGTGTGTCAACTGTAGGGCAATAGTTGTCAGTTGTGTCAGCGTAACCATATTCAGGCCTCGTTTTCAAGTTCAAACAAAAACATAGTGTTTCCCCACCATCATAATCAGCATTCCTCTAGTTGCATTATTACCTCTTGCACTAAGATGGATGGGTACATAAATGTTTATGCTATTGCTTTCTTCATAGCACATGAATATACCCTCGCATGTGCGTAAAAATAGGGTGGTGCTTAACTTTTGCACAGGTGTATATATTTCATACGCCATATATCCCTCTTGGCTCACTCATGTTTGGTCCCCAAACATGACCGTTCCATCATCATCATCTTTTAACTAAAAATAGTAATAACCTACAGATATTCTCCATTAAAAATCATTATCCTATCTTTGCACATTTTGCTATCCTCCAACATACCTAAAAATAATCCTATAAAATCTATGATAATCAGAAAGTCGGAAAAGATAGATTTAGTAAAGGATCTTTCTTTATTGTAATCAGACACTAAAATAGGTTAAAATTCCTAATAAATGGCTTGGTGAATTGATTTTGGCTGTATTATTTACTTCACACTCAAAACATAACCAATTTACTTGAGAACTAACATTTTCACTTAAATTGTGTTCAAACAATACTGTGACGTATAACTGTCACTTTGCCTGCAAAAACTATACCATAATTAATCATCGGGATGCATGTGCTGGCGGTGCATATGCAAAGTAGGAGTAGTAAAAGCAGGATTTAGTGTGGTATATGTGTGAATCGATCATGGTAACTCTCAATTCCTCATAAGATAGAAAAAGTGACAAATTTCAGTATTATTGTCAAAAAGAGTAGGTGTGATCAGTACCTACTGCTATTCGACGTCCATCTGACATGATAAGCATAAAAACATTAAGCGAGTTCTTCTCAATAATATTACAATTTACAAGCCAAATTATGCAAGTTTCTATCTCCATCAATGAGCGTTATCATGTGCACAGCGATGTGTATTGTAGATACTTGTATATATTTGGAGTTGTGTATATGTGGTGTTCTGCGTATGTGCTGTAACATTATGTTTGTTAATTTAAACTGGTCATTCTTGGCTCACTAAACCTGTTATGCTACATGCCATCCACAGTTCCAGAAACATTGAAATTGCCATTTTTATTGCATTAAAAAAAATTCTAGCTGCTTTTCAACCGTCCCTTTCGACTGAAGAATTCATTATACACCGTAAAACATTTACTTTGGTGCCAAACAGACCTTTGAATTTTGACAATTGACAACCACATATCAGACTTGCACTGATCCAGGGGACTCAACAGTAATGGTCCTTCTATCCTGGTTGGTCGCCAGAGCTGTACTCTTTTAGTACCTTAATAATGAATAACCTCAGATTTTCTTACACATTCATCTTGCTCTTGTCATGCACTGACTCTATTCCATATTTCTAAAGTTTGTGGATGTATAGTTTTAAAGTTAAACCACGTTTATATTCACAATAGATATTACAAATTTTTTTGTAGTGTATTCGTTTTGTCTACTTTTTTGATATTAAGTTTTTTTTCTTGAAATAAAATAAATTAGTTTTTGTCTCATTTACATCTCTTTGTTTCCGTACTCTCAGCTAAGGTGGTGGAAATATGAAATACCCAGTAACCTTTTCGACTGATGAGTCCATTTTATGCCTTGCATTGCAGACCTCAGATAATTTCCCATGGCACACCCTTGTCAGTCTTCCTCATTATTAGAAAGAACTCAATTCTGACATCAAGTTGGGTTGCCTGAGCTGTATGACTTCATTCTCAAACATGGAACTTATTAAGTTACATACAGCTCATTCAGCACTAATTGGGTCATTTCATCTTTCCATACCTTTGATGATTCTGAGTAGTTTTTTTTGCAAATTTTGTCTGTAAATTCATGTGACTATTCTACCACACATAAATTTCTGTGTATCATTGGGTACGCATAGTCCATTATTCACATCTTAGACAAGCATTGTGCATGCATGCATGTGTTCAGAATAGAATTAATTTCTGCTTTCTTCATTTTTTGGAAAAGTTAATGGTGCTTAATTTAATGTTTTCACCTGTAACATTTTTTATTTTAATTAATTTGAGATATCCGCCATATGAGATAATTCATTCTGGTTTTAAGCATATATCTGTTAAAAGAAACAAAATTCTACTGATAATTACATGATTTGGATTAATTTGATTTCTCCATATGTGTTTAAAATGTGTTACCTCATTTAAAATTCATGTCCAATGATTTTGAGTGTAGTACTCACCCATGATAAATACCATAATAAAATCAATCAACATAGCTTAGTCCTTCAAATGCTATTGATAAACAAAATGCTTTGAAAAGTTAACTGACTACAAAAAATGTCATTTGACAAGAAACATACAATGCTCTCATATGGACAACATCAATATAAGCTCACTATTACAAGATTAATGACAATCATTTCATCAACTTTTAACTCTTGTTATGCAAAATTTTGAGATTAATTAAAAATTTGCTGACTGGCCTTATTTTGACAGTATGTGTTCCTGTAAGCCATTGCTATATGATGCATCAGTTTTCAGCAACACAATCTGTAAAATGAATTTCAGCATTTTCCCACTTAGGTTGTGCTAATCTTTTTGAAATTTTTACTACATTTGTATAAGCGTTAAATACTGGTGTAAAATGTCCGGATGATAATCTAAAATATTATTGTCTCTTCGTTGATGATTCACAAGTAGCGTCTGTACCAGAATTCTGACATCCAGACAAATGATGACAGAATTTGCTCTGCCAGTAAAGAAAATTGTGATGGTTCACAATCATGACAAACCAAATGGTGTCCATCCGACATGTTGTTCTCGCTGTTGATGCTGACATATTGTACCACATGTATAATAAACAAAACACAATCACATGGCTGACACTAGCAGATCACCACTCTTAAATATAAAAAGCTGTCAATGTGAAATACGGTTCGATGCCTAACTGAAATTGCATCATGATTGAAACATCGTAATGCATATTGAAGGTGTCTTTACAACAGTTTAACAGTTCATATTACACACAGCAGTCATGACTTAAAGTAAGCGTAACCTGTACTGAGCACTGGTCCCGTCCATTGTGATGCATACAATTGTTCCTCAATTCAACAAAGCCTTCTCAGTCACAGTCACGTACCGGATCGTTTTGTCGACCACCACTTATGGGGGTGGGAATAATTGTAATGATTGTTCTGGCTGTCTTTGTGTCACACTCGCTCGGCCGGGGATTTATTCCTTAAAAAGAAGACAAGAAATTCTTCGTAAATAATCAGAGCAAACTGCAACTTTTTATTATGGCTAAATTCAGTTCATTGCCATGCTCCACAAGAAATTTCTTGCTTATAAAGGTTCCAAATTATCTCAGCTAAAGTTGGATTCAGTGTGATTGGCTCATCTTGTCTGGCAGTTGATTTGTCATTGGACAGTGGACTTAGACCAATGGTTATGTTAACTGTCTTTTTTTTGTAAATAACATTTATCAACATTTAATTAAATCTTAGCAGGTGTTCAGCGTTGTCACATTGCATAATTTTACATAATGTCAGGAGTGGAATTTCAGGAGAACTTTTGACATTGTATTTTCTGCATAATGACCTAAGCTTATATTTATAAAATCTTTGAGACTTTACCACTGGAATTCCGCTGATAAATTAAAACATTTTTTTATTCTCTTGGCTTGTAAATGGACATTCAATAGGCAGCTATTTAAATTTTCTTAACCAAATTTGACCATTAAAGGGTTAAATCCTATCATCAAATGTTATACATTGTAAATGATCTGTAGCTCTGTTGAAAACTTAAATACTTGTATATTTTGCTTCTTACATTTAATTATCTCTTTAACCCTTTAACACACAAAACGGCCAACGATGGCTTTTGAAGTAGTCTTGGGAAATGTCCATTTGCAGACCAAGAGAAGAGTATTTTTGAAAAATTTATCACTGATGAGTGGCTCTGTTACTGAGCCACAAGCAGCTTTTGTAGTTGTGTTGACAAATGTCCACACACACTAGACTAAGTGAAGATTATTTTTGAAAATTGAGCACTGAAATGACTGGTTCGATAAGGGAGCCAATCATTCCAGTGGTAAATTGTCAAAAATAATTCTTAGTCAGCAAATTAACATTCAATGAAAATCTAAATGTTCTTGAGCAAATTTGAGGGTTCAAGTGTTTTACTGATTATAACTCAAGTTTTACTGAAAAGGTTTTCAACAAACCTTTGGGGTGGGGTGGGTGTGGTTTGAAGAACCCCATTGATTTAAATGTTAAAAAGTCAAAGGTCATGGTAAGGATAACCAAGACAACAAAGCCTTTGTGTTTCTGGTTAACTTTCTACTGAGAGGATATTTACCAATCTTAGACCCAAAGACCACAATTATTTTTGGGTCAAACAGTTAAATGTCAAGGTCATGGTGACCCAATTAATAAAGTTGTGCCGCGTTTCCAGATAAAGACACAGAGATCTTCAGCAAACTTGGGTAGGAGGGTAGCTGTGTCGAGTAGAAGAACTACCCTATTGGTTTTCTGGTTAACATGTCAATGATGCAGCTCATTGTAATGTGAACTTATTACAGAAATTACATTGTCTTTCCAGATGATGACTCGACATCAAGCTCTACTAAAGGGATTTTCATAAGACTTATGTGTGGGAGGTTGATCCTGGCCATCAGATCCTATGAACTGTATAATTTTGATGAAAGTCATTATTGCTGAGTGCCCTCTTTTTTCCTCAAACCAGGTTTATGAGAATTCAAAAATGAAAGATTTTAAACATAGCGCTGTTATACTCAGTCTAACCGGTTTTTATAGGATCCTCAGAATCTATGCAGAATTTATGCATAGCATGTTGCAAAAGATATACGCCTGAATGTGTATGTGTCTGTCTGTCTGGCTGATATGTATGTGTCTGTCTGTCTGGCTGATTCATAGTTTCTATCCCCAGTGGTTTGACTACAGCCGACAAAGCTTGCTTTGTAGAGTTCATTAATCAACCTACATAACAGTTGTTGGCAGAGTAGTGACAGTGTTTTCTATGATGCTGATGAATGTGCCTAACACCTCCAAGCCCTGTTGAGAAGCACAGCATCAGTCTGTAAATTTTACAACAGCTATGGCTTAAATATTTGGTCTTAGACACTCAGCAGTAAAATAGCTCTGTTTGTCATAGCCATAATTTGACAAATAATATGAAAATAGGATACTGTCACCCATTCTCCAATAACAATTAAAAATATTGCACGTCTGAAAAATGAAAACAAAATGATTGTATCTTGTAGAGAAATGATAGAGAAACTAAATGTTATAAAATTTATGAATGTGGGTGCAATATTTGTCACACCCATAGGCATGACAGGGAAGCAGAGGATCTCGACATAGCGATCCAAATGATGTCCGGCGTGACAAAACTAGGTAAATGTTAAGTTTTTCAATGGCCATTTAATTCATTAAGAACTTATCTGATCTTAATAAAACTTTACCGACGATCTATTCCATCATTCCATCTAGTCTCCATCATTTAAAGTGAAATGATTTTCAAATTTGTTTTCATATTTTAAAGGACTTTGGACTTGGCACTAAGAATTAGCTAAATGTTAAAGTTTTTCAATGGATGTTTGATTCATCAAGGGCTTAGCCGATGTCAATAAAACTTAAGAAATCTTATCCATACCATCATTGCATCTAGTCGCCATCATAATGAAAATTATTTTCAAATGTTTTACACATTGGCCATTCAGTTGTACCAGTGATAAATTTACAAAAAAAGTCCTTTTGGCATGCAAATGGACAGTTCTCTAGACCGTTGCAGAAGCCGTTTTTGCCTAGCTTAAGTGTTAAAGGGGTTAGCCAGACCCCCCACCCCCACCCCACCCACCCACCCCAGTATGCTCAGCGGCAAAATATTAAATATCGGAGGAAATAATACACCTAGTCATTCTTCAATCTTGTAGCGATAAAGTATCACAAGAAATGGGTTAATCAAAAATCTGTATTCAAGTGACCTTTAACCTGTGACATGTACAAAGGAACGATCTTTATCAATGGACATATGTCAGTGTTGCATTTGTGCGCAATGGTGGTGTACTTCGCGATTATTTAAGCGAGATACTAACTTTTCTAAAACGCATTAATGTATCATTCTGTTTGCCAAATTCTATTATCAGGTAAAAATAATGTGCACGCGTGAATACTTGTAGTAAAGAAATGCTATTGAATTTCTTATCTCACAGACTAACTTATCTCACAGACCGTAACTGTCAATTATTCACAACTTTTGACAAAATAGTCATAAACTGAATGCTGCATACCGTAAGAGGTTTTTTTTGCACCACACGTTGGTAGCCTCGTCAAATTTCTTTCATAACATCACAAGTGCCAGCTGCTTGTCGTCACTGACACTCATTCCCTCCCCCACCCACCCGTTCGCTCCGACTTAGTGACCCAGTTCAAGTCGCACACACGCATACATGCACAGTCATTGGCACCATTCACTCACCCACCCACACACCCAGCGTCATCTACCAATCCACTCGCCCACCCGCGCAATGAGTGATATTGGTGAAAATCTTGGCATTTTGCACTTCCATGTGCAAATCTAGATTTGTATCAAGATCACAATGACCTTGACCTCAAAAGTCTGAATGTCTGCTACTCCTGGTTAAGGTACTAACTATATGCCGATGCTTAGTTCCAATAATTTCACCATTTCTGAAATGAAGGCCAGATGAGCTAACCATAACCAGACTGTTAAACTGCATCTTATACAAATGTTACAGTGACCATGACCTCTGACCTCAGTAGCATTGTACTTCATATAGGTAAACATGTCACCAAGTTAAATTCAAGTAGGGTGAACCAATCCTGAGATATAAGACACTATGTTGAGTTTCAACCAAAGATTTAACTGATGCATGTAACCATGTGTCCAAGATTAGTCACAATAGGCTGAACCAATCCTTCGATATAAAATGATATGTTGAACAAAACCAAAAACTTGACCAGAAAAAATAGAGTAGTATACCACAGTCATCATGGCCTTAACCATTGACCTCAATATATCATTGTGCTCCATCCGATTGATATATGTAGCCTAATCTGCGTCCAAGTTTAGTCATAATAGGATGAAGCCATTGCGAGATATAAGACGATATGTTGAGCTAAGCGCAAAACTTAACCGTAAAAAGTAGTTTTATGCCAAGGTCACAGTGGCCTTTGACTATAGCCTTATGACCTCAATATCATTGGATTCCATCCCCTTGATATAAGAAAGCATGTGTCCTAGTTTAGTCCCAAAATGGTGAAACCACGCCGAGATAGTAGCTCAGCTGAGATTGGACGCCGGCAGACAGACAGACGGCATGACAGAACCCCTCGATATATTGGCGAAAATTTTAATTTTTGCCAATGTATGTTTCTCTTAACTCAGATATTCGGTAGAATTTCAGTATTTACTCAACTTTCTAGACAAAATACGGCCGTCTAGATAGACTGCACTACAAAAATTGGAAGTGGTCCGGCTCTGGGAAAAAAATTCCGAAACTAATATATTAAAATACTGATTTGAATGCAGACCATTCTGGGACTGAAAGTTTTTATAAAATTTTAGAAGCAACAATTTTGACATGCAAGCAAAAATAGCCGATATTACGCTATGGACAAACGAATACCCTATATAGCCTACTCCCTAGCAAGTCACTCACTATGCGAAAGTAAACCGCAAAACATTCCCTTGTACACATCACAGGTCTAACGTCACCGTAATTATTTTTCATCACGTTTTTTTCAGTTTAGGGTAATTATATAATTTGGACGATGTTACCCCCATCTTTAATTAGTAAAGTGGGTCATATATATCATGCATTATCAGCTATTTCACAGAGACCACTGACTACCCCCTTTAACGTGTTAATCCTCAATAATCATAATTATGGTATAAGATATAGGATAATCAGTGGTGGAGATTTTTTGACGGCTTCAGCACCATTCTCTATACTAATCTTCCTTGATCTAACTCTCTCGTCCATTTTAGTTTAATTTAATTTGTAGAAGAGAGAATTTAATCAACATCACTGATAAAAATTAGATATTAAATCATAGGTCACTGATTTTAACTTATTAAATAAAATATTACAAGTTATACCTGTCAGACTGTATAATCATTAATATATTATTTAATAAGTATAAATTAGTATGTCATTAATTACAATTGATATGTTAACCGCTATCGATGATCTTGATTATGTAGCCTTAATACGCGCTATTACATCATGACAACAAGTTGCCCAAACCTCTATCATGCCTTTGGTACAACAACTCCGTCTTGAAGAATCAAGAGGAAGACCTGGTTAGACGTCACATAAGGTCTGGTTGGTAAATATACTAAAGTGGAATTAAGATGGAGACTGCATTTTAAAAATTTATATTATAGTATTTTATTTCATTAACCAAACAAAAATTTTTACAATTTTAATTTGATAAGATGATAAAGATATAAATGCACATGCATATCATTATCAGTACTAGAGATACATATTTCCATTGTTATAATATATCGCAATGACTAGACATTTCTAAGAACAAACTGTAGTATAATTGCCTTAATATATCTTATATATTGTCATAAAAGTAAGGTAAATACCTTTTCGCACAAGTAAACCTAGCATTAAGCATGTGTAGAAAATTTTTTACACCAGTATTACTGAAAATCATTGTTACTTACAGTAACAATGACTGACAGTCATACTAATTTAAAAACTCAACATATATGCATGAAAATACTTCAACAAAACTTGTTAAACAAACTATGGCAATGGAAGGTATAGATAGTTATATACCAATACATACTCTACATATAAGTGTATCCTGCATTGGACGGTTGGAAGATTTCTACATTAGCACGATGGTCAACAGCGACACATTCTGAAAATTTTAAATTAACTTAGTGAGATATGATAAAAAGAGACATGCATATATATCATATATATTAAGCTTAAATAATATATTAACATTTATACCACAAGCTATGCGAACGAAAGTCAATCTTTTGTTATCAGTCATTACAGGTCAAAGATTGTTGAATATGAATGACCAAGTCATAAATTGTTGAATATGACTGACCAAGTCATAATGATTCATATCATATTGAAAAAGAAAATTAATACAAATAATATATATATATATATATATAACAATAAATTAATCAACAAATATACACATATGTATTTATAATTTAATAGTCAATATTTTGTCAACATTAACCACGAAAGAAAACTTGTCAGTTTAGCTTAAAAGAAAATTTTATTTATATTTTATGGGATCCCAATAATAACTGTCGCCCAGAAATACGGCTCAGGAATTTAAAGGGGGAGCCTTGAAGAAGCCTTTTACTAAATTTACCAAAATGGTAGGCATAAAATTATGCCTCAGATCAAATTACTTTTCAGCTTTATGGCCATATATTAGTATTCAAGGAGTTGCTTTTGATGATTTAATGGAAAATCACGATTTTGAAAAAAAATATAAAAAATCGTGAAAAAATTGAGCAGACTATAAGATTTTAAAACTCATCATTCAGCAGTAAAAGAATACAGTTATAATCCATTCGCGCATGTATCCATTGTGTTTTTTCTTGATCGCTTCACGCATGTGTTCACTAAGTCCTAATCAAAACACAAAACTCTATGGTAAACCAGCTAACAATAGCGAGGTAACACCTTTGTCATTGAGAAAACCAGCTAGTTACTCCGTCGAATCGCCATATAATTTCACTGCAGACTGCGTCTGTCGTGAAATACCAAATATATACTTAGTTGCAGTGTGTTAGGCAATAATCACTGAACATAATTCTTTTTAATTCTTTTAGCAATTTCAGGCTGTGTACTAATTTTTCCTTTTTGATTCGGTTGTCATGCATAATTAAAGAAAATAACACAACAGCATTCTAGATTGTTGTATTTTGAACTGTGCGTTCTATTGATTTCTCTTAAATGTAAATCGTACATTTTGAAAGCAACTATAAACTGCACTATAGGACAAGTTTACGCCATTATTATCGTAGCTACTCAAAGCTACCATCCTATGTATATGGATTGCGTAGTATCTCCCCGGGTACTAATATCAGCGTCTTCGCGCTACTCGGGTAATGAACTAAACCCATCCTACATAGGGAGGCTATAAGCGGAAGCGGGATTTATATTTTTACTGGATGACATTTTATGTCAAATTTTGATGAAATAAACGATGTTTATTAAACTATACGCAATATTTAGGTGGTCCCAATTAATAATTTCACTCCCACGACGATGGATATAAGGTATACAGCATAGACGTAGGATGGTAAGAATTTGTCGCATGAAATTTGTTCGAATTTTGTGCTATTTTTGTATCATTTATAACTTTTTCTAGAAATTCCAAGTCCCAATTTTGGTGACTTGTCACGTTACCCCCGGTTTATACTTTTGGGAATTTGGACCTACAATTTAATCTAAAATCACGATTTTAAAAATAAAATCGATCACAATGTTTCAAAGCAAAAATCGCGCAACCCTAGTCTGGGTCAAGCAAGATAACAGGTGTATTTGTTCTAATTTATGTTAATTAGTTTTTCACATGAGACAAAGGGTATAGCAGTATTAAGCCTTTAGCACTCAAGCTAGCCAAAGGTCTTCATGATTGTCAATATACCGACCAAGAGAAGACTTTGAAAATTTACCTCTAGAATGACTGGCTCCATAACCGAACCAGTCACTTCAATGATAAATATGCAAAAATAGTCTCTTATTATGTGAATTGTATGTATTTGATTGATTTACAGTTTAACCCATTAATGGTCATTTTGGTCAAGAAAATTTAGGTATCAGCCTATTGCATGTCCATTTACAGGCCAACAGAATAAAATTTTTGAAAATTTATCTCTGGAATGACTGGCTCTGTTATCGTAGCCGTAGGCAGCAACAAACATCCAGTCAAATTAGTTTCGAAACATTCAACAGCATGTTTATTAAATATTAGAGACATAGAATTCGTACAACGTGTCGGACTATTAAGAGTTAAAGACGGGGCAAGTAGAATCATTTATGGCGTTATCCTACACACCGCGTATAGATTATGACGTCATATGATGTCAGATGATAGAGGGATACTCTGGAAAGGTGAATTCCGACAACAAACCAATGATTACTTGATTACGGATTGATCAAATGGTCCTCATCTACAAGCGACACTCAAAAACAAAAATAATGCATGAAAGCTGCTGAGAAACTAGCAGTTTAAATTGAACTTGAATTCTTCAGTGATTTAAATTGTGATTTAGCTGTATTTCTAACCAATCGCCACATGTATCAATGCCAAAGGGGCCATGTGGTTACAGCTATGGTGCTATACATACACTTGTCACTCTGATGTCAAAATATTTAATTATCGAATAATTTTTAGAAGCAACACTAATGTACATTTTGGAAATTATGTTGTTTTAATGGAGCTGCATGTGTCTGACTGCAACACCTTACCGTTAAGGCATCATTGTTTGCCAGTTATACAATAGTATTTCTAATGCTGTTCAGTAAAAAGCAGAATTTAGACATCAGAGTAGCAAATATTAATCCTGTAGCACTCAAGCTGACCATAGCGATTTCTGCAGTAGTCTTTAGAAATGCTAATTTGTAGAGTGAAAGAAGACGGCTTTTGAAAATTTCCCACTGGAATGGCTGCCTCGATAACCGAGCCAGTCATTCCATTGACAAATTTCCAAAGATAATGTTTTGTTCTGCAAATTGTCATTTTCTATGAGGAAATAATAATTTTTGTGAACAAATTTGAAGGTTAACCTAGGAAATAGGTTGCATGCCATTCTGACTGGAAGGTGCTGCTACATAAGACAGATTAGTGTTCAGAGTATTCTTACATGAAGGGTAAAAATATGTTGAGTCTTACCTATTTAGATGAAAGCAGGGTTCTGCCCACACTGGTTGGCACTGGATGGGATTGGCTACCGCTCTTGAAAATCTTAGATATGAAAAATGTACCGGAAATTGTCAAAATGCTTCTTACCATTCGAAATGATTTCAACCAAATTTGGCTGAAAGGACCCAATGGTCGTAGGCTCCAGAACGTCCATTCAGAATTTTGATTCATCAATTTTTGGGCTGAAAATCTGAAATTTTATAAGAAATATACTGGAAATTGTCAAAATGCTTCTCCTTACCATTCTGAGTGATTTCAACCAAATTTGGCTGAAAGGCCCCTATGGTCATTTGCTCCAGAAGATCCATTCGGAATTTTGATTCATCAATTATTTTTTAGGGTGGAAATCTTAGATTTTATGAAAAATGTACCAGAAATTGTCAAAACACTACTTCTTAGTTACTTGACATATTTCAAGGTAGACTAGAATTTCTATTCAGAATTTTGATTGATAAATCTTTTGGGTGGCCATCTTGGATTTTCCAAAAATTATCCATCATATCCATTTAAATGCAAATGGTTCAAATGCTTATGGTCCAGGTGAGCGCCACAGGCCCTTGGACATGATATATTGTTCTAGAAACTTTCTAAAATATCAGAGGAATAGGCCAGATAATGCTTCGGATGTCACCTTAGGGTATCAAAATTTGACCTTTTTATGAGAAGTTTGAGCACATGCCCCCCACTTGTACTACCTTAAACATGTCCCACACTAATTTCATCCTGGGTAGAAACCTGTGTCCTGGGTAGAACACTGTGAAAGGGTTGTCCAACTTCATAGTACATGTACAAACTTTATTTGTTATTTCATCTTTCTGAAGGTGGGGAGTGGTGGTAGGATGTAACATATCATCATTGAAATTAGATATTTAGAGGGTGAGAGATTTTTCTTACAAAGCTTAAAAAAATACCACAGGTGGAATTACTACTGACATTGACTTACATTGTCATGATTGTGGAGAATCCTATAACCCCCAAATCTGTTCAAGAATATTTCAATTTTCTCATAGAAAATGTCCATTTGGACACCAAGAGAAGACTATTTTTGAAAATTTAACACTAGTCATTCCAGTGGTAAATTTTCAAAAATAGTCTTCGCTTAGTCTGCAAATGGGCATTTCTCAAGACCACTGTAGAAGCCGTTTTTGGCTGATATGCGTGTAAAACGCATTCGATTTTACAAGTCACATAAGAGACATACTTTATGATTGCCTATAATGGCAACAATTATTAGTCAAATTAGTTTCTAAATACTTAACAGGTTACGTCTTTCTGCGTCTGTACTGGGTTTGATATTATAAAACATGTTTTTGAATGAAATAATTAAATTACATAAGCATTTTCATTGCATCCCAAAGCTTAATAGAGTTTCTCTTTGTTTTCAGTCGCATGCTCGTTTTCACATGGGAATTTGAGGTGGTTGATGATACTGATGAGAAAGCTGATAATGGTCGCATAGTGTGGACAATTGAACATGGCTTTATCAATGGACCCAAACAGGATCAGTACTTTGTACCCATGGCGCGCATTGTGTCAAAAATTGACATTGATAGCAGTTCTGCAGAGAAGATTCTTCCCGTCCTCAAGGTGAGATAATGTTTGCATGCCATTTTCAGGCAGGTGTATTCTTACTTACTGTGCTGTCAATATGTCCCTGTCAGTCTGTTGACTTTCAATTTGAAAACAAAATTCTGCATCCATGGTCATTATACTCCACATGTTGATTGGCAAATGGTAGGCAGGATAACAATAAAGACTTATGAACTTCAGATATGGCATCAGCGGCTTTGTCGAAAATGTAAAAAATTGGTCAGACAGACACAGATCACTTATGTTAGTTTAGAGTCTCAACCAAACAAATGCATGCATTCGTGCGTGCATGCATATTCGCAATCATCATGATCATGTGCAATCAGTCCCAGCCTTCAGCTGATAAAGCAACCACTGTTTAGGACACCATCCCAACCAATCGCAAGGGGGTCGGGGGGGGGGAGGGGAGGTGCTAGGGGCTGGAACAACTAAATAAATCTAAACTTAATCTCGATATGACAAAGTTAGGTAAAGAAATTTTTAATTAAATCCCTGTGCCAATACGTTTTTTCAGTGTGAATACAGACAGATAGACAGACAGACAGAGTACTTATACTAGTTTTGAGTTTCACCCAAACAAATGTCACTTGCTATAATTGCGACTTAGGCAGCATTGCCAGAAATGTAATAAACTTGACAGGAAGACCGACAGACAACTTATATTAGTTGTGAGTCGCAGCTAAAGCTCAAGGACATTTAGACACGAATATGTCTGATGCTCTATAGTTGCGACAATTGCAACTTTGTCAAGAACTTTAACAATTCTAGTTGCAGGTAACAACTGAAGATGAAGATGGTTTGTGTGGAATCATGATGTTCATTATGCATTCATACATTTATCAAACTAGCTTATCTATCGGATCCATAATTATTCATCAGTGTCCAATCAAATTAAGTGCAAAATATTCAACAATACATCTTTGTTTTGCAAATCTGTGTTATTTTTTATCTGTATCTATGTATGATTACTGTATTCTGTGGCTGTAGTAGTAGAAACATCCTATAGCTGCAATCAGTCCTTCTTCGCTTTTGCCCACTGTGTCTTGTCCTCAGCCAGAATCCTTAGCTTCCTCGGGTCCATTCTTGACTTGAGTGTACCTAATCCTGCTTTCTTGAAGTCACCTCGTAGCACGCTTAGCAGATTTATGCAATGACATCCTCTCCTGGCTCTGTATTTGCTGGCTCCGAGTAGGGCGAATTCCAAGGCTCTGTGCTGGTGTGTCTTCTGGCATCCTTCGCACATGGGCCATCTTTGCTTGGCGACTTTTACAGACAGCGGCGGAATATTACACATCTTGTATAGTACATCCTTAGAAATTATGCTCTCTAGCCATCGGTGTCCATTGATAGTGCGTAGGTGTTTGCGGTGGCAGGCATCAAGTTTGTCTAGAGCTGCCCAGCTGTTACAGTTATACATTATCAAGGATACGCAGGTTGCATTGTATAAACGTGGTCTCTTTACCAAGGGCATGTTTGATCTACGAATCCATAGCTTACAGAAGGACTGGAAAGCTATGTTCCCCATGATGCAGCGTGCAGGAATGTCAGCAGTACTGCAAAGCAGTGAGTCCAGGATTTTACTTTTCCTCCATGGTTTGCCGCCACGGAGTGGATCGTCATTTTCTTTATTTTAATGTTTTGTAGATAGATATATGTGGGTGAACTCTGTTTTGGATTCATTCATAAAGAGATTCTCAATTTTTAGTTTGCTTGCAGCGATTGGGAGAAGTTCGTCAAGGGGTTTCTTTTCCTCATCTATAAAGTCGACATCGTCGGCATATTCCATCTCTAGTGGCATGCCCAGTATTGACACCGGGGGGGGGGGGGGGGGGTTTGGTCTTGTGGAGTTTTCCCGCACGGATTTCAATGCAGCAGCCAGGTAACAGGTGAAGAGCACAGGGGATAGACCATCTCCCTGTGGGCAGCCGATTGATATCTGAAACTCTACAGACTTCACTGACTTGACTCGAACTCTCAGCTTGGTGTCTGCAAGCAGTAGTCTCACTACTCGTAGCTCATCTTCATTGCAACTGGCCTGGCGT
>CM067370.1:79386311-79520311 GCA_034401795.1 Chaetoderma sp. LZ-2023a
TCTTAAAAGGGAAAAGTGAGCATATACCATAGCAACCATCCGCCTGCTCTTGCCCTGTCTGCCTACTTTTTCTTTAAAATACTTGACCTTATTAACCACTTGATTGCTATTAATCAATGATGGTTGAGCGAACTAGTGGTAGAACATTTTATACAGAAAATTGGTTAGTTCTTTTGTGACCATCGTGGATTGTCCTAAATTTTTAAAGAAATTATTTAAAACATATCTCCTTAAAAAATGACACAATTTTAGCCAACCTTGACATAAATCTAAGCCCAAGAGCGGTAGGCTTCAGAACTTCTAGTGAAATATGTGATGGGCCAGTTTTTCTGACAGCCAATGTGGATTGTCTAAAAAATGTGCAGGAAATAGCTATTATGACTACATTTCCACTTGTTAACAGCTGGGACAATTTCATCAAAATTTGGCTGGAATTACCATAAGCTGTTATATGTAGGCTTCAGCACTACTATGCTGAAAATTTATGGGTCCATTTTGTCTGTGGGCAGCTTGGAGTACTGAAAGCCCAAATCAAACAGTACAAAGAAAAACAGACCCATCTCATCCATTATGGACTTTCACACTGAAAAGCTATAAAGCAAGAAAAATAATTAAAAAATTGGGACAAGCTTGGAAGCAGTCCAAAATGTAGAAGTGGGGATTAATATACAGATGTACAGTCAAGACATACATGTACAGTGACACACGCAATGTCATATACCTCCTCACATGCACATAATGCCACAAACAGTATGTGGGAGAAACGAAATGTGAGTTCCACATTCGGGTGAAAGAACACCTAAGGGATATTAAAAAACACAAAGATACCTCAGTTGCACAACATCTTAATTTGCCTAATCATAGTGGACAAAATATGTCCTTTAAAATTGTACAAGTCCTTCCTCTTGACCCAGATGATTGCGAGAAAACTCACATTGAATCTTGAATCTTGAAAAAACCATTTGGAAAGAACAAGAGAAATACTGAATACACCAATTCCACATGTTAGATCCCATATGGATCACTCACACAGACTGGTGATTTCCAGATCTGAGTTGTTCTGGAGTCCTGAAAATGTCTAGGAAATTGCTTAAAAGACTGTTCCTCATTAGACGGCTATACCCGCTGGGCTGATTTTAGCCAAATTTGACTGGAGGGTCCCTATCATGGTAGATTTCAGAACTGTTAAACATATCCTTGGTTGGTCATCTTTCTCCGCATTTCCATAAATCTCCAGTAAATTCAGAAATTATTTCAAATTGTTTCTTCTTGAAAAATTATCCAATTTTAACCAAACTTGTGTTAAATGATCATAGGCTGGTAGGCTTCAGATCCTCTGTACAGAAATTTGATTAGTCAATTTGTTTTTTGAATAAATTCAACTGAATAATATTTTTTCATTATTAACAACCTGAATGAAGCCTCTTCAAACATATAGTGCACAAAGTATAACCTGAGTAACTAGTGAACCATATTGTCCGAGAGACAGGTATATTGATAATTCTCAAGCATTAATTTGGTAGAAATCTTTCACATTGCCTCAACTCATTAGCCCTTTAATGGCAAAATTTGTTGAAAAAATAAAATGTTTACTTATTGAATGTCCATTTGCAGGCTAAGAGAAGACTATTTTAAAAAATTTTACCATTGAATAACTGGCTCGGTTATGGAGCCAATCATTCCAGTGGTAAATTTTCAAAAATATTCTTCCACTTGGCCTGTAAATGGACATTCTTCAAGACAACTGCAGAGGCAGGGTTTGGCCGGCTTCATCCTTAAAGGGTTAAATGGATATAAGTTCAAGTAAAGTGTAGGGGACTTCCATGACATCTAATGGACATTTCCATTTTTAGCTATGCCCTGTCCATCACTAGCTAAGCTCCACCCACACCTCGCCGTGTTGGGTTTAATCGATCCCCAAATTCTCTAGCTATCAATTTTTTGAAACCTATACAGGGAAGCTGTTGAATATTTTGCAACTAATTTGTAACTAAGCGGCCAGTCAAATTAGTTTCAAAATATTCAACAGAATGTTTATTAAATAGTAAAAGCAAACAATTTGTACAACAACGCATAGACCATCTTCAAATATGCCTTCATGACGTACTTATCGACGTCATTCATTATGATATCACTGTACACATCACACAGTTCATTATGACATCATATGATGGGTGGGTACTCTGGAAAGGTGAAATTGCATAACCTCTCCCTACCATGAGTAACATGAGTACCAGTGCGCAATCTGTGGTCCTTCTAATGTGATATTAAGCAGTTGTGAGTCCCATATGGTGTAAGTTCTATCAGGATGTAAAGCAGTTTTAAGCATCACTCCACGTGTGGAATATGGGTTGTGTACTACATTAATAGCATGGCTCAAATACATTTAGGTGTAAACTTCCACCAAGCACAAAAACATATGCACGCACAATCTTAATTTGTGTGTTTATTATGGGAACATCGTGTTCATTCAAGTCAACAAAGTGTGATTCCATTAAAAAAGGTCACGGTCATTTTGACCTTGGTGCTAAATTCAAAAATGCCAAAATTTGTGTCAAATTTTTGTTTAAAGTCGCCATGAATTGGCGTGAGACTATTCGTGTGTGCGCGTGTGTGTAACTGAGGCCTGCTGATGGGTATTTATTAACCCTTTAACACTCATATCAGCCAGAAATGGCTTCTATAGTGGTCTAGAGAAATGCAAATTTGCCGACCAAGAGAAGACTATTTTTGAAATTTTTTGACTGGAATGACTTGAGTCTTGACCATTAACCCTGTATCCCTCAAATTTGTGCAAGAAAATTTCAATTTTTTCATGTACATTTACAGACGAAGAGAACATTATTTTTGAAAATTTATCACTTGAATGACTGGCTCAGTTATCGAGCCAGTCATTCCAATGGTAAATTTTCAAAGATAGTGTTCTTGTTCTGCAAACAAATATTTCTCAACACCAGTGCAGAAGCCATTTTTGGCCAATTTGAGAGTTAATGGGTTACCCGTTTTCAGTGCCCTTTAGTTTAGTAGTGTACTTGTGTATATGTATTTTAATTAATTTGTGTTAGTTTATTTTGACAAAAATATGACTAATTTCATTAAATAATGGTTTAAGTATCATGTTTTTGTTGACTACATGTAGTATTACATTGTAATATAGGTGCTTTATACAGCAATTGGTATATAAGGTTTGAACATCAAATGATTGTTGAATGTCAATACAAATGTATGGCTTCATGATGGCATAAATGTCAATCTCTGTGTCAGCTAGGCATAAATAGTTATCTGGCCTGCCTTTGACCTCAATCCCGGGTAAAAATTCTCAGTAACCCACCCCTGATGCCATCCCCAACTACCTTGGCTTCCTGGTTAATTTTAAGAGATTTTTAATCAAACTATACTCTGAAAATATATACAAAATATTGACTATAAGTATTAAGCACATTGCCTGTTTGACTTGTATATTTAATTACATTAAAAAAATTAAATTATCTTTCAATATTTTAAACTGTTTAGTTTCTTCTCTTCTCAGTTATTTTAACAGAGCTTTGATGCGTATAGCCATGAATTTATTTATGTTATATCATTTAACCTGTACTATAATGCTACGTCAATTTAATAAGTTACCAGGATTTCATCTGTGTAAGTAGGGATTAAATAAAATAAATGATGAAATTGTTTACCATATATATTTATGCTTTGCATGTAGTGGTTCTAGAATCATGGACATGAGGTAATCCATGAACATCCTTTATTGTCAAGCCCTTAGTGGAGCAGAGCATGGCTCAATATAGCGATCCGAATGGGCATCAGATGTTCAACCTAAAAATTTTGCAGAATGATACAATTTTTCATTGGATATTTAAATCACCGAGGACTTATTGGTTGTCAATAAAACTTGTTTTAATCTTTATAATGATTGCATCCAGTGTGTATCATAGTGGATTCTGACATGTTTTTCATATTTTTATATGGTTTGTTTTTTAGTTAACTTATGACAAGAATGCAATAGAAGGTTAAACTTTTCAGTGGATATTTACATCACCAAAGGCTTATATGATTTTAAGCAAACCGTACAGATATATTCTATGCAATCTTTGCATCCATTTTACATCATAACATTGTTATTTTTGCATATTTTTCAGTTTCATTGTTTTGGGGACAAATTTTTCTACAGTGCAGGGTTATTTTCAGTGGCCATTTAATTCACCAAAGTCTTTTGTTATGTATGCAGTGACTGAAACCAGGGCATATAAACATATACATATAAATGTATACAATGTGCATCCTTTGCATATGCTTAAAACTTCCCAGCCAGTCATGTTTGCACTGCAGATATAATAAGCAGGTAGCTTTCAATCGTGTTGCAATGTTCTTGTGGCTTCCTCAATGGCATGACTGGAAAATACCATGGGGATCCTGCTCTAGCATGAAGCTTGCCTTTTCCAGATTAGACTGTATCCAGAGGTCAATCATATTCAATGTGATTTTGGATAATAGTCATTGCTCAAATCTAGGTTAACATACTTTCCACCAGACCTATCCTTTGCCATTACCCTGCGCTGGCCAGCCCTATCTGATGTGCCATACCATGGTGTATGTTAGACCATACTTTAAAGATCTATGTTTTTATATCGCATCAGTGCCGCGTATATTGTGTAATGTGCAGGAAAACAAAAAGGGCTCAACATGTGTTACGCAATTTATCTAGTGATTTTAATTGAAAACAATTTGATTAAAAGTCATATCTGACTATGGCATCTCTGATCTTCAGTCATATTGCTTTCAAATAATTTGCATGAGTTTAGCTATAGCATGTTGCATATTGTCATGTATTTGAATCATCATACGTAATTATTTATTTTCTTTTAATGTGTTGTATGTGTTTAAGTGTCTGGTATTTAACCTGTTTTTGTTCTCACAATTGCAGATTGTATCCTATCAAGCTGATTATTCAACATATTAAAGCGATGATTGTATTACAGATGAGCATCTGCTGTCTGAGCGTATGAGTACGATTAGTGATGACCCTGTGATTGATCTGACCGCTGATGACACCGGTGACCATGTGGAAATGGAGGATATTGCACCATTACCCGAGGATCCTGATGGACCTACATTCACTGTAGAAGATGCCGTTGAACATATCGGATTTGGATGGTTTCAGATTGCACTCTATCTCAACTCTGGTTTGCTCACAGTAGGTCATGTGATGTATTATCCTGCCTTTAAATGACCACAGGTCAATGAAGTCAGCCTGTCTTATCGCTCTAATGGTCAAGCCGGCAAGAAATGACCTCTGCAGTGGTCTTATGGAATGTCCATTTGCAGGCCAAGAGAAGACTATTTTTGAAAATTTATTTTTTGAAAGTACTTCGTTTGAATACCTGTCATGATACTTTCCGAGCCTGCCATTCCAGTGGTACATTTTCAAAAATAGTCTAATCTTGGCCTGTAAATGGAAATTAGCTATGCAAATATTGAAATATTCTTGACATTATTAGAGCATTAAAGCCCACGTTTAACCCTTTAGCCCTCAAATTTGTTCATGAAAATTACAATTTTCGCATATAAAATGTCCATTTGCAGACCAAGAGAAGACTATTTTTTTTAATTTACCACTGGAATGACTGGCTCGATTATCGAACCAATCATTCCAGGGGTAAATTTTAAAAAGTAGTCTTCTCTTGGTCTGCACCTGGACATTTCCCAAGACCACTGCAGAAGCCATTTTTTGCTGATATGAGGGCTAAAGGGTTAAACAGCGAGTTTAGAGATGGCACCCAATGTGCCCACCAAAAACATGTGGTCCCTTTGTGCAGAAATTTACCAAATGACTTGCTCAATAGTCGAGCCAGTCATTTCAGCGTTAAATAATTTAAGCTATTTTTCTCTTGGCCTGCAAATGGACATTCACTAAAATGTATACCCCTGACCAATTTTGAGGATTAACCATTTAATGGCTAAATTTGGTCAAAAATATCAAAATATTTGCTTAGTGAATGTCCATTTACAAGCCAAAAGAAAAATATTTTTGAAAGTTTACCATTGGAATGACTAGCTCGGTTATCAGACCAGTAATTTCAGTGTTAAATTTTCAAAAGTAGTTTTCTTTTAAGAGATGGATTTAAGATGACCTGTCTTAAAGAGTCTCCATTTATTATACATTAGGCCTCTCTATGACAATGTTGGAAGGGAAACAATTAATTAGGATTTAATTGCTTATTTGAATTTAAATTTAAATTGGCCAGTGAGACGAGCAGTGTCATTACTCACGTATATTCTGTCATTGTTACTAAGCAGTGAGATGCTCGGTTAAAATTAACTGGAAGTGAGAATGAGGCGCGGATGAGTATCACTCGTCTCTCTGTCTTGCCTCGCAGAGAAGCCTGATATATACAATTACACATACATTTATGAGGCTATTTTCATTTGACAAGGCAGCCCTTGTTATTATATCAACATACTGTCTGGACTGGGGTATATTATTGGTTACATGAGACCACTATCAGAAGAATAATGTTTTACCTGTATTGTTGTTTCAGGTGACAGATGCATTGGAGATGATGCTTTTAGCTGTTCTCTCTCCCAGTCTCAGGTGTCACTGGCAGTTGGAGAAAGTACAGGTCGCTTTAATTACGACAGTAAGATCATTTATTTCACATACTGTTTCTTACAGACAGTAACTGTCTGCTGTTCAACTGTGGAAATCCAGGAATGTATTTGAAAATTGTCCATAAAGTTCAGACAACGAAACATCGCTGACTTAGTATGATATCTGAATTATAGTTTGGTTTCAGTGTACTTTTACATATTACAATTAAGTTTATCAACCACCCGCTCCTGCAGAATTCTGACATCAAACCACAATGCATCCATACCATCAGCTCATTCAGAATCTTAATGTCAAATGACCATGCACCACGACCAGTGGCTCCTTCAGAATTTTGACATCAAACCGCCATGCCACAACCATTGGCTACTACAGAATCATAATGTTAAGGCACCATACACCACTACCAAGAGCTCCTTCAGCATCTTGATATTAAAGCACCATACACCACGACCAGTGGCTCCTTCAGACTGTTAACATCAAACTGCCATGCCACAACTATCAGCTTCTGCAGAATCTTGATGTCAAGGCACCATAAACCACTATCAACAGCGTCAGAATCTTGATGTCAAATTCCCTGCACCACTACTAGAGGCTCCTCCAGAATTTTGACATCACACAACCATCGATACCTTCAGAATTTTGACATCACACCACCATGACACAACCATCAACACCTTCAGAATCTTGACATCACACAACCATCGACACCTTCAAAATCTTGACATCACCTCCACCATAATACAATCATTGACACCTTCAGAATCTTGACATCACACCACCATGCCACAACCATCAACACCTTCAGAATCTTGACATCACCCCCACCATGACACAACCATTAGCTCCTTCAGAATCTTGACATCACACCACCATGACACAACCATCGACACCTTCAGAATCTTGACATCACGCCACCATGCCACAACCATCGACACCTTCAGAATCGTGACATTACACCACCATGCCACAAACATCGACACCTTCAGAATCTTGACATCACCCCACCATGACACAACCATTCTGACATCAAACCACAATGCATCCATACCATCAGCTCATTCAGAATCTTAATGTCAAATGACCATGCACCACGATCAGAGGCTCCTTTAGAATTTTGACATCAAACTGCCATGCCACAACCATTGGCTCCTTCAGAATCTTGACATCACACTACCATGAGACAACCATTGACACCTTCAGAATCTTTACATCACCCCCACCATGACACAACCATCGACACCTTCAGAATCTTGACATCACACCACCCTGACACAACCATCAACACCTTCAGAATCTTGACATCACACCACTATGCCACAAGAATTGGCTCCTTCAGAATCTTGACATCACCCCACCATGACACAACCATTGGCTCCTTCAGAATCTTGACATCACCCCACCATGACACAACCATTGGTTCCTTCAGAATCTTGACATCATCCCACCATGACACAACCAGCGACACCTTCAGAATCTTGACATGACACAACCATTGACACCTTCAGAATCTTGACATCACACCACCATGCCACAACCATCGACACCTTCAGAATCTTGACATCACACCACCATGACACAACCATTGGCTCCTTCAAAATCTTGACATCACCCCACCATGACACAACCATCGACACCTTCAGAATCTTGACATCACCCCACCATGCCACAACCATCGACACCTTCAGAATCTTGACATCACACCACCACGAGACAACCATCAACATCTTCAGAATCTTGACATCACACCACCGTGACACAAGCGTCGGCGCCTTCAGAATCTTGACATCACACCACCATGACACAACCATTGGCTCCTTCAGAATCGTAATGTTAAGGCATCATACACCACTACCAAGAGCTCCTTCAGCATCTTGATATTAAAGCACCATACACCACGACCAGTGGCTCCTTCAGACTGTTTACATCAAACTGCCATGCCACAACCATCAGCTTCTGCAGAATCTTGATGTCAAGGCACCATAAACCACTACCAACAGCGTCAGAATCTTGATGTCAAATTCCCTGCACCACTACTAGAGGCTCCTCCAGAATTTTTACATCACACAACCATCGATACCTTCAGAATTTTGACATCACACCACCATGACACAACCATCAACACCTTCAGAACCTTGACATCACACAACCATCGACACCTTCAGAATCTTGACATCACCTCCACCATAATACAATCATTGACACCTTCAGAATCCTGACATCACACCACCATGCCACAACCATCAACACCTTCAGAATCTTGACATCACCCCACCATGACACAACCATTAGCTCCTTCAGAATCTTGACATCACACCACCATGACACAACCATCGACACCTTCAGAATCTTGACATCACGCCACCATGCCACAACCATCGACACCTTCAGAATCGTGACATTACACCACCATGCCACAAACATCGACACCTTCAGAATCTTGACATCATCCCACCATGACACAACCATTCTGACATCAAACCACAATGCATCCATACCATCAGCTCATTCAGAATCTTAATGTCAAATGACCATGCACCACGATCAGTGGCTCCTTTAGAATTTTGACATCAAACTGCCATGCCACAACCATTGGCTCCTTCAGAATCTTGACATCACACTACCATGAGACAACCATTGACACCTTCAGAATCTTTACATCACCCCACCATGACACAACCATCGACACCTTCAAAATCTTGACATCTCACCACCATGACACAACCATCGACACCTTCAGAATCTTGACATCACACCACCCTGACACAACCATCAACACCTTCAGAATCTTGACATCACACCACTATGCCACAACAATTGGCTCCCTCAGAATCTTGACATCACCCCACCATGACACAACCATTGGCTCCTTCAGAATCTTGACATCACCCCACCATGACACAACCATTGGTTCCTTCAGAATCTTGACATCATCCCACCATGACACAACCATCGTCACCTTCAGAATCTTGACATGACACAACCATTGACACCTTCAGAATCTTGACATCACACCACCATGCCACAACCATCGACACCTTCAGAATCTTGACATCACACCACCATGACACAACCATTGGCTCCTTCAAAATCTTGACATCACCCCACCATGACACAACCATCGACACCTTCAGAATCTTGACATCACCCCACCATGCCACAACCATCGACACCTTCAGAATCTTGACATCACCCCACCATGCCACAACCATCGACACCTTCAGAATCTTGACATCACACCACAACGAGACAACCATCAACATCTTCAGAATCTTGACAGCACACCACTGTGACACAACCGTCGGCGCCTTCAGAATCTTGACATCACACCACCATGACACAACCATTAGCACCTTCAGAATCTTGACATCACACCACCATGACACAGCTATCAACACCTTCAGAATCTTGACATCACACCACCATGACACAACCATCGACACCTTCAGAATCTTGACATCACCCCACCATGCCACAACCATCGACACCTTCAGAATCTTGACATCACCCCACCATGCCACAACCATCGACACCTTCAGAATCTTGACATCACACCACCATGAGACAACCATCAACATCTTCAGAATCTTGACATCACACCACCGTGACACAACCGTCGGCGCCTTCAGAATCTTGACATCACACCACCATGACACAACCATTAGCACCTTCAGAATCTTGACATCACACCACCAAGACACAAGCATTGGCTCCTTCAGAATCTTGACATCACCCCACCATGACACAACCATCAACACCTTCAGAATCCTGACATCACACCACCATGACACAACCATCGACACCTTCAGAATCTTGACATCACACCACCACGAGACAACCATCAACACCTTAAGAATCTTGACCTCACACCACCATGCCACAACCATTGGTTCCTTACGAATCTTGACATCACATCACCATGCACCACTACCAACAGCTCCTCAGAATCTTGACATCAAAGCACTATTCACCGCTACAAGTGGCAGCAAATCATGATGTTGCCTGTTGCACAATCTTTCACAGTTTTCTATTCCTTATGCAGTGTTAATGGTAAACTCTTAAAAGATGATCCAAGGATGCCTCTTCCAAAACGAGTGACATTAGAGAAATTTGAGGGACACAGAAGTTATAAATTAACCCACTACATAGAGAAATGCTTATCAAAAGGACACTTAGTGTATAGAAGTTTTATTTAACATCAATGAACAGATTGTTTATATAGTCCCATTATATATTAACAGATTGTTTATATAGTCCCATTTAATATTACTATTATCAACCAATTTGAAAATTATCACTGCACTGACTTTAGTGACCGGAAAGTGATAATTTTTTTGAGGTTTGTAATAATAATATTAAATGGGATCAAGTCTGAGATTCTATTTATCATTTAAACTGAAATTTTGACATTTTCAAATAATGTTGATTCCTAAAACACCAGTTTAAATCATCCATTAGCGTACGATCATCAAGGAAGGCTAATCACACCCTGACCACTAGTACATTGATCAAAGTTTGTTTATTTACGTAACTAACAATAACAATATAATAATATACATTTATTTGATAAAATATCTTGCATACTATGGTTCTAAGTAGCTTAACCATAATCAGTTGATCACAACAAACATAATATGTGAAAGGCGTAAATGCGGTGACCCAATCCTTCGCCAATGTCGGACGTAGTGATGGGACAATATCATGTGTTGCCATCTGGTACATTACCGCCATAGATAGGACCAGCAAATAGTGTGAAATCTATGAGTGTGTGCATTGGCATTGTAGTCTTATTCGCTTGATTAGTAATTGTAGAGTCATTGTCGGCACCACAGATTGGCACAAATCTCAGATTACTATTGTCATTGGTAGTCTGGCCCAAAACAGATGAGTCTGGAATTAATTCCGGTCTGCATATGTGTTTTCCATTTTTATCCCGACTACGAAGTAGAATGAGCTATTGCGATACCCTGCACATCGTCTGGCAGTGGTGGTGGCGGCGGCCAATTTGCATTAGCTCAAATTTTCTAAATATCATATTGGTTTAATCATACTGGATCCAAACTTGGGCACATACTTCCTTATGACACGGCATCACACAATGAACTTCGGGTCAAAATGTCCACGGTCAACCGTGGTAAAAACCTTGGTTTTTTCCAATATTATCATTTTCCGTTTATCTGAACTTTTCTGTTTATGTCTCATGTTTGTTTAATCATACTGAACCCTAATCTGGACACATACCTCTTTATAATAGCATGTCATCACACAATGATGGTGGAGTCAAATATTCAAAGTCACTGTGACATTGGATAGAATCTTGGTTTTTTCAACATTAGTTTCCATTTAGCTCAACTTAACAGTTTATATCTAATATTTGGTTAATCATACTGGACCCAAACTTAAACATATCCTTATAATGACACAGCCCAAAGGGTCAAGTGAGATGATCCCATCTGTCCGTCCGTCAAATCGCTTCTTAACGGTTTGACCGATTTCAACCAAATTTGGCTGGAAAGATCATATCCTGGTACCCACTTCAGAATTTTGATTGGTCAGTTTTTTGCGTGAAAATAGATTTTATGAAAAAGTTACCAGAAATTGTCAAAAATTGCTACTTCTTAGTTGCTTGACATAATTCAACCAAATTTGGCTAGACGGATTCTATGGTGCTAGGCCCTAGAACATGAGGGAATCTATCATGGTAGACTACAGAACTTTTATTCAGAATTTTAATTGATCAATCTTTTGGGTGAAAATCTTAGATTTTATGGAAAATTTACCATAAATGGTCATAACGCTACTATTCATTAACTGCTTGGCCAACTTAATTTTGCATGTACAGCCCTATGTGGGTAGGCTTCAGAACGTGTATACAGAATTTTAATGTGTCAATTTTCTTTCTTTGAAAACTACTTCTCATTAACGGCTTGGCGGATTTCAACTTAATTGAGTTAGAAGGACCGTATGGGACTAGCCTTCGGAACTTGTATGCAGAATTTTGATTGGTCAATTTTTCTGGTGGCCCTCTTGGATTTTCGGAAATCCTTTAAAACACTACTCTTCCTTCTTTAAAACACTACTCTTTTTTCGGCAGGGATCTTGGATTTTCCAGACATTTTCTGGGAGAGTTTAAATCGCTACTACTACTTGATCAATGGATATATTTCAACCAAACTTGGGTGGAATGATCCTATGATGATACGCTTCATGAAATCAAATGACAATTTCGATTGGTCAATTTCTTTGGCAGTCATCTTGGATTTTCCGGAAATCATCCGTCATTCATGCCTGTTTAAATGTAAATGGTTCAATTTGGTCAGCGGGCATTTGGATTTTGGCCGATTTTTAGAAACGTCTTTAAAAATCTCCGAAACCGCTTGAGGGATTGAAGGAAACCTCATGAAATATGATCTAGGGCAAAAGCTCAACCAAGTTTGCTCAAGGGAACGTATTTCATCAAATGGTTCGGGGGCCATATTGGTTGACCTAGTTCTAGCGAAAATAACCTCCAGAACCGCTGAAGGGATCAGGCCGAAATTTGGCAGATATGATTAGGGACTAATAACCATTAAAGCTTGTTCAAGAGAAGTTGATCCATCAAAAAACATGGCCGCCGTGGGCCAATCAAAATATAGTATGTTTGGCGGCCATATTGGATTTGTTTATTTGATTGATTTTGAGGCCAAAATTGGTTTTATATTTTTCCGAAAAAATTGGTCCCAATCCCAGGAAGATTCATAAGAAGGAAAAATGAGTTACCTCTCTGGGATGTAGAAATTGTTTGAGTGGAGCTTTCATGACCATCTCGGTCACTTCTTCAGCACTAACTGATGGTCGCTGGCAACGTCACTCTGGTCAGTGCTTGTGGAGTCAGGTGAGAGCATGGACTGGTAGACTGCTGGTATACGGTAGCCCTCGTCTCGGTTCATGGTTGGTTGATGCTTGTAGATTTCTATGGCCTCTTTAACTTTCCGTTTAAATAAGTTGGTCTCGATGTTGATGACCGAGGCACTGCTGGCAGGGATGACGTGGCCAGTGGATTCTGTGTTTTCTGCCACAGCTGAGTTGGAATTGATTTTAAGATGTTCTTTGACTCTGGTGCTGAGAGGCCTTTTCGTTTTGCCTATATATGTACCCTCACATTGGTCACATTCGATCTTGTAGATGACTCCAGAGTGTCCATCTGTGGTCAGTTTATCTTTAAGTCTTACTAATCGTGATCTTACGGTGTTGATGGGCTTGTGGTAAGATTTGATGTGGTGTTGTCTGAAATCTGCCAAGGTGTACTGGACCGATTTGACTTATATTTGGCAGGAAGCATCCTTAGGGCATAGAGATTTCATTTTGTTCAAACTAAGCCGATCGGCCAATTTGACCAGTGGCCATCGTGGATTTTGACCAATTTTTAGAAATGTCTTTAAAAATCTTCCCCAAAACTGTTTGAGCGATCAATTCAGACCTCATGTACTATGATCTAGGGCAAGAGCTCACCCAAGTTTGTTCAAGGGAACTTGATTGACCAAATGGTTCAGCGGCCATCTTGGATGACCTCGTATTAGCAAAAACAGCTTCTTCCCCAGAACCGCTGAAGCGGTCAGGCAGAAATTTGTGATATATGATTAGGGACTAAGGGCCATTAAAGTTTGTTTAAGAGAACTTGATCCGTCAAAAAAATTGGCCGCTATAGACCTATCAATATATAGCGTGTTTGGTGGCCATATTGGATTTTTTTTTATTTGATTGATTTTGAGGCTGAAATTGGTTTTATGTATGTTTTTGCATATTGTGATCTCAAATTTGCCATTTTTGAGACTGTCGGATAAACGGTTTAGCGGCCAAACTCTCCCGTACTAGAGCAATGGGAAATTTAAACTGTTCTCGAGCCATCTTGGATTTTGGTCGATTTTTAGAAAAGTCTTTAAAAATCTTCTCCAAAACCGCTTGGGGGGTATCAATTCAGAATGCATGAAATATCATCTATGGCAAGAGCTGCACCAAGTTTGTTCAAGGGAACTTGATTCGCCAAGTGGTTTGGCGGCCATCTTGGATAACCTATTTTTTGCCAAAACAACTCCAGAAGCACTGAACGGATTGGGCCAAAATTTGGGAGATGATTAGGCACTGAGTGCCATTAAAGTTTGTTCAAGGGAAGGAGCTATGTCAGAAACATGGCAGAAGTGGACCAATCAAAATGTAATGTGTTTGGCGGCCATATTGGACTTGCAAAAATGTCCACAAACTCATTTAAAAGACTACTCCTAAACCACCCACCAGCAATTTTGACAAACATGCACAGTGCTCCAGGTGAGCGACACAGGCCCCTTGGGCCTCTTGTTTAGAAATATGAAGTCATTTTCTGAATGAAAATTATTGTAAACAAATTGTAGTAAAAAGTAAAATTTTGGCATAGTGATATTCAATACCATGAGAATGATTTTTGTTTGCTCAATATAAAGGTACTTTCCGACACTAACAACCAATGAAATTAGTTCACTGCATTATTAACTGTGTTAATACGGTAGTCTTGATCTGAAATGGGCTGAAAGCCTTGGTTTATATGAAAAATAAGGGTAAGAACAAATTTATGCATGATTTTATGTGAATTGTGTCTTCAGATAATCGTTGTTGATTACAGGTAGTGTTTATTGGCATGTTTATCGGTGCTCCATCGTATGGCTTTCTCTCTGACAAATATGGACGTCGAGTTGTGAGTATCGGTCAGAATATTGCATTGAGTTATGAGTATTAATCAAACTTTATTGAGAACCGTTAATGGTTTATTTGGGATGAGTAACCCTTGAAATGGCAGTGTATCAATTGCAAGACAGCTTTGCATGAAGGCTGTCAAATTTTGTAACTAATTTTCCTGGAACATGTTGCAGCAACAGCTCCCAGTTCAATAGCACATATTCAGAAGTGACGCTATTTGTATCTTGGAAAAGTCATAAAAATACGAAAAACGAGGCTACCAGGTCGTTGAACCACATATACTAATCTGATCCATGATTTACATTCGGAAAATCACTTATTTTTCTGTATACTGCTGTAGAAACTAAAATGATTTCAGATTTAAATGGTATACTAATACTGGTATTGTAAGAACTACTGTACTTTGTTCTACACAAACTTTAACAGGTAATTGAAGCATTACATTGTAACTGGGGCCGGCCCCGGTTGTTTGGTTGTATTTCCCTTTCTCCATTTGTTTTTTTGACATCTGCCAATCCTGACAATCTCAACCAAACATTATTTTGCCTATGAAAATATGTGTTTCTTAAAACCATTTTATTTAATTTTTGGTTAGGCTAGTGATTGATAGTACAACGTGACAAATTCCTTAATTTGGCAATATTTGTATGACAATGCATATTTAGCGTGTTCTAAAAATCTTCCTGGATTTTAACAGGGATATTTTCCGGGGAAAGAAATGTGGTTAGGACAAACATGCTACCCGATGATGTGAGACGAATACCAGCAAACTACAGATGTGAGATCTGTTTTCATAGCACTCCTAGTTTACTTAAACTCCCTTCTCCACCCCCTCTCAAGGTTAAGAATTATTTTGGTGACGCTAAAGACTGGCCAGTTCATGAGCAAAAAGTGAGTCGTAAAATTATAATTTAAGATAATTAGTCAGATATTTGATATCTGTTGGTATGTGGGGATTGGTGTGGACCACGGTGTATACCTTGCCGGTACATAGACCTGCGTATACAGTATTCATTCTAAAAGCGGCTGTGGGGGGTTGCTAATTCTCCATGATTTTGAAATGACCCACATTGGTTGGCCAGTAGGGGTCCTATGTCCCCAATATTTCTATGGTTATTCATCTGCAAAATAAGGTAACCCTTTCAAACAGATTTTTGACATTGTAAGAAATATTTTGTTTAATGTTTTGAAAATAATTTGGCTGCAAGTGATTAATGCCTTAGGCAGCAACAGCTTCGAGTCAAATTAGTGTCAACAAATTCAACAGCTTGCCAGTATGGATGAAATTGCCAGTATATTGAGGTTCATATAATGGGAATTAAATGGTGAACATCGTTTTACCAGATGGGTCTAACTTGTAACAAAGAATTAGTGTGGCTATGCATCTAAGTAGGGGATTGTTTATAGCCACTGTACCGCTAATGTTTTTTCTAATGCCCTACATTGTGGGTGGGCAGGGTCCTTGGGCCCCATTTTTCCAGATCCTAGAATGAACACTGCATGTATGCATTTTCTCACAGATGATGATAATGTCATGTAGGCCCTAAATGTTTTTTCATAGGAAAATGGGCAAAAAACAAAAACTTTCATAGCTACTGAAGATCCATTTTTACCCACAGAAATTTAGCAGATGGCCTCTGATAGCATCCAGATGACACCTAGATCCTCCTCCTCAGACCACGCCTTCAAAATTATCTGGATTCGGCCAAAATATTAATACATTTTCAAAAGAAAAATAAAAGAATTTTTTCACTCAGAATGCAGGAGAAGGCTTTTCAGAACACCCAGACCACCGCCCCTGGTGAGACTAGACAACCCCTCTCAGACTGTCATCATATATGCCCCTAATGGAAATTCTAGGATCTGCCAATGATCGTGTTCATATGCATTACTTCTCAGTGCTCTAATACTACATATTTTCAGTATTTTACGATATTTTTAAAGATCATTGATGGCCGGCTCCAGTTACAATACACTGTGAAAGCGACTAACAATGTTAATTAACATGTCGTCAGTTGATTTCAGTAAACCGCTCTGAAGAACGACCCAGTAGCCTCATCTTTGATTCCGCCTCAAGCGATCATGCTAATTGGCCTTGACCACTGGCTTAGTTATGAATACGTCCTATTAGATTCAAAATATTCAACAGAATATTTCTTACATCCAAAAGAATGTGTCATCTCTGGCTGGTAATGGCTAATGGGTTAAGGATTACTGTCATTGATTTATCATAGATTTTCACAATTCATGTTCAAGAATGACTAGATGTTTAAGATTTTGTGTTAAAGGTTTACTCAATCCCTACATTGGACATTGGTGAAGTGTTCATGCATGTATTTGCTATACTGATTACAGTTCACTGTGCATTTTATGGAATTGTTCTAATAATTGGATTATGTGTGAAAGTTTGTCAAAAGTCTATGATGATGATGATGATGATGAGTGACTATTCTGCAGTGGAGGAGGTGAAAACTTCATTCAGCTGCAACCAGTTTTCTTCAACCTTCTCCACTGTGTCTTATCCACTATGAGCATCATAAGCTTCTGTAGATTCTTTTTGATACTTAAGCCCGGTTTTTTATGATCAGATTAATCTGACAGATTAATCTGTCAGACAAATATGATGTCGTAGCGCGAATCTGAAGGGTGTTTAGACGATCAGATTAATGTGTCAGACCAATCAGAAAAAATCTGATGGGAAAATCTGAAGAACCATGAGATTCGCCTTCAGACTTCAGATTTTTGCTTTACACGGTCAGATTTGATTGAAATCGACAAATCTGAAGAACCATCAGATTTACCTTCAGACATCAGATTTCAGATTTTATTATTACACTGTCAAATTTGATCGAATTCGACAACTCTGATCAGATTAATCAGAGCTTTAGTAGTCTTAGATTACTTTTTTTAGTTATGATCACAAAATACTTAGCAAATTGGTATTATGGCATCACGTGTATGCCTACTACTTGTCACCCAGTGCTGAAAATTCTAATGCTTTCTCAATGGGCATAATCTCTGGCATTTTAGGAACATGTCCAAACACTCACCTTCACTGTCACGCTTTTCTCACTCATAGTGGAACCGTGTTGCACAGTTTGTAAAGTGCTGAGTTTGAGATAAGTCTGTGTGGCTACTGCCTACTGGCCAGAGGTGAATCGTGGGAGATCACAAGTGTTTGTGATGGCAAGCATCGAGTTTGTTTAACCCTTTAACCCTCAAATTTGTTCAAATAATTTCAATGGTCTCACAGAAAATGTCCATTTGCAGAACAAGAGAAGACTATTTTTGAAAATTTACCACTGGAATGACTCGATTCTCGATCCAGTCATTCCAGTGGTAAATTTTCAAAAATAGTCTTCTCTTGGTCCACACATGGACATTTTTCAAGCTGTTTTTTGTTGATATGAGTGCTAAAGGGTTAAGCGAGTCTTTGGAGCTAGACAGCTGTTACAGTTGTATAGCTTTATTGAGACGAAGGTATCATTATATAGGTGCATCTTGAATTTGATGTGAGTTTTAGACCCGTGAAGCCGCAGTTTCCAGAAGGACTGGAATGCAATGTTTCCTATTGCGCAATGAGTAGCAGTCAACTGAAATGCAGAGAAGTGAACCTAAGATTCTACACTTCCTTCACTTGTGTCCCCGTAGAGTTAGATTTAAAAGACATTATTTGTTAATCCGGTTATGCATATTACCAATCTAAACAGCTTATTAACAGAATTGTATTGCATCTCTAAGAGAAACTATTTTCTGCTGCAAGCATCTTCCCATGATTCTGTTCACTGGATTCCATGACTATTCTCTCTGGTTGTGTTTAGCTGAGTTGATTTACCCAGGAATCACATACACATCAGATGTTGAACTAGTATCTATATATTTCTATTGCATGTTCCTTTACCTCTACTTCTTGGCATGCCAAAAGTCAGAGAGTTAAATACAGGGAACATCTTTCTGGCAGTGCTTTGTGTTAAATTGTGTAGATGTAAAGACTGACCCTGGATTAAGATGATGTGATGTGTACATGGTAACTTTGATGTGAATCAACCTCAAGTGCATAGTGCAAGCTAAATCAAGCATGGACCCTCTCGCAGTTTATTTAAGCAGAATCAACTGTGTTCAAAGTTGTCTTTATTTTAATACATTATTAAGCAGACATGGTGTTGATCACATTGAAAATCCTAAAATGATTTATGCTGCTGTTTGAAAATGCCTACATTTGTCTTTTTGTTACAGCATTAGAATGTGGACAAACCATAAGTAGAATTATGTTGAACAGCTGAGCTTCCTGTTTGCATTGCAACCAGATTTCTGCTTATGAAATGTTGTATGTTTGCATGTTATGTTTTGTACAGATTGTTCTGGTTAGTGCATCAAGTATTGCATTTTATGGTTTGCTGACATCTTTTAGCCCAAACTATGTGTGGCTGCTTTTTCTGCGAGGTTTCGTTGGCCTCAACATAGGAGGAGTTACGCAAGCGTAAGTTGTATTTAATTGGCCTCCTAATATGGAATAAAGGTATTGTATTTAGGTCTATGTATATGTCTACCTGTATGTCTATCTGCCTGTCATGTCTGTATTTATGTATATCTGTCAGTATGTCTGTCTGTAGGTAGGGCTGTTTCTCAGAAACTACTGATGTAACTTTACTCCACTTAGCACAAGCCTGCTAAGAATCTGCAATCACTGATCACTGTTTTTACTGCAGAGAGCTCAGTCTATTCAGTTATCTATAGCATGCTTTCTGTCTTTGTTTATTCTCTTGCATGTTACACAGAAAGTGAGACAGATGGATTACTGAAACCATCAATGCTAATGGTGACAGGTGGCACCACCACCATCAAGGCATTTTTAGCACGCCTATGAAGTAAAACGAGCTATTGCGATAGCCTGCACGTCTTCTGGCGGTGAAGTCGTCATTGTCCAATTTGGATTTAGCTCAACTTTTCTGTTTATATTTGAGGTTTGGTTAGCAAATGCTTCCTTATAATGACACAATATCTCACAATGAACTTGAAAACATAGTTTTTTCAACATTATCATTTTCCATCTAGCTCAACTTAGCAGTTTATATCTCATCTTTTGTTCATTATACTGGACCCAAACTTGGACACATGCTTCATTATAATAACATGGCATGGCACAATCACCTTGGGATAAAAAAATAAAGGCCAAGGTCACTGTGACCTGGAAAAAACCCTTTTTTCAACATTAACGGTCTGTTTATATAAAATCTTTGGTTAATCATACTGGACCCAAACTTGGACATATGCTTCCTTATAATGAGGCACCCAAAGGGTCGAGTGAGCTTATGCCATGGTGGCCATCTGCCGCTCATCTATCGTTTGTCCGTCCATCACATCGCTTTTTCTCCCTAATGCTTTGACGGATTTCAACCAAATTTGGCTGGAAGAAACCAGAACTTCTAATTTGACTGAAAAATTTTTTGGGATGAAAATCTTAGATTTTATGAAAAATTTACCGGAAATTGTCCAAATGCTACTCCTCCTTAGGTGCTTGACATAATTCAAACAAATTTGTCTAGACCGATTCTATGCTGATAGGCTCTAGAACCTCTATTCAGAATATTGATTGATACATTTTTTGGGTGAAAATATTTGATTTTATGAAAAATTTAATAGAAATTGTCAAAACGTTACTTTTGTGGCCGTACGGCCACCGTCCCACGCTAGTTCCCCCATCACCCGAGGGGACTGTGTGGCTGGTCGTCGTGCAAGCTATAATCCTCTCCTTCCATCCTGTCAGGCCCCGGTCCGGAGCGCCAGTCGAGCAACGGAGGTCAGTTCATCGAGGAGGCAGGGGCTGCCCGCGCTCATGAGTCCCCTGGGCCTTTGAGCTTGCAATGCCGTCTCCATCATGCAGGTTTGGTGCCCCCCCCACAAACATTTGCTGACTGGAGCAGTCAGCCGTCTCCTTGGAGACACGCAGGTCCGGTCAGAAATTTCTGACATGGTCAGGTGCCTGAAAACGACTAGTCGTTGACGACATGGTTGGTTCCTCCACCGGTGGTGGCTTCGGTGGCGGCGACGAGGGAGGCGAATCTCCCAGGGGCGCATGATTGAAAAGGGCATCCCGAGGTCGATGGGTGGATCCTTCCGGGAAAAGGGATCCGTTCGGGTTAATCCTGCGGGAGGTGTGTGCGGATGTAGTGGGGTAGGAGGAAAAGAAAGCCGCAGGTGGCGTTCGTTCCTTCCTGCCTGCATTCGAGCCAAACTCTTTTTAAGCATCTCTCTCGGGTCCTAGTGTGTCGAGGAGGGGATGGGAGCGAGAGAGACTCGGAAGGCGCGAGGGCGGCTCCGTGCTTAACATTTGCATTGTCCAGATCTCCGTGCGTGGTATTTTAGTCATTGGCCGAAAGTAGCACGTAGGGCGACAATAGGAGCAATTTGTGTCCTAATCGTCAGATGATCTTATCCAAATTGGCGTCGCTCCGGAGGCGGAAGGGTCTGTGAGGCGGCGGGAACGGCTGTTTCCAGAGGATGGGTTTCCTAATTGGGAGGAGCGTGAGGAGCAGACAGCAGGCTTTTCCGTCCTATCTATCCCAGGTAGTCAGTACGTAGCTATCGGTCACTATCCGTTTCGTCTGTCGATATATCTAAAGTTAGTTGGTCGAGTAAGTCATTTGGCGCTGACAATTAGCTATTTCCTAAAAGTCCACTTAAGGCGGAGAGAGATCCTACTTTAATGTCCCAAGAAACACGCAGGGAAAAGAAGTTTTAGTCGTCATCGCCTAGTTGATCCGATGTTCTGAGCAGGGCTAGCACTTTTAGTGGGGATCCCACGTGAAGCGGTGTTTTTAGCTATCTAGATTGTTTTGTGGGTTACGACCCTCAGCCGCAGAAGGACGTGATCAGTTATGCGAGAACCTCTTCCCACGCAGGGTCAGGTGAATCTTTGGCTCAAAGCCTAGATCGACTTGAGGGACGTCAAAAAGCGCTTGACACGGCCCAAGTGGTGGTCCTTCTGAGTTGCAGACCCGCAAACAGACCCGTGTGATTAAAGAGGAATGAGTTTAGTGGAACCTCTGCCAAGTCTGTTTGCTATGAAGACATGACAGACTTGGAAAAGATTCCAGTGATGCGGTGGTTATCTTGTCCAGTCGCAAGAACCGGTGTTAACTGCTGGATTGGTTAATTAAAGTTACATTTATCCTGACCGCCGGCCAAGAGGTCTAAAAAGAAAAGATTCGCTAAGCAACGAAGAAGATTAAGCTGCGCTGCTTTTCTCCTATGTCAAGGGGGTATGCCTAAAGCGTCTTAGTGATTGGTGCAAAATTTAGGCGGCGAAACTCCCTATAGAAAAGAATATGTGACCCATTGGGATGATCAAAAGGATGGCGGAGGTTAGTCGAAGTCTTGAACGAGAGGCATCCATGGGGAACAGTCTTAGGTGACACGAAGCAATATCGAGTCATCGAAACTGTTCACTACAGCACCTGTAAAAAGGTGCCAAGATTTAGTAGCCGTGAGTTTTTTATGATATGATTTTGAAAAATTTGAAATATCGCGAAAATTTTAGTGTCACGCCATATTCTGCCTATTTGTCATGTGTTTGTAGTGTAGCTTTCTATTACGGTAAGCTGTTCAATTTATTTCCAAACCAACATCTTTGCGAGAGAGGTGGACCTATGTTAGGAATAGGTCAAGAAAAGGTTGACGTGCATTCTTTAAAATTGTTTTAAAAGATGGGCAATAATAGAAAAATTGAACGCAATTTACCCATACAATTTCTTGCCGCCGTACTGTTTACCTCAAAACCATGATTGCGTGAGTGAAATTATTACCTGGGACGCTACAAATATTGGATATTTCTTAATAGCATGGTTTGTAAAACCAAAATTAATCCTAAATTTGACAATAAATGGCGTCGCAAAAATATATAAATCCCGTGATATTGCTTGCTCTCCTTTTCTGAGGTGGTGCGTTCACAAATGTGATAGCTAAATGAGACAGAATACACTTTTTAGCCAGCAAGATGTTTCTGAAGGTTAAATATTATTAGTAAAATGTGTAAATCATGTGATATTGCTCGCTCCTGATTTTGGAGGCGAGAGGTGAGGTTCACAAATGTGATAGCTAAATGAGATGGTATACACGCTTTAGCTTGCAAAATGAAATATCCGAGATGTTTCTGAAGGCTAACTATTATTAGTAAATGGGTACTTGGTAAATGCGGATCAGATCTAAACATTAGATATCTATGGATCTAAAGTGCATTCCTAATTTCACGTGATTTTTACATTTTCACAAACACAACATGAAATGTCAAATTCTTTATTCATTTTGATGTAATAAACAATGTTTATAACAGAGTACGCCATATTTAGGTTGTCCAATGTAATAATTTCACGCCCGCAAAGATGGACAGGGTGTACATTAAGCCAAGGTGTAAGACGTCAAAAATTGATACCGGAAAATTGTCCTAGCTTCGTGTTATTAACTATCGTTCTTTAAGCATCTTGGCGACTGGATTTAAAGTTTTTGTTGAAATTTACCAATTAGAAGTCATATTCGCTTAAAACTAATATGAAAATTCATAGCGAAGCTGATATGTCTACAGAAGCCAAACGGTGCAGTCCAATTCAACCCAAGACCAATTCACCCTGTGACTTCATATACCATAAAATAGTCTATACGATATATCAAAATATTGTAATTTTCTCACCACGATATATCGCGATACCGCCTAGGACAATATCGTGCAAGCCTAGCGGTGAGCCGGGGGGACTCCACTTTCCCAGTCCTAGCGATATATCCTACTCTTAGAATCCAAAGCAGCGCAGATCAAAGACGTGCGTTGATTGCAGGTGTTTTTGTGGGAACTAATCGTGAGGAGTGGCAGATAGTCCGCTGGTGACTATCATACTGATTTAGGAGGCGGTCCAAGTGAGATTGGCTGGGGGTTGGTGGGTGGTTTTGGGGGAGGGCCTACTGAACAAGAAGAAGCAGCCTTTTTGGCGGTGGATTTGCGCAAAGCGCTAGGGGCATCACCAGCTTAGAAAAGCAGCAAAAGGGTGAACATCCTTATTCGTATTCGTCAATATTTGTAAAGGCGATGCCGCTAGTCTAATTTGCTGCTAAGACGGTCAATCTCTTTTTAGAACGTCCCTTAAAGCAAGGATGGGAGGGTCGATAAAGGCGACATAACTAGGAATCTGTAGAAAAATAGAAAACTAGATTAGTCAGTACATTTAAGGATTTATCATGCACTGTTCTACTCCTAAAGCATGGCAGAAAGTTCAGTCATGGTCGAAAAGCATCCTGCATCTGCGGGGTCCAGGTTTTGCTATTGCGGGCATTGTCAGCTTTTAACCAGCCTCGGTAGGTATATTCCCAAGGCACAACGTCACGCGGTGGCTTAATCCTCTCCGGCCAGGGATCACAACAAGCCGGGCAGGTGATACTTCTTGGAACGGATGAAAGTTCATCAATTCCCTGCGGAAAAGCTGTTACAAAGAAATCGGCTCAGGATAAGTTCGTTAGTCTTACGAGTTTGCTGCACAAAATGGAGCAGTAGATTTAGTATCGGCTTTCGCAAAATTGTCATTTCACCATGGGGGAATAGTCATTCTACTTCGAATAATACCAGATGTACTATTATGATAATTTCTTATCTAGTCTAGCTCAAAATAAACACTTAAAACTCCGCACTCTCCATGGTCCTACCCATACTGTGTCCGGGAATTACCATAGCTTTCAGGTACCGAGTCAATTCCCAACAACAGTCAGATTCGTCTATTTTGCTTGACTTTACAGTCGCATTTTTCGGAGTCGTAATTTAGCTTGAATATTTGCGTTTTGAGGAGTCTACGCACGATTTGATCACTGACTTTATGGAAGGGAAAGGAAAATCATCACAGGGGCCGGTTATATCAATCTAGAATTAATACATTCATGCCGTAATGATTGTTTGAAATTTCCTTATTTCACTTCAAGAGATATACTTACCTCCCTAACACTATGATATTTCCTAAATATCGACCTTGACTCAATAACCCCAGATTAAAAAAGATAGGTGCCCTTAATGGGCAGGTAGACAGGTGACAGTCAGCCAGATGCCGGCCCCCCAACCTTGCGCATGCGCAGACTGTCACTGCCTCTTGACTATTGGCCTATACCACATGCTTGTGTTTTGATGTCCACTTGCTAAGTTTTGCTCAATATTCTTTCTAAAGTTAATCTAGAGTGCTTAGAATCATGTCTGATACCGTATTTCGCTTAATAATAGCCTAGTCTTCTATTAGGACAAGAGGTGTTCAATTTCCAACCAAACATCTCTGAGAAAGGGGGTGGGCTTATATTACAGAGTTTTCCCAAAGAAGTTCAACGTATTTTCTCCCGTAAAAATTCCCACCGCCTACGTTTAATGTATACCTCAAAACATCACCGGGGAAGTGAAATTATTTGATTTTGAGCGCCTAAATATTGCGTATCCTTTAATAAAGCTCGTTTATTACATCAAAATTAATCCACAATTTGATATAAAATGGCGTCGCGAAAAAATACAAATCACGTGATTCGCCTCCAATGGAAGAGTTTATTTTAGAGCGAGTACTCGGATATAAATATTCTGGAATCGGGGACTCGGAACTCGGGAATATCTATATATTATCATTGCGCGATAGGAACTGAGTATTATCCTGATCTTAAAAAACAGGTACTCGTTTGATAAACTCCCGTTAGCGTATAATATGTCGCGAGATCTTGATGCCTCCCATCTCAAGAACCACTGGCTCGCCAACTTAAGAAGCCGGCTATATTGTTGTTCGTAATAATTCTATTTGGATCATTTAATGTTGATCAGCATTAGAAAATTGATGCACATTTTCTCCCGTGCTTGTTGTTTGGTACATAAACTTGGTCTTAAAATATATTTATAAATCACGCCAAGACTGTTTTACGCACATTTTGACAACAAAAGTGTGGAATAAACTTTATTATATCTTGAACATACGTTGCCGACTACTAGTATTAATCTAATAGGCGGTTGAGATTTACAAATCCGAGGCCTGTATTGACTTCTAGAGGGTCCGGGAATGTATCAGGGCCGGGATCAGTCTGAAGTAAACACACCCTGTGACACGATTGTTATTATTATACACGCTATTCTTACAAATTTGCTCTTAAGAAAAATTTTCCTATACAGTCTGCTGAGTTAGGGCGTGGGCTTCTAATACAGAGTTTTGCCGTTTTGAAACTGCTAAGAAATCATTGGAGCTCATATGTCAAAGTTAGGGGGTGGGCTTCTATTAGAGCATAGGCTACTATTAAGCAGAATACGGTAAGTATAATTCACCCGAGGCCAAGTTATCAGGTGATCTCTAGTATAATTTTGTTTTAATTACGTCTTAATTACGCGGTGTCACCTATTTCCGTGACGTGGTATAGATGTTATAGGTGCTCAGAAAACTGGTAACTTTATTATCTGGCGCCATAAAATGCTAATATCTCTTTATGATTGTATCCACAGGTTTCTGTAAGGAGGTTTGTTCACATCTAAAGAGGTTTGTCGCCGTGAGTTTTTTAAATGTTAGGAAAAAAGACTGCCCAGAATAGGCTCCCATAAGAGAGAGCGTGTCGTTCTGCCCTTTGGTCCCACCCTTCCCTTTAATAAATAAAAAGATAAGTGAGTGGTGATGAAGAGTGGTCGTCTGGTGGAGATTCCAAGAGCTGGTCGTGGTGGTATGCCTTTGCTAAAGACTCAGGTACTCTAGTTATTCTTTATATTAAAATATTTGAAAATAGTGGTAATTATTTGCTGCCAATATATTTCAGTCATACTGTTTATCTGTATCATTATAAAAGCATGAACTATTACTGTGTTCACATTACTGTTGCTCTTGTATTCATACAATTCATCTTACTCCTGGATGTTATTCGTCTGTTTTCTTTATTTGAAAATTATGACATCATAATGAACCTTATTATTATTTTTTAATATCCTCTATGAGGCTGGTTGTTCATCTTTTTTCACCATCCTTTTTAGGCCTATAGGTGATTTCTTTCTCCTTTATGAGTTATTGGTTTTATTTAAATTAATTAAAAGAACAAGAATCTTTAACTCATAGTCATCGTCTGTCCCTTTTTTCAGAAGCCTTGTAGCAGCTGTAATCGTTCCATCAAGTTGAAGTTTGCCCCTCACCTCTGTCAAGTGTTCACTGTGTGGTCCACTTTTGATGTTTGTAAACAGTGGTGGTTGGGGGGGGGGGGAGGCGACTTATTCTCTGAATTCTTGTGTTTACAGGCGAAAGATAAGGCATCGGAGGAGAAGGGTGCGAAGAAGAGTGTAAGTGGCAGGGGTAATAGAAAGGCCTCTGTTTCTTCGGAAATGGAGACTCAGTTTAGAAATGATGGGGGAGATGAAGAGGACAATAGAAGATTTGGTACCAGAGCTACTTCGCAGCATGCTCCCTGGACTGAGTAATTTATTGTCCTCTTCATCTGCTCCCGAGCAGAAAATCCCCACTGTTGATTCTGGTGTCCATCGTGGTCTGTGGTCCGAAAATGTTCCAGAATTAGTGGTGGCTTCAGTAGATCTTGGAAGGCCCACCGCCTTGCCAATGGATCCTGAAGCAGGTCTATATGATCCCGGCTCGAGGCTTGCCTCGTCGGTTGATCTTGGACCGGGGCCGCTGGACACAGGCTCGCACCTAGAGTGTTCGCGCCTGAAAGGTACCGCCTCATCTTACGTTACCTTCGCTGGCCAGCCCGGGTTAGCTCTATTTGCTAGCTCAGAGGCAGTTTATGATGGCCAGGAGGAAGAGGATTTTCTGCTGGGTTCACCCGTTGAAGCTGTGGATATGGAAATGGATGATCGTGCACCCCTTGCGGGGAGCATGGCCGATTATTTCCATTAAACTACTCTGGCAGAGGTAGCTTTCATGGCTCAAAGGATGGCCCGGGTTGGAGCGGATGACCGCCGTTACCGTATACCTCAGCTTAACGAGGATTTGAAGGCGGCTGGTCGGGGCCATGGTGTGGTTGATTACACCCTGCACGTTTCCATGTCACCGGCTCCTGGCTTTTCAGCCGTGGCGCAAAACATGCCTGCTCTCTCAGGCCTGCATGCTTTCCACGGCCAGCCAGCAGTATCCACGGCTCCAGCCATGTGTACACCTGTGAGTGCATTAGCGGATGACGAAGGCCCGTGCCTGGTCGAGCACTCACAGGTGGCCACAGAGGAGGACTGGTCTGACACGTGCCAATGGCTGATAAGTGTTAGACCAGAGTGAGGTGGCGAGACGGTACCGTATTGTTGCTGGCCAATACCAGAAATACGGTACAGTGCCAAACCCGAGCGCTGATGACCGCGCAGTGCTTGGCGAGGACATGCAACCAGGCTCCCGTTCCGACATGGGAGCGCTGTGCTCGAGCGCCCTGCTCTCGGCAAACACTGCGTTGTGTGATGCAGAGGAGAGCTCGAGAGCATCCATAGCGGCGCTTTCGCATGTCTCACAGCTGGTACAGGGTGTAGTAACAGTGTCTGCATCGCACCAAGCAAGCCCTGTCTCAGTACAGAAAGCCATCCAGGATGGGATTAACCTGGCTCTGGACTATATGACTAGGGCAGTGACTGGGAGTGTCAGGGCGAGACACATTTGCGCTAGACAATTTGTGTCCGTCTCAGGATTTGTACAACAGGCTGCTGCGGACTCCTATGTCAGGTCGTAGTCTCTTTGGGGGGAGGGATGTAGACACCTCCAGGAGACAGTCACCACTACACGAACAATTTGAGGCTTCGTAGGGAGCACGTTCGCGCAGCGCCCCCTCCCCCCCCCCCCCCCTGTACCATCCACAGCAGGCCCGAGGTGGCACTGGTCATGTCAGAGGCCACAGCCATGCCAGCACCGGCCTGCCATGGGGGTGGGGGGGGGACGCATGAGGATCTGGTCATGGTAATAGTGCCTGATGGGCCAATTTCCACAAGTACCACGCCAATGCTAGACCCAGAGACCATCCCACTCTTGCACTTCTTATGTCAACCTCTCCCTAGATTGACCCGTGGGAGGTCGTTTGACCTCCCACAAGCAGGAGTGGGAGCGGTTAACCCAGGACCGCTTAGTCTTGCGATGGCTTTCAGGCGGGTACCAGCCCGACTGGCTGATAGGCCCACCATCATACCTGTCTCTGGTTCCGATCTGGATTCAAATTCCAAGACATTCAGATAACGGTTGTGTATAGAGGAAAAGATAAATTCCCTCATACAAAAAGGAGCAATTCAACTGGCGCAAGATTGCCCAGGCTTCTATTCAACTGTGTTTCTAGTGACAAAGAGCACTGGAGGGTGGAGACCAATTCTCAACCTCAAGCCACTGAACAAGTTCATAGACACACCGAGTTTCAAAATGGAAACAGTCAAAATGGTGTTGGCGAGGTTGGAGATGGGAATGTGGACAGCGTCCATAGATCTGAAGGATGCTTATTTCCACATTCTAATTACGAAGAGTTTTCGTCGGTACCTGAGATTCGACAGGGCCGACAGTGGGAATTCAAAGTTTTACCATTCAGAATTTCCACAGCTCCTCGGGTCTTCACCAGGGTGGTTCTTGCAATAACAGCATACCTCTGCAGGAGAAGCATAGCAGTCCACACTTACATAGATGAGTGGCTGTTAAAAGCACACAATCAAGAAAGTCTTACAGCAAATCTGGAGATAGTTTTGAAAACTCTCACAGACTTAGGCTGGATATTAAACTTTCAGAAATCAGAGCTGACTCCATCCATCCCAGAAGTTTGTTTACCTGGGAATAGAGATAGGGTATGTTTATCCTACTCAGGAGAGTAAAAATACTCATCTCAGTAATACAGTCAGTATGCAACAGTCGTCATGTATTGGCACAGGTTTACTTGAGAATGCTGGGGTTGATGGGTTCTCTGGAACCAGTCATTCCACAGGCGGCCTTGCGCAGGCGGCCTATCCAGTTATTTCTCATGACACAGTGGACCCAGAGGACAGGTTTCCTGGACTCAGAGGTGTCAGTGTTGGAACCTCTTATTTACCACCTTCAATGGTGGATGAAGAGAATCTCTTGGCAGGTGTGATGCTCACCCCACCCCACTCTCAAATAACGATGTACACAGATGCATCAATGGAGGGGTGGGGGGCTTGCCTGGAAGAAGCCACAGTATCAGGGCTTTGGAATCTGGATCAGTCACAGGAACATATAAATCTACTGGAATTATGAGCTGTAGTTCTGGGCCTGGAACATTTCTTAAAGAAAGTTCAGGGCAAGATTGTTCTAGTTTGATCAGACAACTCAACAGTATTGACTTACATAAACAGCCAGGGCAGAACGAAGTCGCCCAGTCTCTGTATGATGACTTGGAAACTGTTTTGCTGGTGTCTAGATCATATGATCACCTTGAAGGCAGTTCACATTCTTGGAAGGCTAAATCTGTTAGCAGACTCATTGAGCCGAAGGATGAATGTTTTGCCTACGGAATGGCAACTAAATCAATGTGTGGCAGATCATCTGTTCGACCACTGGGGAAAACCCAACATAGATTTGTTCGCAATGAACAAGGATGCGAAGACAACGACGTACGTCTCTCCGATTCCAGATCCAAGCGCTTACGCAACAGATGCATTAGCTATCAGCTGGGAGAGAATGTATGCATACACATTCCCACCAGCAATCCTGATTCCAGAAGTTCTTCAGAAAATCAGGCAGGAGGAGTGCCAGGTGCTTCTGATCACCCCAAATTGGCCAAGTCGATCATGGTATACGGATCTGCTGGACCTTCTGGTCTGTTATCCGGTTCCTCTGCCTCTGATCGACAATATTATTTTCCAGGGCAAGTCCCTTCACAATAACCCATCAATGTTCCAATTGACTGCATGGATGTTGTCAAGGAATCAAAAGTTAAGGAGGGCTTTTCTGAGCAAGCAGCCATGTTTATGGCAAAAGCCAGAAGGGGGTCAGCCTCCAGAGCATATAACTATAAAATCAATCGATTTGCAGAATGGTGCTCAAACAGAGATGTTAATCTAATGGATGCATCTATTCAGGTAGTAGCCGATTTCCTCTGTCACCTGTATGATCTCATTTCTATGAAAATGGTGACACGTAAGACTGTTTTTCTAATTTGCTGCAGCCTCTGCAAGACGGAGAAGTGAGATTCATGCTTTATCCGCCGAGGCAGACCGTTATGCATTTACAGGGAAGGCCTAAGGCTTCTACCTAGGTTAAATTTCATGGCTAAGAACCAGTCAACCAATTGTTTTACCAGCTTTGACTAGGTTTGATCCTAATTCAAAAGCATGGTGTCCAGTCCGCGCATTAAACAGGTACAAACAACATACACAGGAATGGCGGACGGACCCATCCTCGTTATGGTTGTCTTATATTGAACCCCATGGTAGGGCATCAAAGGACACCATATCTAGGTGGATTGTGGAATGTATTAAATTTTGCCACAAATCTGCCACTGGTAAACAAGTTGACTTAGCCAAGGCTCACAGTGTTCGTGGCGTGGTGGCGTCCACCGCCCTGTTTAACGGTGTGCCGGTGGATGACATTATGTCGGTAGCTCAGTGGCACTGTGAGTCAAGTTTTACCGACCATTACCTCCATGACACCACTAATCCTCTTGCCTTATCGATATTCAAAAGACATTATGTCGGTAGCTCAGTGGCACTGTGAGTCAAGTTTTACCGACCATTACCTCCATGACACCACTAATCCTCTTGCCTTATCGATATTCAAAAGATGATCAGGTGTATATATTGTAGATAACTTGCACTTGTTGTCTTCAGACAGCACATTTTAATTATCGAAACAACCGCATAATCGTGTATCATTTTTTCCTTCGCTGATGTGGACTGGATGGATACAGCTCTCATGCATAAGGTCAGTACTGCCTTCTGTTGTTACATAATTTATTGTCACGATCTCCTGTTCTGTAGTACTTAGCACCAGTACTTAGAGAGCATGTGGGACATGGAGGTCATAGCTTCTCCTTTCCCAAAAGGAGGGGACGGGGCAGCGCATTTGACATACGGTCATTACTCTCACCATCGGTTGTGTGATCCGATGTTCAACTCATTGTCTGATTGTGTGTGTCACACAATTTCAGATGTTAGTGCTTTATGCGCAAAACGCGCAAGGGATGAGCTGGTCTTTTGACCTCGCCTTCCTCCCGCCAAATTCTCTTACGAATTCTGGCAATATCATAGAGTGTTAGGGAGGTAAGTATATCTCTTGAAGTGAAATAAATGAAATCACGGATTTCTTTTTTCACAAGAGTTGTTATACTTACCTCCCTAACACGGACCCGACCTCTCCACCCCACAGAGGCTTGGTCTTCAGGCTTTTAAGTTGCATGTGTCGGCCAATAGTCAAGCTGAGGCAGTGACAGTCTGCACATGCGCGAGGTTGGGGCCAGCATCCGGCTGACTGTCACCTGTCTACCTGCCCATTAAGGGAACCTGTCTTTTTTAATCTGGGGTTATTGAGTCAAGGTCGATATTTAGGAAATATCATAGAGTGTTAGGGAGGTAAGTATAACAACTCTCGTGAAAAAAGAAATCCATGATTTCGTTTAAATTGGCACATTGTTTTAAAATGGTAGCCATTGTTGGAGTCGCTCTGTTACACATTAATTTTTTAATCTTATCCAGGTTCTTGGTTAATTTCTCTAGTGACTTGGTTCCTTCCAAGATGGATGCGCTCGTAGCCAAGATGGCGGCGCCCATGTTTAACATTTTGTTTTGGCTTGACGTGTCTATGCACTCAGTTTTAAGCCGATCATTAGCTCTCGCTTCACTGTCGAGAGTGTTTGTGGCGATCGGTCTTATTTTCTTGGCAATTTTAACGTTAGTTAAGTACCAAGTCGTGTTTATAAAATTTTCACTGCCTAAATATTTCCTGCCTAAAACTTGATTATCATTAATTCAAGAGAAAGTTAATGTTTTTAAGTAATTTAAAATTACAATCAAGTAAATTGTGCATGTTGCTTGTCATCATATTATCATGTGCAGCATTTTAATTCTTACTCTGTGTTCGCAGAAAGTGAAGGGGCAAGGCAAGGCCCCACCTGATACGCTTTGCTCGCGCTGTAACCGCTTCATGAAGCAGAAGTTCTCGGGACATCACTGTGTTGCCGGCGCGAAGTGCAAAGTTGGAAGCCCTTGCGATGTATGCGCGAAGTGGTCATTGGAGATGGTGGTGGAATTTGATCACGATCGGCGTGCACGTTTGGAGAGAATCGCGAGGGACAAGGCAGCCAAAGTGGATCAGGCATCAGTCAGAGGTCTGGAAAAGTGCCTGAATGAGTCGATGGACTCGGCCTTGGGTGTTTTGGCGGCCCAATTCAAGGCAATCTTTGAGTCCTTTCAGTCCATGGTCCCATTGATGCAGGCTGGTGCAGGATTACCTATCGGTGGTCCGGCTAGTTCTGCGGAGGGACATGCACCTGTCCTTCCTCTTGCTTTGGCTCAAGAGCCGACGGTGGAGGAAGAAGATATCCTCCTGATGGAAGAGTCTGGCATGCCGGAGCTTTCACAGGTGACAGAATCCGTACCTCCAGTGGGTCACCCACAGGTTTTGTACCGGTTTGTCAACTGGGTGGAGATGTCGACGTTCCATCGGGAATTTTCCACCCAGATTTCGCTCAGTCCGGACTGCCGTCGGAGCCATGTTATATGGCGCCCGTCGGCATCGCGGATGCGGTTATGACGGCTCCTCTCGGAGTGCCATCTCCTGCCGTTGTAGCAGCCGTAGTCTCGGCTCCCGTGCTGGAGCCGATGGATTGCGGTGATGCCGTATCTGGCAATTCGCTAGATACTGGAGCCACAAGTAGTCGAGCCATGAACCCACTTCGAGTGGGAGGTTTGGTCCGTAGTTCTCAGCATGGATCATCGGTGGCCTTTTCATCCAAGGGTGATATGAGAATGGTAGCCCATTGATGGACGAATCATCTTTTTGCACCGAAGCTGAATGGGTGCAAGTCCTTGGCTGGATGTTTGACCGTCTCAGGTTAACATGGATTCAGGGATCTCAGCGCGATCCGGTGATGGAGCGGATGTCAGAGCGTACGGCTAGCGCTCTGTCGAGTGGCTCTTCAGCCATGCCGACTTTCCTTGGACACTCAGACTTCTGACATGTTAGAAGTCGTGGCTTATCGTCTGATTCAGCAGGAGTATTCTTTGCCCAAGGCCGCTAAGGGGATAAGGAGTAGGGTCGGCTTTCCAGAGCAGGTCTACCATCAGTACGCTCGTGTTCCTCGGCTTTCAGTCGGGGGAAGAGAAGCGCTGAATAGGCCGTTAGCCGTGAAAGCCAAGTGTCATTCTCGACCCTTGGTTTCGCAGGCTAACAAGGATCCCTTCAAGGATCCCTTCAATAAGTTAACTCTCATTGAGGATGCAGCTATGGCCGCTCTCTCGCACAGATGCACCATCCTGCAGGGTATGCTGACCTGTGTGCGGAAGGTGGGGAAGTGCCAGGAGCTTCTCGCGGAGTTGTCTGGGATGCTATGCCCTTGTCCCAAGATTGCCTGGCCAGGGTGATGACCACTAGATCATTGGCGGAGTGGAGTAGAATGGTTCTCGATTGTGTAGAACCAGGACCGGAGATGAGGGCTGCGTTATCTTCCATGCCCTTCATTGGTCCGGGCTTGTTTGAACAGGTCGTGCAAGATTGTTTAGTCTGTCATTGGCTAAGAAACGGTTACGAACCGGACTGGCTCATCCGTCAATCGTTAGTTCCGTTAACATTGACTCCAGTATAGACTCCTGTTCAAAGGGAATCCAATTGTCTAGATGCCATCGGCTCAGAAATTATGGATCTTCAGCAGAAGAATACGGTTCATTTAGTCCGCAATCAGTCCTCCCTGGGCTTCTATTCCATAATTTTCCTCGTTCTGAAATGCACCGGAGGTTGGAGACCGATTCTCAAACCGCTGAACAAATTCATTCTTTCACCAAAATTTCAGATGGAGACTGGCATCGGTGATGACAGGGCTGAGAAAAGGCATATGGGCAGTATCGATAGATCTGAAGGATGCATATTTTCATATTCCAATGTCAATTCCTTTTCAGAAATACCTTCGCTTTGCGTTCCAAGACAATGTTTGGTAATTCAGTGCGCTTCCTTTCGGTCTGACCACAGCCCCGAGGGTCTTCACCAATGTGGTTCTCGCCATGACTTCTTATCTTCGCAGGAGAAACATAGCTGTTCATACTTACATAGACAACTGACTGCTGAAGACGGGGGAATCCAGTCACTCTGCGCAACAATCTTCAGGTAGTCCTGGCCTTACTAATGGACTTAGGATGGATTGTGAATCAGAATTGACTCCATCCCAGGAGTTTGTATATCTGGGAATTCTTTTCAATCTCAGCGACAGTGTAGTTTTTCCGGCGGAGAGCAGAGTCGAAAGTTTAATTGCAGTTCTGGAGTCAGTTTCTCTAGTAGCCTATCTGACAGCACATCAATTTCTCAGAATACTGGGTTTACTAGTATCTCTGGAGAAGGTGGTTCCTTATGCGGCACTCAGACGCAGGCCGATTCAGATGTATTTAATGTCATTCTGGTCTCAGAGAATGGATACGTTGTCTCTGAGGATTCCAGTAAAAGAACCGTTGATATTCCATCTTCAGTGGTGGTTATCAGAACAATCTCCTGCGAGGTATTCCTCTACAACCCCTTAAACCGCAGATGTCCATCTTCACAGATGCGTCGATGATGGGTTGGGGAGCAGTATTGGACAATCTGTCAGTGTCAGGGGAATGGGATCAGACCAATGTGCAGAAACACATAAATGTTCTCCAATTATTAGCGGTGGCATTAGCACTTCGAAAATTCAAGAACTTAGTCGAGACAAGATTGTCCTATTAAGGACAGACAACTCAACAGTGGTGTCTTATTTGAACCGCCAAAGCAGGATGAGATCACCAGAGTTGTGCATGATGATATGGAACCTGCCGTGGTGCCAAGAGGAATATTATTCTTCGGGCAGCACACATTCCAGGAAGATTGAACATCCTGGCAGATGCTGTCAGTCGAAGGACGGTTTTTCGTCCGACGGAATGGCAGCTCAACCAGTCGGTAGCAGAGGATCTGTTCAAACATTGGGGCAAGCCAAATGTGGATCTATTTGCGATAAAAGGAAACGCAAAGATGGTCACATATGTATCACCGATCCCGGACCTGCTAGCTCTAGCAGTAGACGCACTGGCGATAAGTTGGAAGGGAATGTACGCATATGCGTATACTCCAACGATTCTCATCCCAAAAGTTCTGGCAAAGATAAGAGAGGGCATATGCCAATTACTACTGATCGCCCCTCATTGGCCAGGCCGATCATGGTTTACAGATCTGCTGGACCTTCTGGTCTGCAATTCAATCCCTCTTCCAGGCAGAAGGGATCTGATTTTTCAGAACAAAGGTCTGTATCGCCACGACAGACCGGAAATGGATGTTATCAAGCAGCGAGCAATTGAGAGTGGCTTTTCTGAGCAAGCAGCAAAATTTGTCACTTCAGCCAGAAGAGGGTCAACCACCAAGACATATAATTATAGAATCAACAAATTTGCAGAGTGGTGTAAGAGAAGAGATATTAATCCCTTTTCTGCATCTGTTCAACACATAGCAGATTTTATCTGTCATTTATACAAGGTTGACAAGCTTGTACCTTCAACCCTAGCAGCATATAAGTCTGCATTAGCTTCAGTTGTTCCCAGTCTGGCCACTATAGGAGTGGAGAACAACACTTTAAATGAAGTTATTAAAGGAATGCGCAATTTGCGACCTAGACAGCCAATTCCTATCCCAGCATGGAATCTATCTGTTGTTCTACAGGTTTTAGGTCATGCTCCCTTTGAACCAATTAGCTCTATAGATATTAAACTGTTAACTATTAAGTCAGTTTTCTTGGTTGCAGCAGCATCAGCGAGGAGAAGCGAAATACATGCGCTTTCTGCCGAACAAGACCGTTTTGTCATTGCGGGCGAAGGTTTAAGACTATTACCACATCTTTGTTTCCTGGCAAAGAATCAGTCACTTAAATATCCAGGACAGCTATCAATTTGCCAAGTTTAATTAGGCATGACCCAAACTCTTCTGCTTGGTGTCCTGTCAGATGTCTGAAAATGTATAAGAAACATACTGAGGAGTCGAGAGGTGACCCGAAATCTCTGTTGTTATGTCTCAAAGCTCCACATCTTCGCGCCTCGAAAGATACCATTTCTAGATGGATAGTCAATGCTAACCAGATATCACATAAAATCGCTACAGGAAAGCATATTGATCGTGCGAACACCCATCAAGTCCGAGCACTAGCAGCAGCATCGGCCCTTTATAAGGGTGTCTCTTTAGAGGAGGTGATGTCTGTAGCACAATGGCATGCCGAATCGTCAGTCAATGATTTCTACCTTCGCGATATCTCCAGCGCACTTAATCCGGTAGCCGTCGCCAATTTGTCGAATCTTAACTAAAGCCACGTCTGACCACTATTTACACATACATCGTAGGGTTCTTCCATTCCACACGCACTGAGCAATGGTGATGCACATGACCTGTGAATGACCATGGATTGGGCGGAGCTCCTGTGATGATCAAGAAAGACCAAGGACTCAGAAAATGGTGAGTGTTTTCTTAATTTAAGTGACTAATATTAATTTAGTTACAGTCGAATTCCCAGACTGATTAAGTAAAAAGTCTGGTTCAAGAATATCTTATTCATTGCAACAGACATTAGACTCATTCAAATTTGAAAATCTAATCGATATACTGATAGTTTTTTTCAAAATTAGAACTTGGAGTGGCTTCTTTGCACTCTTCTGGACTGCCCTAGCAGAGACTTGGGGCTGACACGGGTCTGGTGGGTGTGGCTCCCCTTTGACAGCCCTCTGGAATTTATGCGGACAAATGAGGGGGGAAGCGCAGTCTAGACCATGGAAGTTTAGCACTATGAGTCAGATGGCAGAACCTAAAGCGTATGCTGGGGTTCTAGTCTCTTCACAACCTTGGCTGTCGGATGGTAGATAAGAGCTGTTTCGAGCCTCACCTCTCACCGGAGTTTCTTGGCTGTCAAAATCCGGAGTTTATCATAATAGTACATCTGGTAAGTATTATTTGAAGTAGAATCAAAAAAGCATCCGCTTTTGTTTCTACAAGAATTGTTAATACTTACCATATGTATTATGGCCCCTCTCAGCCACCCCGCTGAGGTGAGGCGGAGCTGCTTTCACTGTTTGTCAAGACAAATATAAGACGAATCTGACTGTTGTTGGGAATTGACTCTGTACCTGGAGGCTATGGTAATTCCCGGACACAGTATGGGCAGGACCATGGAGAGTGCGGAGTTTTAATTGTTTATTTTGAGCTAGACTAGATAACAGACATTATCATAATAGTACATCTGGTAAGTATTAACAATTCTTGTAGAAACAAAAGCGGATGCTTTTTAGATTCAGAATGTGTCAGTACAGCAAGGCGAAGCTGGGCCTAGTCTGAGACGTGTACCAAACAAATGTTTCCAGAGTTCCTTAGTAGCTGACAGAAATCAGCAGGTTCTGCCGAAATCCAGTCAATTCTACCCTTCCCCAAAGTCAGAAGGTTTAATCAGCAGAAATTCTTGAGCAGTGCTGGAGCGTTGGAAGTTTCCTGAAGAGAAAATTTAGGATGTTATTCTGCTTTCTATAGCGGCCATTCAAAAATTGGCTGCCTCGCTGTCGCCTATATAGATGATGACCCGCCTCGAGCAGTTGAGCTCATGAGTTTCGCTGTGCATTTCCCTGTCATACTGAACTAGGGAAGCGGAACAAGTGCCATTGACCAGAGGTGTACAGCGAGCAACCTTTCAGCGGTTCGGTCAAGAAATCACAGAGAGAGCAGCGTTTATGCTCTCAGCCCTGCATCTCATTATCTTCTGGCGAATGGCTGGCTTTCTTATGACGTCTCCAGCTAATCAGTCTTTATGGGTGTGCCGGTTTTAGCAGCAGTAACAGGAGTCGGCAAGTTCTATGGCAAGGTCGAATCTTATGTTATATTCTCTGGGTATGCTCAAGGATTCAGGTCTCCAATGGCTGCTTTCTTCTTGTCCTGACCTGGCGTTATCATCACGAGGAAGCGGAATCTTCAGGCTTTCCAGAGTTACCAAACTTTCCCGGAAACTTTTGTGATCATGGCCATTGCGAGGAAGAAGTTGTGCTAAGATCATATATAAAGAACTAAGAGTGTCCACTCATTCATAGCCATCGCGCAAACACAGCCATGTCCCATTCTATGAAAGAAAACCTGTCTTACGGGGATACTCACAGTGGCCTGACGCATGCGCAGATGGGACGAATCGTGTCTTAGACATTCTTGGCATCATGCATGCTTTGGATATAGCCATCTGCAGGGCGGCCATAGCACATCCCAGGGAGGCGGATTACCGGTTCCATGTTGGCTAGTCCTTTCTGTTACCCGACCACACTTCTCCCTGATTGTTTGACATGTTTCAACCAAATTTAGGTAGAGGGACCCTATCATGGTAGACTCCAGAACTTCTATTCAGAATTTTGATTGATCAATTTTCTGGGTGAAAATCTTAAATTTTATGAAAGATTTACCAGAAATAGTCAAAACACTACTCTTCAATAACCGCTGGGTGGATTTCAGCTTAATGAGGCAGGAACGACCCTATGTGAGTAGGCTTCAGAACCTGTACATGTACAGAATTTTAATGTGTCAATTTTTTTGCCGAAACCTGTAGATTTTATGAAAGATTTGCTGGAGATTATCAAAGCAACTCCTCATTAATGGCTTTGCGGATTTCAACTTAATTGGGCTGAAAGGACGCTATGGGACTAGGCTTCAGAACAAGTATACAGAATTTTGATTGGTAAATTTTTCTGGTGGCCATCTTGGATTTTCCAGAAATCCTTTAAAATGCTACTCTTCAATTGCCCGATTTCAATGAAACTTGGGTGGAACACCCCTTTCATGTGTTGGATTTTCCAGACATTTTCCAGCAGAATTTAAATTGCTACTACTACTTCGTCAATGACTAGATTTGAACTGAACTAGGGTTGAATGATCTTATGATGATAATCTTCAGGAAATTAAATGAGAATTTCAATTAATAAATTTCTTTTCACTTCAAGAGTATACTTACCTCCCTAATACTTTTGATATTGCTAAATATCGGCGTTCACTCAATAAACACTCAGAATAAAAACAGTTAGGTGCCCCTACTGGGCAGGTAGACAGAGGGCAGTCCGGCGGAAGCCAGCCCCACCACCGCGCATGCGCCGACTACTACTTCCTCTTTGCTAATTTATTGGCAGAGAGAACACATGTTTTTGTGTTTTTTTCAACTTTCGCTGTTATCAACGCCTTTTATAGTCTTAAGAGAGTGAATATATTAGAAGGATAGTACCTGGACATGTCGGATAAAGGGGCTTCGCCGGAGGAGGGCGCAGGATCCTTATATCAGGTGATTTCTAATATATTCTAGCGAGTTTTCCCCAGTGTAATGTGTTTCCGGGACTCGCGTTTACCGTGATAAGCGCCTGTTTTAGTTGTTTTATTTCAACATGGTGCTATATAAGACTAATCTCTCTCTGTGTTTATGTCCACAGGTATCGGTTATGATATGTAATGGACATCACAGCATCTGAGGGTTTGTTTCTCTCCACCAAGGTTCCATTTCCTACTAATACTGTTAGGTTATCTAACCAAGATTTTTATGTCCAGTGAGACGGAGGCCTAGTATAAAGGTCTTCTCACTTTGCCCTCTTGATCCAATTCCTTCCCCAATGAGGTGGAGAGAGTTAAGAGGCGTACAGTTGGTGGAGTGCTCCAGTTCATCACATTGGATGGTTTGTTTATACAAGGTATCAGGTATCTGAGTAATGATATGAGGTGAGGTTAATTATTTAAAGAAAATTAACTGTAATTGCCATTGTTATCGTTGTGTATCTGATGGTTGTGTAGTCTGAATAACCATTCTAACATGTTCTGGTTATGTATACAATTCGTCCGCACACCTTGTTGTTGGTTCGGATCGATTTAATTTCTGTCATGGGATCATGACGTCATAATCAGCCTTGCTATTTATTAACAATTAAAGTTTTGTCCAACTCTGGTTTTATTCAATTATTGATCTTTATGATCATTTCCCCTCTCTTTTAGTTTGGTTTTGAGTTTCTAACCGTAACAAAATTACTCATTGTCCTCGTCCTTTGTCCTGTTTCAGAGACCTGGTTGTTCGTCCTGTGGACGCTTCCTGAAAGATAGATTTGTGCCTCACCTTTGCTTTGGTTGTAGTCCCTGTGGGCCATTGCTTAAGTGTGAGGTATGCAAGCATTGGGGGGGGGGGGGGCGACTTAATGTCTGAGTTTCTGTGTTTGCAGGCGAAGGACAAGGTAGTGGAGGAGGAGAGGAAGCTGAAGAGAGAGGGTGTAAGTAAGAGGGGTAAGAGGAAGGCCTCGTCCGCGGTGGACATGGAGGCCTTCCGGTCTGAGATGTTGGGAGAGATGAAGAGGACGATAAAGGATTTGGTTCCAGAGTTGCTACGTGGCATGCTTCCTGGACCAAATCCTTTGTCGTCCTCGGTGTCTGCTTCAGAGCAGGTAATCCCCACCTCTGAATCACCTTTCCGTAGGCCGGTTCCGTTGTTCGACGATTCAGAGGTGGCCCCATTAGTGGGGGCGATCCACGACCCTGGCAGCAGGCTTGGTGCTGCGCCGAGGGGTCGTGGACGGCTGTCGCTGGAACCAGCGGGCTGCTTATCAGTCCAGGGGTATCCGCATGCCGCAGGTGCCAGTACCTCCTATGGCACCTTTCCTGGCCAGCCCGGGTTAGCTCTCTTTGCTGACCCGGAGTCTAATCTTTCTGGCCAGGAGGAGGAAGAGGATTACCTGTTAGGATCGCCTTCTGGGGACGTGACCATGGATTATGACGTCTGTGCACCCCTCGCGGGGAATACAGGCGACATATTCCATGGCTCTACTCACGCAGGAGTAGAGATCACGGCGCAGAAGGTGGCCCTGGCCGATGCTGATAGCCAGCTATACCGCATACCTAGGCTTGCCGAGTGTATCGCTGGTGCTGGCCGGGGCCGAGGTGGGGCGGTATCTGCCCCGCGCTCTACCACAGCGCCTGCTCCTGGTCAAGCCAGTCAATTTAGCATGCCTGTTCTTTCGGGCCCGCATGTTTTCCCTGGCTTGCCAGGGGTATCAGCTTATCCGCCGTCAAGCTCTGCTGCTTGCGCTCAGGAGGAAGACGAAGGCCCCCGTCTTGTAGAGCGCTCGCAGCTAGCCACGGAAGAGGATTGGTCGGACGCTTGCCAGTGGCTGGTAAGTGTTAGGCCAGATCTACCCGTGGAGCAGTCGGCTAGCCAGCGTGACCACAGGCTGTGGTTAGCTGGTAAGGCTACTGCTAGCGCAATGCCATCTCTGCCGCTGGCAGAGCATGTCGTTGACATGTTCGAGGCGGTGGAGACGCCCTCAAGGCGAATGGGCGTCTCGCGAAGGCCCCTCGCGAGGTGGCCAGGCGTCGCCGCATCGTGCCCCTGGATTACCAGAGGTACGGTGTGGTACCCAAGCCGAGCGTGGATGACCGCGCGGCTTTGGGTGAAGATGCGCGGCCAGGCTCCCGTTCTGACACGGGAGTCTTGTGTTCGAACGCGTTGCATTCGGCCAATACCGCGTTGCGTGATGCGGAGGAGAGTGGGAGAGCTTCGATTGCCGCTCTGTCCCACGTCTCCCAGCTGTTACAGGGGGTGGTAACAGCATCCGCATCGCGCCAGCCAAGCCCGGTCACAGTCCAGAGAGCCATCCAGGATGGTATCAACCTGGCTCTGGACTGCATGACTCGGGCGGTGACCAGGAGTGTCTTGGCGAGGCGCACGTTTGCCTTGGACAATCTGTGCCCGTCCCAGGACCTGTATAATAGGCTACTGCGTACGCCTATGACAGGTCCTGGTCTCTGGAGGTGAGGGATGTAGGCACCTCCAGGAGACGGTTACTCTGGTCAACAACCAGAGGGTGCTGCGCGAGCAGTTTGAAGTGCTCCGTCGGGACACCCCCTGCGTATCGTCCCCTGCAGGCTCGAGGTCGAGGTGGCCAAGTCAGAGGCCACCCACCATCGCAGCGTCGGCCCAGGCCACGTGCGATTCGGCCAGCAGTGAGGGGGGGGGGCGCAGCCTCCTCAGGCGCAGTCAGCCAGGCAGCCACCCACGCACCGAGGTGCGCGCGGTGCTGGGCGTGGCGCGCGAGGATCTGGTCGTGGTAATCGTGCCTGATGGGCCGGTTACCACGGTGAGAACCACTCCGGTGTTTCTGGTGAAGGAGACAGTGCCACTCTTGCACTCCTTATGTCCACCTCTCTCCCTAGGTGGACCGGTGGGAGGCCGGCTGGCCGACCACACGCAAGAGTGGGAACGGTTGACTCAGGACCGTTTAGTCTTGCGATGGCTTTCAGTCGGGTATCATCCCGATTGGATGACAGGCCCGCCATCGCGACTGTCTCTAGTGCCAATCTGGACTCCAAATCCGAGAGATCCAGATCAAAGGTTGTGTATCAAGGAGGAGATAAATTCCCTCATACAAAAAGGAGCTATTCAGCCGGCACAAAAGTGTCCGGGCTTCTATTCAACCGTGTTCTTAGTAACGAAAAACACCGGAGGGTGGAGACCAATTCTCAACCTCAAGCCGTTGAACAAGTTCATAGAGGCGCCCAGTTTCAAGATGGAAACTGTGCGCTCAGTGTTGGCGGGGTTAGAGAAGGGAATGTGGACAGCTTCAATAGATTTGAAGGATGCTTATTTCCACATTCCGATAGCGAGGAGTTTCCGTCGCTTCCTGAGATTTGCATTCCAGGGCAGACAGTGGGAATTCAGGGTGTTAGCCTTCGGAATTTCCACCGCTCCTCGGGTTTTCACCCGTGTGGTTCTTGCCATCACAGCATACCTCCGCCGGAGAAGCATAGCAGTCCACATGTACATAGACGACTGGCTGTTAAAAGCACACACCCAGGAAAGTTTATCGACCAACCTGGAGATTTTTTGAAAACTCTCACAGATTTAGGCTGGATGATAAATTTTCAAAAATCAGAGCTGACTCCATCCCAGAAGTTTGTTTACCTGGGGATGTTCTTCGATCTCAAGACAGGATATGTTTATCCTACTCAGGAGAGAGTTCAGAGACTCATCTCAGTAATTCAGTCAGTGTGCGACAGTCGTCATGTCCTGGCACGGGTTTACTTGAGAATGCTGGGGTTGATGGTTTATTTGGAACCGGTCATTCCTCAGGCCGCCTTACGCAGGTGGCCGATCCAGTTATTTCTCATGACACAATTGACCCAGAGTACAGGTTCGCTGGACTCGAACGTGTCAATGTTGGCGCCTCTAATTCACCACCTGCAATGGTGGTTGAACACAGAGAATCTCTTGGTGGGGTTTATGCTAACCCCTCCCCACCCTCAGGTGACTGTGTATACAGATGCATCGATGGAGGGGTGGGGAGCTTGCCTGGAAGAGTCCACGATATCAGGGCTTTGGAATCTGGAACAGTCAAGGGAACATATCAATCTACTGGAGTTAAGAGCAGTAGTCCTGGGCCTGGAACATTTCTTACAGAAAGTTCAGGGCAAGATTGTTCTTATTCGTTCAGACAACTCAACAGTTGTGACTTACATAAACTGCCAGGGTGGAACGAAGTCGCCCAGTCTCTGTATGATGACATGGAGACTGCTTTGTTGGTGCCTGGATCACAGGATTACCTTGAAAGCAGTTCATATTCCGGGAAGGTTAAATCTGCTAGCAGACTCATTGAGCCGAAGGATGAGTGTTTTACCGACGGAATGGCAACTAAATCAATGTGTGGCGGATCGTCTGTTTGACCATTGGGGGAAACCCAACATCGATTTGTTCGCAACGAAGAAAAATGCGAAGATGACGACGTAGTCTCTCCGATTCCAGATCCAAGCGCTTTCGCAACAGATGCGTTAGCTATCAGCTGGGGGGGGGGGGGGGGGGGGGGGGAATGTATGCATACGTATTCCCTCCAGCAATCCTGATTCCAAAAATTCTTCAGAAAATCAGACAGGAGGAATGCCAAGTGCTTCTGATCACCCCGGATTGGCCAAGCCGATCATGGTATACGGATCTGCTGGACCTTCTGGTCTGCAATCCGGTTCCTCTGCCTCTGATGGACGACATTATCTTCCAGGGCAAGGCCCTTCACAACAATCCGTCAATGTTCAGATTGACTGCGTGGATGTTGTCAAGGAATCTAGAATTAAGGAGGGCTGAGCAAGCAGCCATGTTTATGGCCAAAGCCAGGAGGGGGTCAACCTCCAGAGCATATAATTATAAAATCAACAGATTTACAGAGTGGTGCTCAAAAAGATGTATTGATCCAATGGATTCATCTATTCAGGTAGTAGCTGATTTCCTCTGTCACCTGTATGATGCCTATAGCCTCAAGCCTAACTCTATTGCTGGTTATAAGTCAGCTTTAATGTCTGTTATTCCTTGCTTGGCTAAGAGGGGAAGTGATGAAGTAAATACATTAAATGTATTAATTAAAGACATGGGCAATCTAAGACCAAGGAATCCCCCTGTGATTCCGTCTTGGAGTTTATCGCTAGTGCTTCAAGTACTAGGTGATAAGCCTTTTGAACCACTTAGTTCCATTTCTATGAAACTGTTAACTCTTAAAACTGTATTTTTAATTGCTGCGGCCTCAGCTAGGCGTAGGAGTGAAATTCATGCCTTATCAGCCGAGGAGGATCGTTTTGTGGTTACAGGGGAAGGCTTTAAGTTGCTACCTAGGTTTAATTTCTTAGCTAAGAATCAGTCTTTGAAATATCCAGGTCAACCTATTTTTTTTGCCTGCTTTAACTAGATATGATCCTAATTCTAAAGCATGGTGTCCCGTTTGGGCGCTGCTTCGGTACAAACAACGTACTTCGGAGTGGCGGACCGACCAGTCAGCGTTATGGTTGTCATATATTGAACCCCATGGCAGGGCATCTAAGGACACCATTTCCAGGTGGATTGTAGAGTGTATCCAATTTTGTCATAAATCCGCCACTGGTAAGCAGGTTGACATAGCCAAGGCTCACAGTGTCCGCGGCGTGGTAACTTCCACTGCCCTATTTAATGGGTTCCCTGTGGATGACATTATGTCCGTTGCTCAGTGGCACTGTGAGTCAAGTTTTACAGACCATTATCTCCATGACACCTCGAATCCTCTCTCCTTGTCGATTTTGAAAAAATAATCGCTTATATGATTTTTCACGACACGACGATGTTTGCTTATATACTTCACAATTAATTAATGGAAACAACCACTTTTTGGGACTACATCGGTCTTCTCCACTGGGAAGAGGATGACAGCTGCCAAGTTCAACAAGGTCAGTCTTGTTCATGTGTTGTTCATTGTTGATTGTATTGTCACGTTACCCATTGTTATTAATATGGTGATGGTTTGTGTTTTGATGTGGTTCATCATTGAGAGTATACGAAAATGGAGCCTTTTCATCTCTGTCCTATAGTACATGGCACTGGTATGTAGAGAGCGTATGGGACATTGAGGTCATTCTAGTCTTCCTCCCAGAAAGGAGGGGGGGTGGGGAGCGCATATGACATTCGGTCATCTCATCCATCGGCAGTTTCAGACGTTTAAGTGCCTTGAATGCGTGAAAGCATATAGGGAAGAGCTGGTCTTTTGACCTCGCCTCCCTCCCGCCGAATTCCCTGTCGAATTCTGGCAATATCAAAAGTATTAGGGAGGTAAGTATACTCTTGAAGTGAAATAAATGAAATCTAGGATTTCTTTTTTCACCGAGAGAGTTGATACGTACCTCCCTAGATATGACCCGGCCTCTCCACCCCACAGAGGCTCGGTCTTCAAGCTCTTAATAGTTGCATGTGTGTCAACCAATAAATTAGTCAGAGGAAGTAGTAGTCGGCGCATGCGCGGTGGTGGGGCTGGCATCCACCGGACTGCCCTCTGTCTACCTGCCCAGTAGGGGCACCTAACTGTTTTTATTCTGAGTGTTTATTGAGTGAACGCCGATATTTAGCAATATCAAAAGTATTAGGGAGGTAAGTATCAACTCTCTCGTGAAAAAAGAAATCCTAGATTTCGTTTATTGGCAGTCATCTTGGATTTTCCGGAAATTATCCATCATGTCTATTTAAATGCAAATGGTTCAAATGCTAATGTTCCAGGTGAGCTTCACAGGCCCTTGGGCCTCCTGTTGATAAGTGTATTGATAAGCCGTCTATATTTATTTTATCTTTTAAGCCAAGCTTCATAGAGCATTGTAAAGATTGCCTTACAACCATATTTCTGTTTTAACCTTTTTATTCACTCTGCTATTCAACATTGGCGTATGCATATCTGCATGATGGCTATGGCTGATTCTTTTGCTTTTGCTTATTTGAACTTGTTTGACTATCAATAATGAACTGTTTATTTTTGTCTTTTAGAGGAGTACGCTCCCCTGTTTAACACGGATAAATGATTTCTTTACAGATTTACAATTCTTGTTGAATATTTACCGTCCAAATATCGAGCGAAGCTGTTGACAATCCATGGTGTAAGTATATGTTTTATCGTATGACAACTATTAAAATGCAGATCATTTTAATCATCTCACAGCAATGGAGGGATCTGGTCTGTCACTCAAGTATCTGACATGAACAAAATCTGTCACTTGTCAGCTGACATCACAATCTAATGATGTAGGTCCATCACAGAAGTGGGAGAAAAGTCCAGCAGTAACTCTCGGACTTGTATGGTTTTAGTGAATTTACAATTTAATAAACATCAAGCCATAGGTAGTAACAGCTCACAGTTGAATTAGTTTCAGAACATTCAAGGGCTTACCTGTTTAATTACCTTGTAATTGAAATTCTGTGAATTCAATTTTAATGTGTTAAAATAAATTCAAACATGCATGCAAAGTGTGCAGAGCTTAGTTAGCAGGGCACAGCTAGAAATCGATCATTCTATAAATTCGCTTAGCAGTTTTTGCTGAAACTAAAACAGTACAAATATCTAATATCTAGCCACTCTATATCTTAACTAGCCACTCTATATCTTAACTAGCCACTCTATATCTTAACTAGCCACTCTATATCTTAACTAGCCACTCTATATCTTAACTAGCCACTCTATATCTTAACTAGCCACTCTATATCTTAACTAGTCACTGTATATCTTAACTAGCCACTCTATATCTTAACTAGCCACTCTATATCTTAACTAGCCACTCTATATCTTAACTAGCCACTCTATATCTTAACTAGCCACTCTATATCTTAACCAGCCACTCTATATCTTAACTAGCCACTCTATATCTTAACTAGCCACTCTATATCTTAACTAGCCACTCTATATCTTAACTAGTCACTGTATATCTTAACTAGCCACTCTATATCTTAACTAGCCACTCTATATCTTAACTAGCCACTCTATATCTTAACTAGCCACTCTATATCTTAACTAGCCACTCTATATCTTAACTAGCCACTCTATATCTTAACTAGCCACTGTATATCTTAACTAGCCACTCTATATCTTAACTAGCCACTCTATATCTTAACTAGCCACTCTATATCTTAACTAGCCACTCTATATCTTAACTAGCCACTCTATATCTTAACTAGCCACTCTATATCTTAACTAGTCACTGTATATCTTAACTAGCCACTCTATATCTTAACTAGCCACTCTGTCTTAACTAGCCACTCTATATCTTAACTAGCCACTCTATGTCTTAACTAGCCACTCTATATCTTAACTAGCCACTGTATATCTTAACTAGCCACTGTATATCTTAACTAGTCACTGTATATCTTAACTAGCCACTCTATATCTTAACTAGCCACTCTATATCTTAACTAGCCACTCTATATCTTAACTAGCCACTCTATATCTTAACTAGCCACTCTATATCTTAACTAGCCACTCTATATCTTAACTAGCCACTCTATATCTTAACTAGCCACTCTATATCTTAACTAGCCACTCTATATCTTAACTAGCCACTCTATGTCTTAACTAGCCACTCTATGTCTTAACTAGCCACTCTATATCTTAACTAGCCACTCTATATCTTAACTAGCCACTCTATATCTTAACTAGCCACTCTATATCTTAACTAGCCACTCTATATCTTAACTAGCCACTCTATATCTTAACTAGCCACTCTATATCTTAACTAGCCACTCTATGTCTTAACTAGCCACTCTATATCTTAACTAGCCACTCTATATCTTAACTAGCCACTCTATATCTTAACTAGCCACTCTATATCTTAACTAGCCACTCTATATCTTAACTAGCCACTCTATGTCTTAACTAGCCACTCTATGTCTTAACTAGCCACTCTATATCTTAACTAGCCACTCTATATCTTAACTAGCCACTCTATATCTTAACTAGCCACTCTATATCTTAACTAGCCACTCTATATCTTAACTAGCCACTCTATATCTTAACTAGCCACTCTATGTCTTAACTAGCCACTCTATATCTTAACTAGCCACTCTATATCTTAACTAGCCACTCTATATCTTAACTAGCCACTCTATATCTTAACTAGCCACTCTATATCCTAACTAGCCACTCTATATCTTAACTAGCCACTCTTATATCTTAACTAGCCACTCTATGTCTTAACTAGCCACTCTATATCTTAACTAGCCACTCTATATCTTAACTAGCCACTCTATATAGCCACTCTATATCTTAACTAGCCACTCTATGTCTTAACTAGCCACTCTCTATCTTAACTAGCCACTCTATATCTTAACTAGCCACTCTATATCTTAACTAGCCACTCTATATCTTAACTAGCCACTCTATATCTTAACTAGCCACTCTATATCTTAACTAGCCACTCTATATCTTAACTAGCCACTGTATATCTTAACTAGCCACTCTATATCTTAACTAGCCACTCTATATCTTAACTAGCCACTCTATATCTTAACTAGCCACTCTATATCTTAACTAGCCACTCTATATCTTAACTAGCCACTCTATATCTTAACTAGCCACTCTATATCTTAACTAGCCACTCTATATCTTAACTAGCCACTCTATATCTTAACTAGCCACTCTATATCTTAACTAGCCACTCTATATCTTAACTAGCCACTCTATATCTTAACTAGCCACTCTATATCTTAACTAGCCACTCTATGTCTTAACTAGCCACTCTATATCTTAACTAGCCACTCTATATCTTAACTAGCCACTCTATATCTTAACTAGCCACTCTATATCTTAACTAGTCACTGTATATCTTAACTAGCCACTCTATATCTTAACTAGCCACTCTATGTCTTAACTAGCCACTCTATATCTTAACTAGCCACTCTATGTCTTAACTAGCCACTCTATATCTTAACTGGCCACTGTATATCTTAACTAGTCACTGTATATCTTAACTAGTCACTGTATATCTTAACTAGCCACTCTATATCTTAACTAGCCACTCTATATCTTAACTAGCCACTCTATATCTTAACTAGCCACTCTATATCGTAACTAGCCACTCTATCTTAACTAGCCACTCTATATCTTAACTAGCCACTCTATGTCTTAACTAGCCACTCTATATCTTAACTAGCCACTCTATATCTTAACTAGCCACTCTATATCTTAACTAGCCACTCTATATCTTAACTAGCCACTATATCTTAACTAGCCACTCTATATCTTAACTAGCCACTCTATATCTTAACTAGCCACTCTATATCTTAACTAGCCACTCTATATCTTAACTAGCCACTCTATATCTTAACTAGCCACTCTATATCTTAACTAGCCACTCTATATCTTAACTAGCCACTCTATGTCTTAACTAGCCACTCTATGTCTTAACTAGCCACTCTATATCTTAACTAGCCACTCTATATCTTAACTAGCCACTCTCTATCTTAACTAGCCACTCTATATCTTAACTAGCCACTCTATATCTTAACTAGCCACTCTATGTCTTAACTAGCCACTCTATATCTTAACTAGCCACTCTATATCTTAACTAGCCACTCTATATCTTAACTAGCCACTCTATATCTTAACTAGCCACTCTATATCTTAACTAGCCACTCTATATCCTAACTAGCCACTCTATATATTAACTAGCCACTCTATATCTTAACTAGCCACTCTATGTCTTAACTAGCCACTCTCTATCTTAACTAGCCACTCTATATCTTAACTAGCCACTCTATATCTTAACTAGCCACTCTATATCTTAACTAGCCACTCTATATCTTAACTAGCCACTCTATATCTTAACTAGCCACTCTATATCTTAACTAGCCACTCTATATCTTAACTAGCCACTCTATATCTTAACTAGCCACTCTATATCTTAACTAGCCACTCTATATCTTAACTAGCCACTCTATATCTTAACTAGCCACTCTATATCTTAACTAGCCACTCTATATCTTAACTAGCCACTCTATATCTTAACTAGCCACTCTATATCTTAACTAGCCACTCTATGTCTTAACTAGCCACTCTATGTCTTAACTAGCCACTCTATATCTTAACTAGCCACTCTATATCTTAACTAGCCACTCTATATCTTAACTAGCCACTCTATATCTTAACTAGTCACTGTATATCTTAACTAGTCACTGTATATCTTAACTAGCCACTCTATATCTTAACTAGCCACTCTATATCTTAACTAGCCACTCTATATCTTAACTAGCCACTCTATATCTTAACTAGCCAGGCCATCCATTGACTGATCAGGAAATTCTTTGCTTTTAAACCCGTTAACACTCTTATCCATTTGCAGAACAAGAGAAGACCTTGTAGCTGATTAATTAACCCTTTAATGGTCAAGCCACCCAAAACTGTCATATGTATTGATCTTCTGAAATGACCATGTGCAGGCCAAGAGAAAACTATTTTTGAAAATGTACTGATGAAATGACTGGCCAGACAAATAAATCGTTAAAAATTTAATTTTTCTTGTCTGGTCCTGATCATTAAAGGATTTAATTACTGTTTTTATTCGAGGAAAGGACGCTAGCATGTATTAGACGCAGGCAAAATTTTGGTGCAAATCCTCCCAAAAATCCTTATACTCATAGAAAGGACGCATAGAGAAATTGAAATCCATTCTCTAAAATGGTTAAAACTCATAGAACAAACCACGAAAATTGAACGCTATTTCCATATGCATGCTTACCGCCGTACCACTATGTTTAATGTACGCCTAAAAAATATCATCGTGGAAGTGAAATTATTAATGGGACAGCCTAAATGTCGCGCATCTTCAATAAAGATCGTTTATTACATTAAAATCAGTGCTACTTTTGACATAAAATGTCGCCTTGGAAATATGGAAATTCTGGCCGGGTTTACGTCCCTAGTAGGGTAGCTACTCGAGTTACTAGAGTAGCGCCTAAATGGCTGGAGTACATACTCTAGTACCTACTCGGGGCTACCTACCTGTCAGCAAGGGTAAATCAAGTAGTCATGTGTTTGCATTGAAATCAATGTAATTTAAACACGTGCTCATTTACACGAGGGTAACTGATCACTTGCTCATCTACCCTAGAGTAGCTACGAGAGTTTTCGCCTAAACTCGCTACATGTGATATTAGGAATGTGGTCAGATCAGCAGTTGTGTTTACTACAATTCTTCTAATATCTGCCATTCTCTATTTTCATTGGCTTGTACGGGAGAATTTATCCAATCAAAATGAGGGAAATAATATTTCTCTTCAGTAAAAATTAATAATAGAACAGTGTTTTCTCTCGTATTGCGCATTAATTTTGTAATGCCGACCAACATTATATGATTCAAAACTGAATCAGAATTAAAATGAGATAAAGCGCTTCTTACGTTGACGAGCCGCTGACTCTTGCGATTGGAGGCGCCGTGTTCTCGTGAGATCTTATACGCTAACGGGAGTTTGTTATCAAACGGGTATGGATCAGACCTAAAGTACAATACTTAGTTCCTATTGCGCAATGATAATATATGGTATTCAGAGTTCCGAGTCCAGAATATTTTATCCGAGTACGCGCTCTAATTAAAAACAATCTTTTGCATTTGGAGGCGAATCAAGTGATTTATATCTTTTCTGGACGCCATTTTATGTCAAATTCAGGATTAATTTTGATGTAATAAATGATATTTATTAATGAATACGCAATATTTAGGCGCTCCAATTTAATAATTTCACTTCCACGATGATGTTTTGAGGTATACTTGTACATTAAACATAGTCATAAGGCGGCGAGAATTTGTACCGTTGAATTTCCGTGGTATCATTTATTTTTTTACGAAAGTTGACAAAAAAAATGTGCTCAAAGACTGTACTCATTTATAGGATGCACCCCTTTCCTAGAACATGTAATATGACCAAAAAACTGCGTCCTTTAGTCGAATTTTAACGGTAATTTTCTCGTGTGATTACCTCTTGTATGTATTAACCAGTCATAGGCTCATAGTTCTGTGTTGATATTTCAGCTGTTTTGGGCTGCAGGTGTTATGTTTGAGGTGCTCCTAGCATCATTCGTCATCCCAACACTTGGCTGGAGATGGCATGTAGGACTCTCAGCACTGCCAATTGTGGTAGCACTCGCCGTTTTCTTTGTAAGTGTTTAACCATTTAACTCTCAAAGCGGCTAAAAATGGCCTCTGCAGTGGGCGTGAGAAAATGTCCATTTTCGGACAAAGAGAAGTTCTTTTTGAAAATTTACCACTGGAATGACTGACTCGATAACCGAATCAGTCATTCCAGTGGTAAATTTTTTTAAATAGACTTGGGCTGCTAATTGATATTTTTAGTGAAAAGGTTGAAAGTTTCATGACCTAATTTGACTGTTAAATGGTTAATAATTTGTGTCCTTATGAACTTCATTTTTAGCTTGATCTTACGAAGTAAAACAGGCTTATAGTGATACCCTACTCATCATCAGACCGCAGCGGCAAATTTGCATTGCACTCAGCCTCGCAGTTCATGTCTCATTTGTATACCCCGCCAAAAGATTTGCCGGGGTATTATGTAATGGCACCGGCCGTTCGGGTGGGTGGGCGGTTGTGCAGGCGCGTGGGCGGTTGTGCAGGAGTGGTTTTTGGATGATAACTGTTACTTTTATTGGATCACTTTGAAACTTCATAGAGTGGTTGGACAGAACTTGGGAAGAAGCCTATCAAAATCAACGATGATCCGAAATCCAAGGTTTATCGGATCGCTTTGAGACTAGGTCTGGGGAAGAAACCTATCGAAATTGGCGATGATCCGACATGCAAGATGGCCGCCAGCCACTGGTGGCCATCTTGAAAATTGGCTTTCGAATGATAACTCCGTTACCGTTTATTGGATCGCTTTGAAACTTCATAGGGTGGTTGGACTAGGTCTGGGGAAGAAACCTATCGAAATTGACAATGATCCGAATTTCAAGATGGCCGCCAGTCACCGTCTTGAAAACTGGTTTCCGTATGAGAACTCTGTTCCCGTTTATCGGATCATTTTGAAGCTTCATAGAGTGGTTGGACTAGGTCTGGGGAAGAAACCTATCGAATTCGACGATGATCTGAAATCCAAGATGACCACCAACCACCTGCGAACATCTTGGAAATTGGTTTCCGGATGATAACTCTGTTCCCGTTTATCGGATCGTTTTGAAACTTCATAGCATGGTTGGACTAGGTCTAGAGAAGAAACCTATCGAAATAGACAATGATCCGAACTCCAAGATGGCCGCCAGTCATGGGCTGCCATCTTGAAAGTTGGTTTCTGGGTGATGTCTCCATTACCATTTATCGGATCACTTCATAGGGAAACCTATAGAAACCTATCGAAATTTATGATTATCCGAAATCCAATATGCCCACCAGTCAAGGGTGGCCATCTTGAAAATTGGTTTCCGGACGATACCTCCTTAGCTGTTTAACGGATCGCTTTGACACTTCATAAGGATGACTGGTCTGGGTCTGAGGAAGAAATAAATATTTTCTAATAGCTCTCAATCATTGGTTTGTCATCATGGCAGTGTATTATGCGCCGTTTGTGGAGCTTTTGTTGGTTAATAATACTGGACCCAAACTTGGACACATGCTTCCTTATCATGACAGTGTATGACACAATCACCTTAGGGTTCAAAGGTCAATGTCATTGTGACATTGGTAAAAATGTTTGGCTTTTTGCATTTTGTTCAACTTAGCAATTCATATCTCGTGGTTGGTTAATCATACTGGGCTCAAGCTTGGGCACATGTTTCCTTATAAGGAGAAGACATAACTCAATAACGTTGTTATTGAATTGTTCTTTTAGCATTAACATTTTCTTGTTAATTCAACTTTACCGTTTCTCTCTCAGATTTGGTTAATCATACAGGACCAAATCTTGGACACATGATTCCTTATAATGAGAGTGCATGACACTGTCATCCAATTTGGCTCAAATTTTAACACAATGAAGGAACTTAACGTGCAATAGGATTTCCAGTCTTTCTGTGGTCCGGATCGGATCAAATTCTGGTCTACGGATATTTTCGACACTACTGGTCCGGTTTCGCTCAAATTTGAGCACAATGAAGGTTGTTACATATGTTTGTATGTACTCGTATACGCCCATGCCTCTACTTCAATAATAGAAATAATGATACAATCCACAAAACAAACATTTATTTGCCTAATTCTCACAATGGACCGTTCCGTTTTTATACGCCAGAGTAAGCGGGGTCGTATTATATGATATCCATGCGTCTGTCCGTCTGATTCTTTGTCCAGACCAGATCTCAGAGTTTTGAACTGACACTAAAATTTTTTTTTAAGCAGATGTGTAAGAGATAGATGAAGTGCAATGCAGCTGTGAAGACTTTCAACATTTTTAGTGATGTCTTTGCAGTGAATTCCAAATATGTACCTAATAGAAGTCGCCCCCCCCCCCCCCCCCAATTTCTCAGGGAATTATCAAAGTCAAACGGTTCACATTTAGCATTCCTCAAACATGTATGCCTGCGGACGTATGTTGAGTTTCACCAGAACTCTTGTTAGCTACGCCTGGCCCATCTCCGTATGATTTCTTGTCCAGACCAGATCTCAGAGTTTTGAACCTACACTAAAAAGTTTTTTCAGCAGATGTGTATTGGATAGACGAAGTACGAGGATTTTGTTTCGGCAAAATCTGCCCATATTTGCCCGAGTTATCTCCCCTGAAAGGCAAAAATTTGTCAAAATTTTCTTGTCCGAGCCATATCAGAGTTTTGAACCTACACTCACAATTAATTTTTCCGCAGATGTGTTATGGATGGCCGAGTTGTAATGCTTTAATTTTGGAAGAAATCCGCCCATATTCGCCAGAGTTATCTCTCTTGAAAAGCTAAAATTCGCCAAAATTTTGTTGTCCGAGCCATATCTCGATGAGGTTTCAACCTACACTCACAATTTTTATTTCAGCAGATGTGTTATCTCCCTTGAAAAGCTAAATTTCATCAAAATTGTCTTGTAATTGTAAGCTGTAAAGACTCAACATTTTTAGTGATGTCTTTTCCAAACGTGTATCTAATAGAAGTCGCCCCCCCCCCCCCCCTTTCTCAGAGAATTATCAAAGTCAAACTGTTCACATTTAGCATTCCTCAAACATGTATGCCTGCGGGCGAATGTTGAGTTTCACTAGAACTCTTGTTATCTATGCTCAGCGCATCTCTAGCTAAGCTCCACCCACACCTCGCTCATGTTGAGATCAATCGATCTCTGAACTCCCTGCCTATCAATTTCCAGAAAACTATACAGGTAAGCTGTTGAATATTTTAAAACTAATTTGACTGGGTACTGTTGCTACCTATGGCAGCAATAGCACCCAGTCAAATTAGTTTCAAAATATTCAACAGCATGTTTATTAAATAGTAGAGACATACAATTCTTACAACGTGTCAGACTATTAAGAGTTAAAGACGGGCCTAATAGAATCATTTATTATGTAATAATTATGACGCCATCCTACACGTTTCTTAGCAGATTATGACATCATATGACGTCAAATCATTGATGGATACTCTGGAAAGGTGAATTCATCATGACTTTGACGCTCTCCATGCTTCACATTGTTTCTCTAGATGGTTTGACGTGAGCCTGGCTTATAGCAGAACTGATCAATCTACACCTTTCACTCATTATTAAGAAATTCTTGTCATTATGGACCAGTTTGTCTATTCTTAGAGATTTTAGATATAAAGAGATTATTTGTTTCAAGATGACATTCAAGAACGGCCATGGAACAAACAAGGTTTTCAATTCAATTCTGTTGTTCTGATTTTGGGTGTAGCAGAGACATTGTAAAAACAAACTAACTAATGTAAAATGTACTTGTTTGTAGATTTTACTGCTAATTACAGTTTTCCAAGCATCATGATTACCTTTATTGTTTAGATTTATTTATTTAGCAATTATGTGTATAAATTTAATAATCACAAGTATGTAATTATCGGTATTTATTGCAGTTTTTGCCGGAATCAGCCCGCTATCTTGTAGGAGCTGGCCGCAAAGATGAAGCTATGGCCATTTTACAGCGAGCCTCAAAATGGAACAATAAGCCATTACCTCCTGGAAGGCTTATTGAAGGCAAAATGGTCAGTGAGAAAGAAACAGCTTAGACAGTTTTCATTCTTTGTCATCGCAATAGCTGCTGATTAATACATTTTAGCTCATACTGTATCTGGTATGGCAAATTTGTTATGAAGTAAGAACTAGTTTGTTGACCTATATGAGGCAAATCGTGGCTGCTTATGGAATCATAAATCAGGAAAATAATTTTAAGACTAGACTTCACTCGTGTGTGTGTGTGTGTGTGTGTGCGTGCGTGCGTGCGTGCGTGCGTGCGTGCGTGCGTGCGTGCGTGCGTGCGTGCGTGCGTGCGTGCGTGTGTATATATTCGGGTATGAGTGACCCCACAACAAAGATATATGATGCTTTGACCTGAAACTTAAACTAGCTCTATTCAACGAATGAATGAGAGAAATTTTGTGTTTTTATCCTCCTTAATTCCAGAATACAAACGGACAGGCAGACAGACAGACAGATAAACAAACAGGCAGATGCCACTGCACACAATATTCACGCTGGATCTCGGCGGGAGTAAATATTCAGCAGTTTTCATTGGAAACTGAAATAGGCTGTTTCCGTGTTTGAAAGATGTTAATCTGCTGTGCATTAAGCATGTTAAACAGTCTACCCTTCAAGGTAGGCCACATTCCTTTGAACCAATAGATAGTAATTGTCTAAGAGAGGTCAAGGGACTGCATGCCTTAAAGAACTCCCATCTTCTCCCTATACAAGGATACTGTGTCATGTCTATAGCAAGGCCCCTGTATCAATAACCCCAGCCTATCAGCTTTTTTCTGTGGAATATAAATGGTGTGGTCCACTTTAGTCATGCTGTCATCTGTCTATAATCATTATTTCTTGTCTCTTCCAGTCCGGCAGAGGAAGTGTTAAAGATCTGTTATCACCTATACATCGTCGTCTTAGTCTACAGTTATGGTTTTCCTGGTTTGCTGCAGCATTTACGTATTACGGCATGGTGCTAGCACAAGCATCCATTCTCGAACATCATAGAGAGTGTGATCCAAGTCAGTATAAATAAAACAATAATGTGTAAGTGTGCATATGTGCGTGCGAGTGAACATGCATGCATGCATGTGCGTTTATGTGAATATATGTGTGTGTTACTAGCATACCGCATGAAGTAGTCTATGGTTATTAGCTCACCTGGCCTGAAAGGCCAAGTAAGCTTATGTCGTGGCGACCATCCATCCGTCCGTCAACTTTTCCTTTAAACGACTTCTTCTCAAGAACAGCTGGTCCAATTTCAATGATATGTGGCAGGAAGCATCCTTAGGGCACAGGGATCCAAGTTTGTTCAAATGAAGCCGATCGGCCAATTAGGCCGGCGGCCATCTTGGATTTTGACCGATTTTTAGAAACGTCTTTAAAAATCTCCGAAACCGCTTGAGGGATTGAAGGAAACCTCATGAAATATGATTTAGGGCAAGAGCTGAACCAAATTTGTTCAAGCTAACTTAATTAGTCAAATAGTTTGGTGGCCATCTTGGTTGACCTAGTTTTAGCGAAAATAACTTCTTCTCCAGAACCCCTGAAGGGATCAGGCCGAAATTTGGCAGATATGATTAGGGACTAAGGGTCAGTAAAGTTTATCCAAGAGAAGTTGATCCGTCAAAAAACATGGCCGCCGTAGGCCAATCACAATATAGCATGTTTGGCGGCCATATTGGATTTTTTTATTTGATGGATTTTGATGCCGAAATCGGTTTTATCTAGTTTTTTGACTATTCTGATGTCAAATTTGCAATTTTCGAATCTATCGGATAAACGGTTTGGCGGCCATCTGGATTATTTTCTCTCCAAAAGCTCCCATATTAAAGAAATGGGAAATTAAAAATATCTTCTCGAGGACTACTGAGCCGATTTCAATTATATATGGCATGAAGCATCCTTAAGGCATAGAGATTCACGTTTGTTCAAACGAACCCGATCGGCCAATTTGGCCCGCGACCATCTTGGATTTCGGCCAATTTTTAGAAATGTCTTTAAAAATCTTCTTCTCCCAAACCATTTGAGGGATCAATTCAAAACTCACGCAATATGATCTAGGGTAAGCGCTGAATCAACTTTGTTCAAGGGAACTTGATTGACCAAATGGTTCAGCGGCCATCTTGGATGACCTAGTTTTCACAAAAATGACTTCCCCAGAACCACTGAAGCGATCAGGCCGAAATTTGTGATATATAATTAGCAACTAAGGGCGATTAATGTTTGTTTAAGAGAAGTTGATTCGCCAAAAAACATGGGCGCAGTGGACCAATCAAAATATAGTGTGTTTGGCAGCCATATTGGATTTTTTTATTTGATGGATTTTGAGGCCGAAATTCGTTTTATATATGTTTTTGGGTATTCTGATCTCAAATTTGCAATTTTGGAAACTGTCGAATAAACAGTTTGGCAGCCATCGTGAATCATTTTCCCGCCAAAAGCTCCCATACTAAGGCAATGGGAAATTTAAAATGTCTTCTCGAGAACTGCTGGCCCGATTTGAATTATATTTGGCAGGAAGCATTCTTATGGGATAGAGATTTCATTTTGTTCAAACAAAGCCGATCTGCTAATTTTGGCCGGTGGCCATCTTGGATTTCGGCCGATTTTTAGAAATGTCTTTAAAAATCTTGATCTCCAAGACGGCTTGGGGAATCGATTCAAAACTTATGAAACCTCATCTAGGCAAAGAGGTAAGCCAAGTTTGTTCAAGACAAGCCATCTTGGATGACCTAGTTTTCCCGAAAACGACTTCTCCAGAACCATTGAATGGATCAGGCCAAAATTTGGGAGATATGATTAGGGACTAAAGGCCATTAAAGTTTCTTCAAGGGCAGTTGCGCCGTCAAAAAACATGGCCGCCGTGGCCCAATCAAAATGTAGCGTTTTTGGCGGACATATTGGATTTTTTTTATTTGATGGATTTTGAGGCCAAAATTGGTTCTATATATGTCTTTGGGTATTCTGAGCTCAAATTTGCAATTTTCGAAACTGTCGGATAAACGGTTTGGTGGCCATCTTTCATAATTTTCTCGTCAAACGCTCCCATGCTAAAGCAATGGGAAATTTAAAATGTCTTCTCGAGAACTGCCAGGCTGATTTCAATTATATTTGGCAGGAAGCATCCTTATAGCATAAGGACCCAAGTTTGTTCAAATGAACCCGATCGGCCAATTTGCCTAGCGGCCATTTTGGTTTTCGGCCAATTTCAGGAAATGTCTTTAAAAATCTTCTCCGAAACCACTTGGGGAATCTTCATCTAGGCCAAGAGGTAAGCCAATTTTGTTCAAGGGGACTTGACCAGATGGTTCGGCGACCATCTTGGATGACCTGGTTTTCACGGAAATTGCTCCTCCAGAACCGCTGACGGCATCAGGCCAAAATTTGTCCAGAGGAAGTTGATCCATCAAAAAAACATGGGCACAGTGGGCCAATCAAAATGTAGTGTGTTTGGCGGCCATATTGCACTTGCAAAAATGTCCACAAACTCATTTTAAAGACTGCTAAACCACCCACCAACAATTTTGACAAAAATTGATGGTGCTCCAGGTGAGCGACACAGGCCCCTTGGGCCTCTTGTTAGTAACTGCATCAGCATATTCTTTAATGTTTACATACTTAGACCTGTCATTATTTGTTAGCTGCGATTCATAGCCATTAGTTACTGATGATAGCTTTAACACTTTCACGATGAAGCCGGCCAAGACCAGCCCGTGTAGGGGTCTTGAGGAATGTCCATTTTCAGGCAAAGAGAAGACTTTTTGAAAATTTATCACTGGAATAACTGGCTCGATAACCAAGCCAGTCAATCCAGTGGTAAATTTTCAAAAATAGTCTTCTCTTGGCCTGCAAATGGACATTCAATAAGTAAATTTTTGAATTTTTTGAACAAATTTAGTCATTAAAGGGTTAAAGGAGCTAGTTAATTATGAAAGCTTGTTAATGATATCTTTAAATGAGCTAATTAATGATGGATTTAAAGGAGCTATTTAATGATAGATTTAAAGGAGCTATTTAATGATGGATTTAAAGGAGCAATTTAATGATGGATTTAAAGGAGCTATTTAATGATGGATTTAAAGGAGCTAGTTAATGATGATAGCTTTAAAGGCACTGCTTAATGATTGATTTAAAGGTGCTACATGTAGTTAATGATGGATTTAAAGGTGCTAGTTAATGATGTGATGAAAGCTTTATAGGAGATGCTTAATGATTGCTTTGAAGTTGCTAGTTAATGATGAGGGCTTTAAAGGTGCTAGTTAATGATGGATTTAAAGGAGCTAGTTAATGATGGATTTAAAGGAGCAATTTAATGATGGATTTAAAGGAGCTATTTAATGATGGATTTAAAGGAGCTATTTAATGATGGATTTAAAGGAGCTATTTAATGATGGATTTAAAGGAGCTAGTTAATGATGGATTTAAAGGAGCTAGTTAATGATGATGGATTTAAAGGAGCTATTTAATGATGGATTTAAAGGAGCTAGTTAATGATGGCTTTAAAGGAGCTAATTAATGATGGCTTTAAAGGAGCTAGTTAATGATGGCTTTAAAGGAGCTAATTAATGATGGCTTTAAAGGTGCTAATTAATGATGGCTTTAAAGGAGCTAGTTAATGATGGCTTTAAAGGAGCTAATTAATGATGGCTTTAAAGGTGCTAATTAATGATGGATTTAAAGGAGCTAGTTAATGATGGGTTTAAAGGAGCTAGTTAATGATGATGGGTTTAAAGGAGCTGGTTAATGATGGATTTAAAGGTGCTAGTTAATGATGGATTTAAAGGGGCTAGCTAATGATGGCTTTAAAGGAGCTAGTTAATGATGACTTTAAATGAGCTAATTAATGAGGGCTTTAAAGGAGCTAATTAATGATGGCTTTAAAGGTGCTAATTAATGATGGATTTAAAGGAGCTAGTTAATGATGACTTTAAATGAGCTAGTTAATGAGGGCTTGAAAGATGCTAGTTAATAATGAATTTAAAGGAGCTAGTTAATGATGGATTTAAAGGAGCTAGTTAATGATGACTTTAAAGGAGCTAGTTATGATGGCTTTAAAGGAGCTAGTTAATGATGATGGATTTAAAGGAGCTAGTTAATGATGGGTTTAAAGGAGCTGGTTAATGATGATAGGTTTAAAGGAGCTGGTTAATGATGGATATAAAGGAGCTAGTTAATGATGGATTTAAAGGAGCTAGTTAATGATGACTTTAAAGGAGCTAGTTATGCTGGCTTTAAAGGAGCTAGTTAATGATGATGGATTTAAAGGAGCTAGTTAATGATGGGTTTAAAGGAGCTGGTTAATGATGAGGGGTTTAAAAGAGCTGGTTAATGATGGATATAAAGGAGCTAGTTAATGATGGATTTAAAGGTGCCAGTTAATGATGGCTTTAAAGGAGCTAGTTAATGATGGATATAAAGGCGCTAGTTAATAATGGGTTTAAAGGAGCTGGTTAATAATGGGTTTAAAGGAGCTGGTTAATGATGGGTTTAAAGGAGCTGGTTAATGAAGGATATAAAGGAGCTAATTAATGAAGGCTTTAAAGGTGCTAATTAATGATAGATTTAAAGGAGCTAGTTAATGATCGGTTTAAAGGAGCTAGTTAATGATGATGGATTTAAAGGAGCTAGTTAATGATGATGGATTTAAAGGAGCTAGTTAATGATGGGTTTAAAGGAGCTGGTTAATGATGATGGGTTTAAAGGAGCTGGTTAATGATGGATTTAAAGGTGCTAGTTAATGATGGCTTTAAAGGAGCTAGTTAATGATGGATATAAAGGCTCTTGTTAATAATGGATTTAAAGGAGCTAGTTAATGATGATAGCTTTAAAGGTGCTAGTTAATAATGGATTTAAAGGTGCTAGTTAATGATGATAGCTTCAAAGGTGCTAGTTAATGATGGATTTAAAGGTGCTAGTTAATGATGATAGCTTTAATGGTGCTAGTTATTGATGAAAGCTTTAAAGACATGCTAGTTAATGATGATATCTTTAAATGTGCTAGTTAATGATGATAGCTTTAAAGGTGCTAATTAATGATGATAGCTTTAAAGGTGCTAGTTAATGATGATAGCTTTAAAGGTGCTAATTAATGATGATAGCTTTAAAGACATGCTAGTTAATGATGATATCTTTAAAGGTGCTAGTTAATGATGATAGCTTTAAAGGTGCTAATTAATGATGATAGATTTAAAGACATGCTAGTTAATGATGATATCTTTAAGGGTGCTAATTAATGATGATAGCTTTAAAGGTGCTAGTTAATGATGATAGCTTTAAAGGTGCTAATTAATGATGATAGCTTTAAAGACATGCTAGTTAATGATGATATCTTTAAAGGTGCTAGTTAATGATGATAGCTTTGAAGGGGCTAGTTAATGTTGATAGCTTTAAAGACATGCTAGTTAATGATGATATCTTTAAAGGTGCTAGTTAATGATGAAAGCTTTAAAGGTGCTAATTAATGATGATAGCTTTAAAGGTGCTAGTTAATGATGGATTTAAAGGTGCTAGTTAATGATGATAGCTTTAAAGGTGCTAGTTAATGATAGCTTTAAAGATGTGCTAGTTAATGATGATAGCTTTAAAGGTGCTAGTTAATGATGATAGCTTTAAAGGTGCTAGTTAATGATGATAGCTTTAAAGGTGCTAGTTAATGATGATAGCTTTAAAGGTGCTAGTTAATGATGGATTTAAAGGTGCTAGTTAATGATGATAGCTTTAAAGGTGCTAGTTAATGATAGCTTTAAAGATGTGCTAGTTAATGATGATAGCTTTAAAGGTGCTAGTTAATGATGGATTTAAAGATGCTAGTAAATGATGATGGCTTTAAAGGTGCTAGTTAATGATGGATTTAAAGGAGCTAGTTAATGATGTGTTTAAAGGTGCTAGTTAATGATGGCTTTAAAGGAGCTAGTTAATGATGGATTTAAAGGAGCTAGTTAATAATGATGGCTTTAAAGGGGCTAGTTAATGATGAGTTTAAAGGAGTTAGTTAATGATGGGTTTAATGGAGCTAGTTAATGATGATGGCTTTAAAGGTGTTAGTTAATGATGGGTTTAAAGGAGATAGTTAATGATAGGTTTAAAGGAGCTAGCTAATGATGTGTTTAAAGGTGCTAGTTAATGATGGCTTTAAAGGAGCTAGTTAATGATGGATTTAAAGGAGCTAGTTAATAATGATGGCTTTAAAGGGGCTAGTTAATGATGAGTTTAAAGGAGCTAGTTAATGATGCCAGCTTTAAAGGAGCTAGTTAATGATGATGGGTTTAAAGGAGCTTGTTAATGATGATGGCTTTAAAGGAGCTTGTTAATGATGAGGGGTTTAAAGGGGCTAGTTAATGATGAATTTAAAGGAGCTGGTTAATGATGGATTTAAAGGAGCTGGTTAATGATGGCTTTAAAGGAGCTAGTTAATGATGATGGCGTTAAAGGATCTAGTTAATGATGGATTTAAAGGTGCTAGTTAATGATGGCTTTAAAGGTGCTAATTAATGCTGGATTTAAAGGAGCTAGTTAATGATGGGTTTAAAGGAGATACTTAATAATGCATTTAAAGGAGCTAATTGATGAAGGATTTAAAGGAGCTAGTTAATGATGGATTTAAAGGTGCTAGTTAATGATGATAGCTTTAAAGGTGCTAGTTAATGATGGATTTAAAGATGCTAGTAAATGATGATAGCGTTAAAGGAGCTAGTTAATGATGCGTTTAAAGGTGCTAGTTAATGATGGCTTTAAAGGAGCTAGTTAATGATGGATTTAAAGGCGCTAGTTAATAATAATGGCTTTAAATGGGCTAGTTAATGATGAATTTAAAGGAGCTAGTTAAAGATGATAGCTTTAAAGAGGCTAGATAGTGATGAATTTGAAGGAGCTAGTTAAAGATGGGTTTAAAGGAGCTAGTTAATGATGATGGCTTTAAAGGTGCTAGTTAATGATGGGTTTAAAGGAGCTAGTTAATGATGGGTTTAAAGGAGCTAGTTAATGATGGGTTTAAAGGAACTAGTTAATGATGGCTTTAAATGAACTAGTTAATGATGATAGTTTTAAAGGGGCTGGTTAATGATGAATTTAAAGGAGCTAGTTAATGATGGGTTTAAAGGAGCTAGTTAATGATGATGAGTTTAAAGGAACTAGTTAAAGATGATGGGTTTAAAGGAGCTAGTTAAAGATGATGGGTTTAAAGGAGCTAGTTAATGATGATGGCTTTAAAGGTGCTAGTTAATGATGGGTTTAAAGGAGCTAGTTAATGATGAATTTAAAGGAGCTAGTTAATGATGGGTTTAAAGGAACTAGTTAAAGATGATGGGTTTAAAGGAGCTAGTTAATGATGATGGCTTTAAAGGTGCTAGTTAATGATTATAGCTTTAAATGGGCTAGTTAATGATGAATTTAAAGGAGCTAGTTAATGATGGATTTAAAGGAGCTAGTTAATGATGATGGCTTTAAAGAATCTAGTCAATGATGGATTTAAAGGTGCTAGTTAATGATGGCTTTAAAGGTGCTAATTAATGATGGATTTAAAGGAGCTAGTTAATGATGGGTTTAAAGGAGCTAGTTAATGATGGGTTTAAAGGAGATACTTAATGATGGATTTAAAGGAGCTAATTAATGATGGATTTAAAGGAGCTAGTTAATGATGGGTTTAAAGGAGATACTTAATGATGGATTTAAAGGAGCTAATTAATGATGGATTTAAAGGAGCTAGTTAATGATGGGTTCAAAGGAGATACTTAATGATGGATTTAAAGGAGCTAATTAATGAAGGATTTAAAGGAGCTAGTTAATGATGGATTTAAAGGTGCTAGTTAATGATGATAGCTTTAAAGGTGCTAGTTAATGGTGGATTTAAAGATGCTAGTAAATGATGATAGCTTTAAATGGGATAGTTAATGATAGATTTAAAGGAGCTAGTTAATGATAATGCGTTTAAAGGTGCTAGTTAATGATGGCTTTAAAGGAGCTAGTTAATGATGGATTTAAAGGAGCTAGTTAATAGTGATGGCTTTAAATGGGCTAGTTAATGATGAATTTAAAGGAGCTAGTTAATGATGATACCTTTAAAGGGGCTAGTTAATGATGAATTTAAAGGAGCTGGTTAATGATGGGTTTAAAGGAGCTAGTTAATGATGATGGCTTTAAAGAATCTAGTCAATGATGGATTTAAAGGTGCTAGTTAATGATGGCTTTAAAGGTGCTAATTAATGATGGATTTAAAGGAGCTAGTTAATGATGGGTTTAAAGGAGCTAGTTAATGATGGGTTTAAAGAAGATACTTAATGATGGATTTAAAGGAGCTAATTAATGATTGATTTAAAGGAGCTAGTTAATGATGGGTTTAAAGGAGATACTTAATGATGGATTTAAAGGAGCTAATTAATGATGGATTTAAAGGAGCTAGTTAATGATGGGTTCAAAGGAGATACTTAATGATGGATTTAAAGGAGCTAATTAATGAAGGATTTAAAGGAGCTAGTTAATAATGGATTTAAAGGTGCTAGTTAATGATGATAGCTTTAAAGGTGCTAGTTAATGGTGGATTTAAAGATGCTAGTAAATGATGATAGCTTTAAATGGGATAGTTAATGATAGATTTAAAGGAGCTAGTTAATGATAATGCGTTTAAAGGTGCTAGTTAATGATGGCTTTAAAGGAGCTAGTTAATGATGGATTTAAAGGAGCTAGTTAATAGTGATGGCTTTAAATGGGCTAGTTAATGATGAATTTAAAGGAGCTAGTTAATGATGATACCTCTAAAGGGGCTAGTTAATGATGAATTTAAAGGAGCTGGTTAATGATGGGTTTAAAGGAGCTAGTTAATGATGATGGCTTAAAAGCTGCTAGTTAATGATGGGTTTAAAGGAGCTAGTTAATGATGGGTTTATAGGAGCTAGTTAATGATGGGTTTAAAGGAACTAGTTAATGATGGCTTTAAAAGAACTAGTTAATGATGATAGCTTTAAAGGGGCTAGTTAATGATGAATTTAAAGGAGCTAGTTAATGATGGGTTTAAAGGAGCTACATAATGATGACGGCTTTAAAGGAGCTAGTTAATGATGATGGGTTTAAAGGAGCTAGTTAATGATGATGGCTTTAAAGGTGCTAGTTAATGATTATAGCTTTAAAGGGGCTAGTTAATGATGGATTTAAAGGTGCTAGTTAATGATGATCGCTTTAAAGACGTGCAAGTTAATGATGGTAGCTTTAAAGGTGCTAGTCAATGATAGCTTTAAAGATGTGCTAGTTAATGATGATAGCTTTAAAGGGGCTGGTTAATGATGAATTTAAAGGAGCTAGTTAATGATGGGTTTAAAGGAGCTAGTTAATGATGATGGCTTTAAAGGTGCTAGTTAATGATTATAGCTCTAAAAGTGCTAGTTAATGATGAAAGCTTTAAAGGTGCTAGTTAATGATGATAGCTTTAAAGACATGCTAGTTAATGATGATAGCTTAAAGTTGCTAGTTAATGATGATAGCTTTAAAGGTGCTAGTTAATGATGATAGCTTTAAAGGTGCTAGTTAATGATGGATTTAAAGGTGCTAGTTAATGATGATAGCTTTAAAGACGTGCAAGTTAATGATGGTAGCTTTAAAGGTGCTAGTCAATGATAGCTTTAAAGACGTGCTAGTTAATGATGATAGCTTTAAAGGGGCTGGTTAATGATGAATTTAAAGGAGCTAGTTAATGATAGGTTTAAAGGAGCTAGTTAATGATGATAGCTTTAAAGGTGCTAGTTAATGATGATACCTTTAAAGGTGCTAGTTAATGATGGATTTAAAGGTGATCGTTAATGATGATAGCTTTAAAGGTGCTAGTTGTCCTCTGACGAAGGTAACAACAGCCGAAAGGATCCTAAGGACCACCTTATTATAGTTTAGCCAGATTAGTGTTTTTATAATAGTTTTGCCAGATTAGTGTTTTATAATAGCTTAGCCACTTTAGGACCACCTTATTATAAGTTTTGACAAAAGTTTAAGCCAGATTAGTGTTTTATAACAGTTTTGCCAGATTAGTGTTTCATAATAGCTTAGCCACTTTAGTGTTTTAGTGCAAATAATCTAGGAAATATGGCCTCCAACAGAAATCAACAAACGTAAGTTTTTATTGTAATATATATACTGTAATAATATGTTTGTTTTGCTTACAATATAATATATCTTCGTAAACAGACACCATATCTTCCAATCTTGTTTTTAACCACACACACTCACGCACGCACGCACGCACGCACGCACGCACGCACGCACGCACGCACGCACGCGCGCGCGCGCACGCACCTGTCCACTATGAATCCAGAGGATAACAGGCCACAGACCAGGAGCCAGACAGAGTTACACCCAAAGTCCACACCCACACCAATACAAACCACACAATCAGTCAACCCTACAGAAGAACACACAACTACAACGCACAACCCAACAGCAACCACCCCGCCGTCACCACCACCACTACAACAATCGGCCACCTCTGCAGCCACTACTAACACCACCACATTAACAACAAAAGCACACACGGATGCAGAAACACAGACACGCCTACCACCAATCTTCAGCAAAGACGATTTAGAGCACCCTGTCAACCAACAGCACGAAAACACATTTCAGCAACTATACAAATCCCTATACAAAACAGAACAACTGCAGCACCACATACAGAACATAGAAAATGCCATCAAGAACAACACACATATCGTTAAGCCAGACATAGCACTAGCCATCGTAGACCCCAACACAGAAACCACTGCAGAGATCGACTCGATCTTAAAAGCCGCGGCTAACAGCATCCAACACGCAATCCTAGAACATTACTACAAAAAACTACACTACCACAAACAGCAAGCACACATAATTGAAGGGAATCTGTTAGACTCACACACATACGAAGCGGACAGAGCTGTTGCTAAGGCACACAGGATAGCTGCTAAGTTCGCCACAACCAACATAAAGACACACACAACAAACACAAACAGGACACACAATGACACACACAAACAAAGCACACAAAATCCAGTCATGCGAAAGGCAAACATCCCGCCTTTGATGGATCTACAACATCAAATAAACCACACGCAGAAGCAAGTACACCCAGCACAACACGCACCAACAGGGAGACGCCACAGACCACCGCTGTTGCCAACACCTCAACCAGCACAAAGACAACACACACAGCAAAACCCACATACATACACAAGACCACAAACACCACAGAACAACCAAACCACAACTCAATGGTTTAGACCTACACAGCTCAAACAGCAACCACAGATCAACACAGAGAGACAACCGAGGAGTAACCCACTTCCCCTGCCAAAAAACGGGGGAGCACCACACATACAGAACAAACCACATTCACCACAAACCACCTTCAAACCAGGGCAAGTTGGACCAAAACAAACATCACAAACCAACCGCCACTACACAAACAACCGACACTTTATAATACCCTACTCAAGACAATCACCTCCCATCCACCACGCACATCCATCACCACCAAGAGAGCAGATGTACCTTCCCAGAACACAACCTATCACACACTCAACACACCAACCCAGAACCCAACCCATCCAAACAACATCACAGACAAGTACAAGCACACCACAAACCAAATCATATGCCGAAGCCATAAAACAATCCAAAAACGAAAATGTGAAAAAACTACTCTTAGAAATAATCGGCCAATTAGACGTTTAACATCAGGTACACAACTACAAAAACGCAGAAAACAACGCATCATCAACAAACAAAAAACAACACCAGATATTGTCGTTAACCTGTCCAACCACAAACTTACCAAAACAGAAAATTCCGTTCTAAACAAAGGCCTTTCATTTGTACCCACACCACACCACATATCACCAGACACACAAATACATTGCATAGATCAATTCATCAGGAAGTTAGAATGCAAATACTACTTTTACAGCAACAACCTTGAAAAACCCACAGCACCATCCAAATTCAAACTACCCTCAGAATGGAGACCAAGCACAACACCCAATGCCATCAACAAACTCCGGTCATCACTCACCAAGCTTATCACCAAACCACCCGACAAGTCACCACGATCCAACATCACACACCATGAGAAAACAGCCCTCAAAACATTAGCTAATAACACAAACATAGTCATCAGACCAGCAGACAAAGGCTCCGCAATAGTCATTCTCAACAAAACAGACTACATTGCAGAAGTACACAGACAACTTACAGATGTCGCATACTACACCAAACTCAGTGAAAATCCCACTTTAGAATATAAAGACACCATAGATGCATACATTAACGAACTTCTAATCACCGGAGCCATCACAGGACAGACACACAGATATCTCACCGAATTCAAAGTCAGAACTCCGCGCATCTACATTAACCCTAAGATACACAAAGGCAAAATACCTCCACCCGGACGCCCGATTGTATCCAACTGCGATGGCCCCACGTCACGCATTAATGAATTCACAGACCACCTACTAAAAGACACGGAAAATGATATCCCAAATCTACTACGAGACACCACTGCATTCATCCAACATATAGAAAACACTACAGTTGATGCTGGCTCAATCCTATGCACAATGGATGTCAGATCACTATACACAAACATCCCACACGAAGAAGGCATACAGATTGTCACAGAACATTACAGACATACACTTGAAAAAACAAACACAAACAACAATAACCACACACCTGCACACATCTACCCAGACGAATTGGCCCAAATAATGAGATACATTCTTACAAAAAACAGCTTCCAATTCAATGAAGACTACTACATACAAACACATGGAACAGCCATGGGAGCCAAGTTTGCTGTCAAATATGCTAACATTTACGTGTACACCATAGTAAGCAGAATGTTATCAACATGGATGGGCAGCACTCCATCCCACTTAGTTAGATACATAGATGACATATTTTTCATTTGGAACACCAGTGAGAACGAACTACTTGAATTTCACGCACACATGAATAAAGAGCATCCCACAATAAAATTTGACTTGGAATATTCAACGGAAAAAATCCCATTTTTGGACACAATGGTATACAAAGAAGATAACAAACTTAAATTGGACCTATACAGAAAACCTACAGACAAACAACAGTATCTTCACAAACAATCAAGCCACCCTAAAAACACAAAACAATCCATAATCTACAGCCAAGCATTAAGATACAAACGCATCATCACAGATCCTACTAGATTAAAACAACGCACACAGGAACTAACAGATGCATTCATCCACCGGGGATACAAAGAGACAGAAATTAAAGCCATCATAGAAAAAACCGAGAACACACAGAGAGAAGACATTCTTTACAAACAACCCACACAAAAACAGCCTAGGCCAGCTTGCATACTACAATACCACCCATCATTAGAACACATAGGCAAATCCATTCGAACCTACTGGGAAAAGTACATCTTGTCTTCACCAATCTTAGCACCAATTTTTCCCAACTACCCAGTAGTAGCATTCAAGAAAAATAAAAGCATTAGGGACCACCTAGTCCACTCTAGCCTAATTAAAATAAAAAATCCAGATGCTAACAATAAGATCGTACCGACACCAAATGACACTCACGACATAGTAGGGACACTCCGACAATGCAACAACAACAATTGCATCACATGCAAACAATACATGAACACTGCTGACAAATTCACTAGTTTCGTCACTGGTAAAGACTACAAAATCAACACACAAATGAGCTGCAATACCACCAACATTATTTACCTCATAGAATACAAACAATGCAGCTCTCAATACATAGGAGAAACAAGTCAAACACTCAGCAAACGACTCACACAACATATCCATGCAATCCGACACCAAACAGACACGAGAATCTCATGGCATTTCAACCATCCAAGACATTCTATGAAAGACATCACGATAAGACCAATTGAAAGAATTTTTACAGATAACAAAAAACTAAGATTAAACAGAGAACACTACTGGATCAAAGAACTCAAAACGATGCACCCGTTCGGAATAAACAAAAAAGCATAACACACTCACTCACTCACTCACTCACCCACCCACCCACCCACCCACCCACCCACTCCCTCACCCGCTCGCTCCCTCCCTCCCTCCCTCCCTCCCTCCCTCCCTCACTCACTCACTCACTCACTCACTCACTCACTCACTCACTCACTCACTCACTCACTCACCCACTCACTCACACATAGGAGGTTTGACGGAAGTTTGCAGACTGGAAGGTATGCATAGGTAACTATGTAAATACCTGGGTCGGCGTTTTTAAATACTTAAGCTTTAAAGGTGCTAGTTAATGATGATAGCTTTAAAGGTGCTAATTAATGATGATAGCTTTCAAGGTGCTAGTTAATGATGGATTTAAAGGTGTTAGTTAATGATGATAGCTTTAAAGACGTGCTAGTTAATGATGATAGCTTTCAAGGTGCTAGTTAATGATGGCTTTAAAGACTTGCTAGTTAATGATGATAGCTTTAAAGGTGCTAGTTAATAATGGATTTAAAGATGCTAGTAAATGATGATGGCTTTAAAGGGGATAGTTAATGATGGATTTAAAGGAGCTGGTTAATGATGTGTTTAATGGTGAGAGTTAATGATGATACCTCTAAAGGGGCTAGTTAATGATGAATTTAAAGGAGCTGGTTAATGATGGGTTTAAAGGAGCTAGTTAATGATGACGGCTTAAAAGCTGCTAGTTAATGATGGGTTTAAAGGAGCTAGTTAATGATGGGTTTATAGGAGCTAGTTAATGATGGGTTTAAAGGAACTAGTTAATGATGGCTTTAAAAGAACTAGTTAATGATGATAGCTTTAAAGGGGCTAGTTAATGATGAATTTAAAGGAGCTAGTTAATGATGGGTTTAAAGGAGCTACATAATGATGACGGCTTTAAAGGAGCTAGTTAATGATGATGTGTTTAAAGGAGCTAGTTAATGATGATGGCTTTAAAGGTGCTAGTTAATGATTATAGCTTTAAAGGGGCTAGTTAATGATGGATTTAAAGGTGCTAGTTAATGATGGTAGCTTTAAAGGTGCTAGTCAATGATAGCTTTAAAGACGTGCTAGTTAATGATGATAGCTTTAAAGGTGCTAGTTAATAATGGATTTAAAGATGCTAGTAAATGATGATAGCTTTAAAGGGGATAGTTAATGATGGATTTAAAGGAGCTGGTTAATGATGTGTTTAATGGTGATAGTTAATGATGGATTTAAAGGAGCTAGTTAATGATGATAGCTTTAAGGGGGCTAGTTAATGATGAATTTAAAGGAGTTAGTTAATGATGGGTTTAAAGTAGCTAGGTAATGATTATAGCTTTAAAGGGGCTAGTTAATGATGAATTTAAGGGAGCTAGTTAATGATGGCTTTAAGGAGCTAGTTAATGATGATAACTTTAAAGGGGCTAGTTAATGATGAATTTAAAGGAGCTAGTTAATGATGAATTTAAAGGAGCTAGTTAATGATGGCTTTAAAGGAGCTAGTTAATGATGATGTCTTTAAAGGATCTAGTTAATGATGGATTTAAAGGCGGAAAGCGTTAAAGGTGCTAGTTAATGATAGCTTTAAAGGGGATAGTTAATGATGGATTTAAAGGTGCTAGTTAATGATGATGGCTTTAAAGGTGCTAGTTAATGATGAATTTAAAGGAGCTAGTTAATGATGGGTTTAAAGGCGCTAGATAATGATGGATTTAAAGGTGCTAGTTAACGATGATTTAAAGGTGCTAGTTCATGATGATAGCTTTAAAGAGGATAGTTAATGATGGATTTAAAGATGCTAGTCAATGATGATAGCTTTAAATGGGATAGTTAACGATGGATTTTAAAGTTCTTATCTTTTCTTAAAAGATACATATCCTAGCTAAATTTGTTACTTTATGGACAATTTAACTAACTAGACCTGTAGCCACCATTTTAGATAGATATTTGCTGGCGCCATTATTTCAGACTATTGTCTTCACCGGTACGCAATTGTTCGTATAAAACCATTCTCATAATGCTAATGCTAGTCATTCCTCTGCTGGCTTCCAAGGTAAGCGCATTGATCTGCAAAGCAGTTCAATACCAGTTGTGTATATTTCCTATGGTGCAAGTGAAAACAAAGGCCAAGTTTTCGCCCAAAGTAGAGTAGCTACTCGAGTTACTAGAGTAGCGCCTAATTGGCTAGAGTACCTACTCGGGTACGTACTCGAGGCTAGCCACCTATCAATAAGGGTAAGTCGAAAAGGCACGTGTTTTCATCGAAATCAATGTAAATTAAACATGTGATCATTTACCCGAGGGTAACTGATCACATGCTGATCTAACCTAGAGTATGTAAGCGAGTTTTCGCCTAAACTCGTTAAAATCAAATTGTTTTCAAAATAATCAGTAGTGTTGTCAACGTTGCAAGCGTTGCTGAAGATATTTCGCGCAACTTTATTGACAATCATTTCTTACTATGGCAGCAACAGCGTTGTCAAATTTTTCTCAGAATAATCAGCGGACTTCCTGTTTTGTTTCAGAGCATGTGCATACACAATTAGTTAGGCCTATACCGTATGCGTATTTCGGACTTAAATATGTTCTCAAAGACCAAGCAGTCCACCAGCACATGCACGATCGCCTCTGACATGCCAACAGTGAATAGAATAATATGCCTACCTACTGATTGACAATGAAATGAACAGAATCTTCGAGCATGTCTGAGACTGGGTCTTGATTCCATATATCAGATAGGCCTAACTTATTGTGTATGCATTTGGTAGCTAACAAAAAAGAAAGCCCGCGGATTATTCTGAGAGAAATTTGACAACAATGTTGCTGCCTGAGTAAGAAATGACTGTCAATAAATTTGCTTGAAATATCTTCAGCGTGTCTTCACATTGACTGCCCTGCTGATTATTTTGAGAACAATTTGATTGAAAGTTGTTTCATCAACGATTTTCAGCCAAATTGTTATCAAAACTTTGCCTAGTGACAATTGTATTATCAGCTGATTATTTTGACAACAATTTGACGGAAAACTGTTGTTGCTATAGGCAGCAACAGCATTCAGTAAATTTGTTATAGATATATTTGGTTTTATTTGCACCATAGAAAATATAGAACTAGTATTGTACTATGCTATGCTTACTAGTGCTCACCTTGGAAGCCAGCAAAAGAATGGCCAGCATTGGCAATACGAGAATGGTTTTATGTGAACAATTGGGGCGAAGACAATAAAGTCTGAAATAATTGGGCTCACAAATATCTATCTAAAATGGCGGCTACACTCCAAGTTAGTTAAATTGTCCATAAAGTAACAAATAGTCCTAAATTTAGCTAGGATATATATCTTTTATGAATAGATGAGAACTTTAAGAGGTAAGTTAATGATTGTTTTAACGGTGCACTAGTAAGAGTTATAAAGCAACAAATAGTCCTAAATTTAGCTAGGATATATATCTTTTATGAATAGATGAGAACTTTAAGAGGTAAGTTAATAATTTTTTTAATGGTGCACTAGTAAGAGTTATAGATTGTCTCTTACTATGAATAACCTATCTTATGTGAGTACTGTTGACTTCGGTGTGTTTGTAGCTAAGGCTGCTGCGGTTGCTGATGTCTTTGATTGTAAATGTTACTTACTCACCTGGGAGGAATACCTGAGCATGATACTCGCGTCTGTTGGAGAATTCTTAGGTAAGTTTATTGTGATCTATTATTGTATTGAATTTAGATTTAATTACATATTAACCCTTTAACCATTGAAATACCAGTGTCTCAATTTCAAGCCAAATATACAGCCTTGCGTTCCATAGAAGGTGCAAAAAATAGTTTCGATAGGTCTGCTCTGTTTGATCACTCTGGAACAAAACTATTCTATATGGAGCGATACGGTTTGCTAAGAAAACGGTATCCCAACATCCTTTGAGTGACACGCTTATGACGTAATATATGCCTCTGTGATTTATGATGTTGTTTCGCATGCAATTACATCACAGATTGAAAACATTCTTTGCTTTTTGCGAGTCACCTCTAAACATGTTTCGTGAAATAGCAGAGCCCTCTAACAAAACGTATCGTTCCATAGGAGAAACATGTTTTCTACAGAGATATTTTAGCAGAACGTTCTGTTGTGTTTTCCCTACGGATAATTTGACTGAAACCTGTTGCTGCCTATAAGCCTGTTGCTGCCTATAGCAGCAACAGCTCTCAGTAAAATTAGTTTCAAAATATTCAACAGACTATTCCTTACATCATAAAGCATTTGTCATTTCTTGCCTGTAAGGGTTAAAACGTTGATTAATTTGTTCTGTAAATGTAATGAACCTTTCCAGTTTATCCATCCATCATTTTATGTCATAGTCGGCTATGTGACGTGTAGGATGATCTCATGAATGACTCGTTTTAGTCCGTCTTAACCCTCTAGGCCCTACCAAGATTTTACAAAAACTTGCTCACAGCCCTACAGCCAAAGCTAGAAAACTTGCTTAGAACCATAGCCTATAAGTGGCAGCGACGCGATAGAGGTGTAGCGCTACCATGCCAACTATTTTTGGCAAAGTAACAGGCCACCATATATAAAACTATAAGGGCAATAAAATTCCTTTTAGTACATACAAAATTTGTATGAATAAAATATATTTTAGTCGGTCAACGTGCCTGTCAAAATGGACACACCTTTTAAGATAAGTACATTGGTCTATTTTTGCAAAATTTTTCATTTTTTATTTATTTTACAAATGCCATTGATAAATTTAATCACATTGGTATTAAAACTAACAGATACCAACATTTCGTGAAGGTTTTCATCCGATAAGATGTGAAAATGACAATTATATTATGCCATGTTACTGTAAAATTTCGAGAAATTACGGTCATGATTTTTGGAGGAGGCCTCTTATACGTAACCGAACAAATACCAGAATTGCTCAGAACTGACAGCGAATAAATGGGAAATTTGATGATCTGTATATGATCTAATTTCTGTAGGGAAACAGTATATCGGAACTAAAAAATGATGATGTACGTACGAAACATGATCAGCTACTACACACATCAACGGCTGACATAGCTATGCCGGCGACTGTTCTGGATAGTTTGTCGACTGTTATCAACTGTATTCCTGATGGCTTAGCTGATGTATACATCTCACATAAGCTCTATGTACCATTTCAGATTGTGTGGGATTTCAATCAAATATCAATAAATTTCATTTAATCTCTTAATTATACCCACATGTTTTTTAAAAAACTGCAGGGATATTACAATCACCTCCATCCATCTGTCTGTCCATCCATCTCCACAGAAAACTTTTAGTAGAATTCAATCAAAATTATTGTGTAAATTACCGATATGCTTGTGGATTGGGAGACACCGTTTACACTAGGCTCCATCACCAACGGGTGTTGGGGTGGGGTGGTGGTGTGGGGAGCGGGGGTGGGGTGGGGGGATGGTGGAAGACTGTCAAGGTTAAAGGAATATAACCAAATCTGGTGATTTACCATATCATGGCCCTATGGTTGTAGAATGCGAGACAACCTAATACATACAGTGAAATCTACACAATGTAACACGCACAAGATCAAGGTAAGAGATGAATTTCCCATATCTCATTTTAATGTTACCATAAAGGAAAGCTGGTGAATGTTTTAGAATTAGTTTGACTGCAAGCCTTTGCTGCCCTGGTGAGTTGGGCAGCAACAGCTTTCAGTTAAATCAAAGTACTTGAAATTAATTTCAAAATATTCAACAGGCTAGGTGTATCTATAGTTACCATGAAATTTGGAAGTCAGGAGCCAAAGTATATAAACTGATCCCAACACGCGCAAAGCATCGATGGAGCCTACGTAGAGATGAGCAGGGCATAGCGAAAAGTCGATCCATCCATTAAAAAAAATCAAAATTTCTGCTTTGTCCGTTTGTCAATTCTAGTTTTTTTGTCCTGACAACAATGCGGCATGGCCTAATTTCTCAATCCAAAAGAAAATAACATTTTAGTATGGTGACAGAATTAATTACACCTACCTACCTTGAGTCCATTGATTATCCCCATGTTTTGAAAAAATGGGGATATAATTGCCTCCATCCACTCATCTGTCTGCCCATCATGCTATCTCCTCCCAAACAGATGGGTGGATTTCAACCAAATTTGATATGGTAGTTGCCCATATGATTGCGCTTTGCAAGACAACATTTAGATTTGGCTACGCCCACTGGAGGTCAGGGGGTGGGGTCCAAAGTTCAATATCCTAAAATAATGTGTGTCACACCATTTACTCCCAAACTGTTGTGTGGAATTCAAAGAAATTTGTCATGTGTCTTGCTCATATAATTGTGGATCGCCTGACATTTATTTTTTTGGCTCCACCCTAGGTCAAGAAATTTATTGTAATCAGAGATTGTAGTCTTCCAGATTTATCTAGATTTCTGGATTTTTCATAGACCGCTCTTCGCACTTCAGTTGAAACCCTCTCCATGAATTGAAATTAAGCCAAATGAGCCACTACATTTAGATAGGACTAGTGAGTACTAGATTCTACATTAGCCATTCAAATTTTCTTTACAGACAAAGCGAAGACTATTTTTGAAATTGTACAACTGGAATGACTGGCTCAATTACCGAGCCAGTCATTCTGGTGGTAAATTTTCAAAAAGTCTTGCTCTGCAAATCAACATTTCTTAAGATCACAGCAGAGGCATTCTTTGGCCACCTTGACCATTAAAGGGTTGACATATGAACTTGTTACCATCGGGCTGGTCATTGTACTAACCCTGGTCAATTTTTACTAGCCTCTGGATCATGTTAATTTTACCTCTTGCTCTCCAGATTTTTCACAACAATCCACTCCAGTTGTGTAATGCAACTAATTCAAACAAATTTGGTATGTGCTTATGGAGTGCAGAGGACATTTACATTGGGCTCTGCCCCCAGGGATGGGATGGGTAAAGAGATCAAAGCGGTGAACATTGGAAATTTGCTATAACGGGGCGTCTACCAAGCAATCAAGTTATCACTTACTTTCCATTATTGTCGAGGACTTTATACTTGGAAAGGTAACATTATGAACAGGAGTAATCAGAGATTGTAAACCACCGCCGAGACCTCCCTACCATTTTTGTCACAATGTAGATTTTTTTTTTAATTATGGCATATCCAAATTTGTTAAATCTTAACCCTGTGGCAGCGACGGGACGTATTATCGGCGTGAAATAATTAGGTTCCTAGTCCGACGGGACGTATTATCGATGAGACAATTAGACGCCGGGAGCGACGGGACGTATTATTGGCTCAAGCTACCACCAGTTTTCGATCGCTAAATACGCAAGCATTACTGGCATTTTATCCAATCAAACTTAGCGTTACATTACGTCAGAAGGCTGAATTTTCTAAATCCACTGTCAATTGGTCAATTCAGTTTGTTTACAAATTTAATGGGGGAAAATATAAATAGATCTTTGTGAATGAAATAGGTTGCGTAAAAATGTCGAAGATGACGAAGCAATTCCTTTATTTAAGCGAGTACATGCAAGTGCCCGATTATCCGGATAGATGGAATCGGGTATTATTATTATTATTATTATTATTATTATCATTGTTGTTATAGAGCTGCTCAACGATTGGGCAAGCTCGAAAATTTTTCTAAACGGCATCCTATACTAGCAGTGTCATATATAATACGGAAATGCGAACGCAACCCGCTCTCGGTAGTTAAGAAGATCGCGAATTTCGTTTGTTATCTTTGTCACGTGATATGATGTTACAGCTTATGACAGTTATTTTTATTTTAATGAAACTTTAGTTTCCACGCTTTTAAATTATTTTATAATGACGATTTGCCATTACTGAATAACTGAAAGCCTCTCAAAATTTTTTTTCCTCTCCCACAGTTTAGACCCCCACCTCACCCAGGTCAAAATACATTCCGACACCCCAGTTATTGCGGTTGATTGCCCTGTCCATTTTTGTCAATCTTACTGGGGTTTGCTGCTGCTGTTCATGTTGCAATGTTATTAATGTATCTATCCTTTTATTTTTCAGCTTGAAACACCATTTGAGAAAAAAATTCAAGCAAATTTAAACTTGATGATTTTTATAAACCCTGTAACACTTAAATTTGCTAAAAAAAATTACATCTCATAGTAAATTTCCATTTCCAGACAAAGAGAATCTGTTTGAAAATTTACCACTCGGTTATTGCGCCAGACATTCCAGTTGTACTTTTTCAAAAAATATTCTCATGATCTGCAAATGGCCATTTTGCAAGGTCACTGCTGTAGCCGTTTTAGACTGGCTTGTGTGTTATAGGGTTAATAATATTTAAATACTGTATTGTGTAAACTACCAGTGCAAATATCAAATAAAGGTTTCTCGAAGTGAGAGGGAGAGAGAATCTCATATTAGGTAATCAGACTGGGCTATGTATAGTAGATTTGTTGAATATATCGAGTCCAATTTGATTGGGAGCTGCTGCTGCTTTAGGCAACGATAGATTCCAATTAAATATATCAAAATATACTCAACAGATTACTTTTTTAGACTTCTTTACCCTTGTCCTGCAAGGGGAAGGGGGTATTTATTACATTTGTGTGCGTCCGGTATTGCATCTAAAATATTGATCCTACTGGTTTCAAATTTTAACACAACAAAGCAACATAACCTAAACAAGGATTTCCAGAAGTTGTCTGAGATATGGACAAAAACCCAGGATCCAGATTGAATACACATTTTAATCTATGGACATCTCGGAAACTACTGGTTAGATTTTGCTCAAATTTTAACAAAGTACCGTTAAATTCTGTGTATATTGCGCACTTTTTTGCTCAAATTACATGTTATAAAAAGCTCCTGCGCACTATATACAAGGATAAATATTTGTCCCATTTTTTTCCTCAGAATTTTTCGTCAGAATCACAAAATTCAGAGCTGAAAATGTGATTTTATGGATCGGGAATCAGTCGGGAATAACGATCGCATTCTAACATGTCTATAATTGTACTAATAGATCGTTGAAATGCCTTACTACTGTCTAAATACTGTGTTATACCTTTATTAAATATCATAGTGTTGTAAAATGATCAAATAAACCATCATTCAACTTTTTTACAACGCCATTGTTTCCTGTAATTTGTTCTAAGTTATATATATAAGGGGAGGTTACTCTTGTCTTCCCAAGTTGAACATAGAGATGTTTAAAATCCATAGATTGCTACACAGATACGGACATAAATGTGTTAAAAAAATAATGATAGGGCCGATGTTTTTCAAGGCGATCTAGCATTTACATAGATATAGAAAGGAATGTTTTCTATGTGCTAAACGGCACAATGTTTTGACCAATCGGCGGGCAGGATGATTATGATTGACAGGTTAAGGTTAAAGGTCACAGCTGTCAACGTATGACGAAGTAACTATGGAAACGAAAGGATGAGAATAGAAAATCATTTCAAATTGAGGATAATTTAATTTATTTAATAAACAATGCGTGGAATAAACTAGATTATAGCACTATATTATAATATATTATTATTATTTTATAAGGAAAGCGTATTCGACACGCAGTAAGTCATTGATTCTTTTGTTACCAGTTTTCGTTCACATGTCTCAATCTTACTGCGCACTATACACGGAAAGAAGGTTTTTTCAGGCCGATTTTGGTCAAATTTAGGGGTGCGCACTATCCACGATAGGGAAATATACACGGAAATTATCGGTAGAGGGCCATACACTATGATTTAACAAATTTGGATGTGTTAAAATTTATTTTAAACCGCTATGTACATTGTGAGAAAAATGGTAGGGTAGTCTCGGCAGTGGTTTACAATCTCTGATTACTCTTGTTCATAATGTTATCTATCAAGCATCAAGTCCCCGACAACACCGTTGTGCTTTAAAAATTGAATCTACCCGTCAATGGAATCTAAGTGATAACTAGATTGCTTGGTCGATGATGCATTATAGCAGAACCCATGTTCACCACTTTGACCTCATTACCCCTTCCAATCCCTGGGGGGGGGGGGGGGTGGGGGTGGGGAGCCAAGTGTAAATGCCCTCTTGCTGCCTTGCACTTCATAATCACCTACCAAATTTGTTTGAATTCCAACCACTGATTTTGGAAGAGTTGCATTACACAGAGACTGGAGTGGATTGTTGTGGAAAATCTGGATGTCATAAGGGGAAATGATCTGTGAAAGCAGGAGTTAAAAATTAATGAGCCAGAGGCTAGTAGAAATTGACTATGACTAGTACAATTTGTAACCGACCAGCCTGATGGTAACAATTTGATATGTCAATGGTCAAGGTGGGCAAAAAATGTCATTGCTGTGATCTTCAGAAATGTAGATATTCAGAGCAAGAGAAGACTATTTGTAAAAATGTACCACTAGAATGACTGGCTCAATAACTGAACCAGTCATTCCAGTGTAAAAATTTCAAAGATAGTCTTCCCTTGGTCACCAATGAAAATTTCATGGGCTAAAGTAGAATCTAGTAATCCTGCTAGAGACATGTAGTGGCTCATTTGGCCTTAATTTCAATTCATGGTGAGGGTGTGTGAGAGCGATCTTTTGAACACCCACTCTTTCCCCCCCCCCCCCCCCCCCCCTCCCCACAATTGTATAGTAACCCATATCAAATTCCTTTGAATTCCACACATCAATTTGGGAGGAGTTAGCGTGATGGACAGTTTTTCGGATATTTGTCCTTTGGACCCCATCCCCTGACCCCCGGGGGGTGCGGAACCAAATCTAAATATGGTCTTACAAAGCTCAATCATAGGTAACCCACATACCAAATTTGGTTGAATTTCACTCACCTGTTTGGGAGGGGGTAGCATGATGGACCGATAGACGGGCAGATGGAGGCGATTATAATATCTCCATTTTTTCACAACATGGGGATCATGAAAGGACCCAAGGCGATAAGATACAGGTAGGTAATTAATTCAAAATCTTTATACAAAAATGTAAATTTCTTTTGGATTGAGAAATTAGGCTACTACCATCATTGGCCACGGCACATTGTTTCCAGGATTTGTCGGTGAAAGGGTTAAACATAGCAAAGACTGGAATTGACAATTGGACATGGCAAAAATTTAGATTTTCTAATAGATGAATCCACTTTTAGCTCTGCCCCATCTCTAGGTAAGCTCCATCCATGATTTGCGTGTGTTGGGATCAGTTTATACACTTTGAATCCTAAATTCCCAATGCCATGATAACTATAGATACAGCTAACCTGTTCAATATTTTGAAACTAATCTGACTGGGGTCTGTTCAATTATTCAACAGAATGTTTAGTAAATGGCATACAATTCATACAACTGACAGACTTTCAAAAGTGCATGATGGACTTAGCTATGTCATCCAATAGATATTTTGATTGTGATGTCAGCCTACATGTGATGTAATTCATTATAATGTCATATACTTGGGTGACAGATTGGATTCATCTATTATTTAACCCTTTCTCATTTTCACTGACAAATCCCTGAAAAAGTATGATGCTTACAGTATAAAATTTATTCTATTGAATATTTTGAAATTAATTTGACGGAAAGCCATTGCTGCCTAAGGCAGTTTGTAGTCAAACTAATTATAAAATATTCACCAGTTTTCCTTTATGGTATCATTAAAATGAGGTATGGGGAATTCATCGGAAAAAGGATTAATCTTACCTTGCTCGTGTGCAGATTTATGTTGTATATTTTGCTGCCATCGAATCATATTTGTGTCGTTCTTGGCCGATTCATTGCGATGGAGCCTAGTGTATACGGTGTCTCCGAATTCATAATCATATCAGTAATTTACATTAACAATTTTGATTGAATTCTACCAAAAGCTTTTGGAGATGGATGGATAGATAGATGAATGGAGGCAATTGCAATATCCCAGCAGTCTTTTTTCATGAAAATTTCGATTTTCTCATAGACAATGCCCATATGGAGACCAAGAGCCAGTCATTCCAGTGATACATTTTCAAAAATAATATTACTTTGGTCGGAAAATTTACATTTTCCTAGACAACTGCAGCAGTTTTGGTTTGACTCAAATGTTAGATGGTTAACAATATACATGTATGGCGCAGGGTCATAGGGATATACTGGTAACCACTATGACCCGACAACGGCTGTTATGGTCATACACCACCCTCAGATTTTAGCGCAGAAATGAATAATATAATAAATGGTGGGCATATATAGTCCAAAAAGGGAGTATGACTACTAGTTACTGGATTAACCTTTTCAATCGACAAGAGTGAATAAAAAATTTGTTCGAATGTTTCAAAATTCTGTTGAATATTTTGAAACTAATTTGACTGGAAGCTCGCTAAGGCAGCACCAGCTTCAAACTGGATTCAAAATATTCAACATCTTACCTTCATAATGACTGTAAACGTGAAATTCTGGAATTTCAGGTTCAAATGTGATAATTGTTTTTAATTTTGGGCACACTTCCATGATAGTGCAAGTTTGTTTCAGGGCCCCGGTTCTCTATATCTTTGATCAGAGGATACTGGCCACACAGTAAATGGTGATAGAATGTTTGTAACAAGGGCAATAGTGAATTATTTGTTTTGTAAGGAATAATTAGTGAGTTCCACTCATCAATGATTGTTAGGCAATGTGGTGTTACTTCCCAAGTTTTCAGTTACTCAATGACTAATTTAACCGAGAAAGTTATAGATTGTGGTAAGAAAGCAGCAGAACCAATAATATATAAATCCATTCATTTACCTCTGGTCGCGAAATAACAATAAGGTTATAGATAAACAATCCGATAATCTCAATCATCGATGCTTGTCTTTGTTTACAATTTCTGAGAAAACTTACTCTTCAAATTACTAGCATTAATTAGGCCGAGTTGAGATGCGAAAGCTGTCAAATATATCGGCATCCTACTTCCCGATTGGCAATATGCTTAATCTAGTCATCTGTCTACTTTTTAGTTTGTGGCGTACGAGAAATATGCATAGATTGACATATTTGAACACACAACTATTTTGCAAAACATCTGATCGTGTCGCCATCTTGCTGGAAAAATTAATATTCATGAATTCCCGACCAATCAGACGCGTCAATCTTATAGCGCGTGATACGGTGTTGCAATAACAGGTAATGAGCTTGGTACTCGTATATTAGATACGGGTACGATTCTACAAATTCCTCTCGTTCTCTCACGATCTTTCACGATAAATGATTTCTATTGGAGACGCCGCTACGAAAAAATGTCTGATGCTATAGAATCTTAGTGTAAAACATTCGCGTTCGCTTCTTAAATTGCTGATTGCAACCAGCAATGCTACATAGCATAAAATTTGCCATTTATTCATTGTCAACGCTGAGAAACCCTGGTATGTGTTCGTTGAATGAGGCCTCCCCCCAAAATCATGACCGGAATTTCTCAAAATGTTACAGTACCACGACATAGATAATTGCCATTTTCACATCTTATCGGATGAAAACCTTCACGAAACTTTGGTATCGTTTAGTTTTAATACCATTGTGATTAAATGTATTTATCCTACAAGGTGTGGCCATTTTGAGAGGCACGTTGACTAACTAAAATTTATTTTATTCATACAAATTTTATGTGTACTTAAAGGAATTTTATTGCCCTTTCTAATGATATATAGATTTATATATAGTGAGCTGTTACTTTGCCAAAAATAGTTAATATAATTGGCATGGTAGCATTACGCCGCTATCACGCCACTACCGCTTATAGGCTAGGGTTCTAAGCAAGTTTCCAGCTTTTGGCTGTAGGGTTTGTAGCACTTTTTTGTAAATTCTTGGTAGGGCCCAGAGGGTTAATGTATGATCATACCATCTCCTTTGTTAAAATTTGAGAAAAATCTAATCAGAAGTTTCCAAGGTGTCCATAGATTAAAATTTGTATCCGATCTGGATCCTGAGTTTTTGTCCAGATCACAGCCAAAGTCTGGAAATCCTTGTTTAGGGTATGTTGCCTTGTTGTGTTAAAATTGTAAAGCAATCGGATTGGTAGCTTTTTAGATGCAATACCAGACGCACGCACACACACAATACCCTCTTTCCCATTATAGAAAGGGTAATAATCCAGGCATGTACCTGCAATCTCAAGTAATAATATGTTGAATGTATTTTGACAAATTTAATTGGCATCTATTGTTGTGATGTTGTCCAAAACAGCAGCAGTTGCCAATCAAATTGGACTCGATATATTCAATAAATCTACAATACATAGTCCAGTTTGATTACCTAAGATGAGATTCTCTCTCCCTCTCACTTCGAGTAAAACTGTATTTGATATTTACACTGATAGTTTACAAATAATACGGTATTCTACCCTATCACACACAAGCTTTACCACTGGAACATGTTGTCACCCAATGCAGGAACATCTTCCAGTCCAATCGATCTCAAAATATTCAACAATTTTCTCACCAGTCCTACTAAGTAATATGACACTTGCATAGAAGAAACGGTATTTGATATACATGTTGTTTACAATGGAAGCTTATACAATAAGTGATTCGAAAATAAAATGGTACAGTACATTTACATCAAGTACATCAGATTTAACCCTTACCACTCTGATGTCAATAGTCTATCTTAGAAACTGGTGTATATTTTTCAACAATTTTGGTTTTGGTAGAGGATGTTGCTATCTACGACAGCAACATCTTCCACCAAATCAGTTGAAAAGTGAACACCAGTTCTTTTAATTTAATTTGCAAATAAAAAATTTTGACATGAATGTTAGGGGTTAATAAAATAGTGCAGAAGATCGAATTACAGAATCATCATTTTCATGAAATCTCAACCTGATCAGTTGTATTCATCATATTATCCTGAAGAAAAAAAGATGAAAGAACAATTAATAGAAAATGGAAATAAAATTGGAACAATCAACAAAGTTGATTTCAAACGGCAATAACAAGCCAATATGCCTCACGATTGTGCTTACTCTAATAATGCTTGTTAAGGGCCCGTATTGACACAGTCGCGGCCCCGTAACATGCATTATCAGGATAGATGATTATGAAACACAAATTAGACAGTATAGACAATATTAGATACTACAATATCTCCCTAGGAGCTAAATGACGGGTGGGAGATAATGGTGTTAACGGACAAGCTATGTAAGGATGCACACTTTAAATATTTTAGGCGTCTGTGTAGATATTCAGTTTTATGTAATATTTTATCGAATGAAACTATAAATCATGAAATCTTAATTTCTTCGCGACTCTCAACCAATCAGCTGAATTTGAACGTGCTCACCATTCATATCTCGCGAGATCGCCTTCGATTCGAGATCGAGAAAAGTATCTCGTATGTATTGACTAGCCATTGGCGTAGTGATTTCCACCAGAATATGGTGGTAGAGAGGGATATGAAACTTAAAAGGACACGAGCGCTACTCCTCATACCAGACAATATTAATTCACGTAAAATGAGATGATATAAAGCCTATAGTAGTCTGTATGACAAGTAGTTAACAAAAGAATAGTCCTCTGAATTCGTCATAAAATTCAAATCTGTCGTACATCTGTCGCACACAAAATGAGGTCAAGAATTTGCTGACGTTGCGTAGATATTGATATCACACGAACCACTGGGTGGATCAATTTCACTTCAAGAGTATACTTACCTCCCTAATACTTTTGATATTGCTAAATATTGGCTTTCACTCAATAAACACTCAGATTTAAAACAGTTAGGTGCCCCTACTGGGCAGGGAGTCAGAGCGTAGTCTGGCGGATGCCAGCCCCACCACCGCGCATGCGCAGACTAGCACTTCCTCTTTGCTAGATTATTGGCAGAGAGATCACACATGTCTTTTTGTAGCAATAGCTTTTCCTTAATCTTAGACTGTTTAAGTGGTGTTTTTTGGAGTGATAGTCACTGATTTGGATGGCAGGACGGAACAATTCGCCAAAGGGGGACTTAGGACCTTTAAATCAGGTGACTTCTAGTAAAATTAGCGAGTTTTCTTCCCGGTGTATTGTGTTTCCGGGACTCGCGGTTACCGTGATAAGCGCCTTGGTTAGTTGGTTTATGTCAACTCGGTGCTGCCTATGACTAATTTCTCTTTCTGTTTATGTCCACAGGTCTGTATGACGCTAGGTGGTCGCATCACAGCAGCAGAGAGTTAGTTTTCTCTCCACCATGGTTCCATTTCCTACTAACACTGTTAGGTTATCTAACCAAATGAAAAATTAATGTCCAGTGAGTTGGAGGCCTAGTATAAAGGTCTTCTCACTTTGCCCTCTTGATCCAATTCCTTCCCCATGAGGTGGAGAGAGTTAAGAGGCGTGCAGATGGTGGAGTTCTCCGGTTCGTCATGTTGGATGGTTTGTCTATACAAAGTGTCAGGTATCTAGTTATTGATAATGTGGTGATGTTAATTATAGTAACAAGCAAAGGGAGATAATTAACATTTTTGCCAGAAAAGAGTTATCTATATGTATCTGATGGTTGTGTAGTCGACGTATCCATTCAGCATACAATTCGTCCTTGCACTTGGATGTTTTGTTGGGATCGAATTTTTTCCTGTCACGGGATTAATGACGTCATAATCAGCCTGGCTATGTATTTATCAGCAATTCAAATCGCTATGCTGGTTTCTGATGTATATTGATCTGTATGATCGTTTTCCTTCTCTTTGAGTTGGTTTGAGTGTCTAAGCTTAACTAGTTTGCTCATACTCCTTGTCCTTTGCCCTGTTTCAGGGACCGGGTTGCGCGTCCTGTGGACGTTTTCTACCTGATAAGTTCTGGCCTCATCGTTGCTATCAATGTAGCCCTTGTGGTCCCTTGGTTAATTGTGACATATGTAAGCACTGGGGGGGCGAGTTAATGTCCGAATTCTTGTGCTGCTTACAGGCGACGGACAAGGTGGTAGAGGAGGAGAAGAAGAAGAAGCGGAAACGAGAGGTTGTAAGTAGGAAGGGTAAGGGGAAGGTCTCGTCCGCGGTGGATATGGAGGCCTTCCGGACCGAGATGTTGGGAGAGATGAAGAGGACAATAAAGGATTTGGTTCCAGGGTTGCTTCGTGGCATGCTTCCTGGACCAAATCCTTTACTGTCCTCATCATCGGCTTCGGAGCAGGTAATCCCCGCCTCTGGATCGGTTTTCCTTAGACCGCTTCCGTTGTTCGACGATTCAGAGGTGGCCCCATTAGAGGGGGCGTTCCACGACCCTGGCAGCAGGCTTATTGCCGCGCCGATAGGGGACCGTGGACGGTTGTCGCTGGAACCCGCGGGCTGCTTATCAGTCCAGGGGTATCCGCACGCCGCGGTGGCCAGTACCTCCTATGGCACCGTTCCTGGTCAGCCCGGGTTAGCTCTCTTTGCTGACCCGGGGTCTAATCTTTCTGACCAGGGTGATGAGGATTACCTGCTAGGGTCGCCGTCTGACGACGTGGACATGGATGAAGACGTTTGTGCACCCCTCGCGGGGAATACAGGCGGCTTATTCCACGGTTTTACTCACCCTGGAGTAGAGTCCGCGGCTCAGGTGGTGGCCCAGGGCGCTGCTGATGGCCAGCGGTACCGCATACCTCGGCTTGCCGAGGGTGTTGCTGGTGCTGGCCGGGCCCGTGGTGGGGCTATATACCCCGCGCTCTGCCACGGTGCCTGCTCCTGGTCAAACCAGTGATATTCTCATGCCGGTGCTGTCAGGCCCGCATGTTTTCCCTGGCTTGCCAGGTGTATCAGCGTACCCGCCGTCAAGCTCTACTGCTTGCGCTCAGGAGGAAGACGAAGGACCCCGTCTTGTAGAGCGCTCGCAGTTAGCCACGGAGGAGGATTGGTATGACGCTTGCCAGTGGTTGGTGAGCGTTAGGCCTGATCTGCCCGTGGAGCAGTCGGCTAGCCAGCGTGTTCACACGCCGTGGTTAGCTGGGAAACCGATTGCTAATGCTATGCCTTCTGTGCCGCTGGCGGAGCATGTCGTTGACATGTTCAAGGCGGCGGAGTCGTCCATTAAGTCGAGTGGACGTCTCGCGAAGGCCCCTCGCGAGGTGGCCAGGCGTTGTCGCATCGTGCCCCTGGATTACCAGCGGTACGGTGTGGTACCCAAGCCCAGCGTGGATGACCGCGCGGCTTTGGGTGAGGATGCGCGGCCAGGCTCCCGTTCTGACACGGGTGTCTTGTGCTCGAACGCGTTGCGTTCGGCGAATACCGCGTTGCGTGATGCGGAGGAGAGTGGGAGGGCTTCGATTGCCGCTCTGTCCCACGTCTCCCAGCTGTTACAGGGGGTAGTAACGGCATCCGCATCGCGCCAGCCAAGTCCGGTCACGGTCCAGCGAACCATCCAGGATGGTATTAACCTGGCGCTGGACTGTATGACTCGGGCGGTGACCAGGAGTGTCCGGGCAAGACGCACGTTTGCCCTGGACAATCTGTGCCCGTCTCAGGACCTGTACAATAGGCTACTGCGTACGCCTATGACGGGTCCTGGTCTTTTTGGAGGTGAGGGATGTCGACACCTCCAGGAGACGGTCACCCTGGTGAATAACCAGAGGGCGCTGCGCGAGCAGTTTGATGTGCTGCGTCGTGCTAACGTTCGCGCCGCGGCCCCTGCGTATCGTCCCCTGCAGGCTCGAGGTGGTGCTGGCCAGGTCAGAGGCCAGCCACCGTCGCAGCGTCGGCCTCAGCCGCGTGCGATTCGGCCAGCAGCGAGGGGGGCGCAGGTTCCTCAGGCAAGGTGCGCGCGGTGCGGGGCGGGGCGCGCGAGGATCTGGGCGTGGTTATCGGTCCTGACAGGACGCTTACCGCGGTAAGAACCACTCCGGTGTGTATGGCGACGGAGACAGTGCCGCTCTTGCATGCCTCGTGTCCACCGCGGTCCCTAGGTGGACCGGTGGGAGGCCGGCTAGCCGACCACATGCAAGAGTGGGAACGGTTAACTCAGGACCGTTTAGTCTTGCGATGGCTTTCCGTCGGGTATCATCCAGAGTGGGTGACAGGCCCGCCGTCGCGACTGTCTCTAGTGCCAGTCTGGACTCCCATTCCGAGAGATCCAGAGCAGAGGTTGTGTATCGAGGAGGAGATAAATTCCCTCATACAAAAGGGAGCTATTCAGCCGGCACAAAGGTGTCCGGGCTTCTATTCAACCCTGTTCTTAGTAACAAAACGCACCGGAGGGTGGAGACCGATTCTCAACCTCAAGCCATTGAACAAGTTCATCGAGACGCCCAGTTTCAAGATGGAAACGGTGCGCTCGGTGTTGGCGGGGTTGGAGAGGGGGATGTGGACGGCGTCGATAGATTTGAAGGACGCTTATTTCCACATCCCCATCCACGGGAGTTTCTGTCGCTTCCTGAGATTTGCATTCCAGGGCAGACAGTGGGAATTCAGGGTGTTGCCCTTCGGAATTTCCACGGCTCCTCGGGTTTTCACCCGTGTGGTTCTTGCGATCACAGCATACCTCCGCAGGAGAAGCATAGCAGTCCACACGTACATAGACGACTGGCTGTTGAAAGCGCACACCCGGGAAAGTTTGTCGGCCAATCTGGAGATTGTTTTGAAAACTCTCACAGACTTAGGCTGGATGATCAATTTCCCAAAATCAGAGCTGACTCCATCCCAGAAGTTTGTTTACCTGGGGATGTTCTTCGATCTAGAGACAGGATATGTTTATCCTACTCAGGAGAGAGTTCAGAAACTCATCTCATTGATTCAGTCAGTGTGCGACAGTCGTCATGTCCTGGCACGGGTTTACTTGAGAATGCTGGGGTTGATGGTTTCATTGGAACCAGTCATTCCTCAGGCCGCCTTACGCAGGCGGCCGATCCAGTTATTTCTCATGACACAATGGACCCAGAGTACAGGTTCGCTGGACTCGAATGTGTCAGTGTTGGCGCCTCTGATTCACCACCTGCAATGGTGGTTGAATACAGAGAATCTCTTGCCGGGGTTTTTGCTAACCCCTCCCCACCCTCAGGTGACTGTGTATACAGATGCATCGATGGAGGGCTGGGGAGCTTGCCTGGAAGAGTCCACGATATCAGGGCTTTGGAATCTGAAACAGTCAAAGGCACATATAAATCTACTGGAGCTAAGAGCAGTAGTCCTGGGCCTGGAACATTTCTTACAGAAAGTTCAGGGCAAGATTGTTCTTATTCGTTCAGACAACTCAACAGTTGTGACTTACATAAACCGCCAGGGCGGAACGAAGTCGCCCAGTCTCTGTATGATGACATGGAAACTGCTTTGTTGGTGTCTGGATCACCAGATTACCTTGAAAGCAGTTCATATTCCGGGAAGGTTAAACCTGCTAGCGGACTCATTGAGCCGAAGGATGAGTGTTTTACCCACGGAATGGCAACTAAATCAATGTGTGGCGGATCGTCTGTTCGACCATTGGGGGAAACCCAACATCGATTTGTTCGCAACGAAGAAGAATGCGAAGATGACGACGTACGTCTCTCCGATTCCGGATCCAAGCGCTTTCGCAACAGATGCGTTAGCTATCAGCTGGGGGAGAATGTATGCATACGCATTCCCTCCAGCAATCCTGATTCCAAAAATTCTTCAGAAAATCAGACAAGAGGAATGCCAAGTGCTTCTGATCGCCCCGGATTGGCCAAGCCGATCATGGTATACGGATCTGCTGGAACTTCTGGTCTGCAATCCGGTTCCTCTGCCTCTGATGGACGATATTATCTTCCAGGGCAAGGCCCTTCACAACAATCCGTCAATGTTCAGATTGACTGCGTGGATGTTGTCAAGGAATCTAGAATTAAGGAGGGCTTTTCTGAGCAAGCAGCCATGTTTATGGCCAAAGCCAGGAGGGGGTCAACCTCCAGAGCATATAATTATAAAATCAACAGATTTGCAGAATGGTGCTCAAAAAGATGTATTGATCCAATGGATTCATCTATTCAAGTAGTAGCTGATTTCCTCTGTCACCTCTATGATGCCTATAGCCTCAAGCCTAACTCTATTGCTGGTTATAAGTCAGCATTAATGTCTGTTATTCCTTGCTTGGCTAAGAGGGGAAGTGATGAAGTAAATACATTAAATGTATTAATTAAAGGCATGGGCAATCTAAGACCAAGGAATCCACCTGTGATTCCGTCTTGGAGTTTATCGCTAGTGCTTCAAGTACTAGGTGATAAGCCTTTTGAACCACTTAGTTCCATTTCTATGAAACTATTAACACTGAAGACTGTGTTTTTAATTGCTGCGGCCTCGGCTAGGCGTAGGAGTGAGATTCATGCCTTATCAGCCGAGGATGACCGTTTTGTGGTTTCAGGGGAAGGCCTTAAGCTGCTACCTAGGATTAATTTCTTGGCTAAAAATCAGTCGTTGAAATATCCAGGTCAACCTATTATTTTGCCTGCTTTAACTAGATATGATCCTAATTCTAAAGCATGGTGTCCCGTCCGGGCGCTGCGCCGGTACAAACAACGTACGGCGGCATGGCGCACCGACCAGTCAGCGTTATGGTTGTCATATATTGAACCCATGGGAGGGCTTCTAAGGACACCATTTCCAGGTGGATTGTGGAATGCATTCAGTTTTGCCATAAATCCGCCACCGGGAAGCAGGTTGACGTGGCCAAGGCTCACAGTGTCCGCGGCGTAGTGACATCCACGGCCCTATTTAATGGGGTCCCTGTGGATGATATTATGTCGGTGGCTCAGTGGCACTGTGAGTCAAGTTTTACAGACCATTATCTCCGTGACACCTCTAATCCTCTCGCCTTGTCGGTTTTGAAAAAATAAATCGGTTTATATTTTTTGAGGAGGTTTTTCCTCATTACTTATATATTTCACAATTAATTTATGGAAACACCCACTTTTTTGGGCCTGCATCAGTCTTTACCAATGGGAAGATGATGTCAGCAGCCTTTTCAACAAGGTCAGTCTTGTTCATGTGTTGTCCGTTGTTGATTGTATTGTCACGATTACCCGTTATTAATATGGTGATGGTTTGTGTATTTGTGTGGTTCTTTGTTGAGAGTTACGAAAATGGAGCTTTTTCGTCTCTGTCCTGTAGTACATGGCACTTGTACGTAGAGAGCGTATAGGACATTGAGGTCAGTCGACTCTTCCTCCCAGGAAGGAGGGGGGGGAGCGCATATGACATTCGCTCATCTCTCATACATCGGTGGTGTTATCCGATGGTTAGTCAAATCCTGACTGTTTTTTCTTACAGTTTCAGAAGTTTAAGTGCCTTAAACGCAGAAAAGCGTATAGGGATGAGCTGGTCTTTTGACCTCGCCTCCCTCCCGCCAGATTCACTTTCGAATTCTGGCAATATCAAAAGTATTAGGGAGGTAAGTATACTCTTGAAGTGAAATAAACGAAATCTAGGATTTCTTTTTTCACGAGAGAGTTGATACTTACCTCCCTAGATACGGACCCGGCCTCTCCACCCCACAGAGGCTCGGTCTTCAGGCTCTTAATAGTTGCATGTGTGTCAGCCAATAATCTAGTCAGAGGAAGTGCTAGTCTGCGCATGCGCGGTGGTGGGGCTGGCATCCGCCAGACTACGCTCTGACTCCCTGCCCAGTAGGGGCACCTAACTGTTTTAAATCTGAGTGTTTATTGAGTGAAAGCCAATATTTAGCAATATCAAAAGTATTAGGGAGGTAAGTATCAACTCTCTCGTGAAAAAAGAAATCCTAGATTTCGTTTAGTCCATTTTAATGTCTGTATTAAGCTAGTGATCCAGAGGTTAAGATGATACCAAAATCAACACGATCCATAGTGTTCCTTTTACAGTCTGCTACAGAGATGGACTGGGTCCCGATATGTCTGGTCGCCGAAGTGGAGTCTGTGTAACAGTCTAGTCGTTGTGATGATGTAATAAGATTGCCAGTCAATACATTAGAGGTGTATTCTCGTAGAAGCCACGCCTCTATTTTTAGATTGCTTGTTCACTAGTCTAATTTCATATACTCACTAAGCGATTCCGGCCATCAGAGAATCGAGTACTCTGTTAAATAAAGGAATCGACACGCTCTCGTTGACGATTTTACGCTAGGAATTTCATTCAAAGAAAACTACTTATATTTTCCCGCAAAAATTTGTAAACAAACTGAATTGACCAATCAACAGTGAATTTAGAAAATTCAAACTTCTGACGTAATGTAACGCTAAGTTTGATTGGATAAAACGCCCATACTGCTTGCGTTTTTAGCGATCGAAAATTGGTGGTAGTGTGAGACGATAATACGCCCCGTCGCTCCCGACATCTAATTGTCTCTTGTATTTCTAGCCAATAATACGTCCCGTCACTGCCACAGGGTTAAATATAATATAATATATTTAATAGTCTGACACGTTGTACGATTTGTGTCTGCTATTTAATAAACATACTTTTAAATATTTTAAAACTAATTTGACTGAGCGCAAAAGCACCCAATCAAATTAGTTTCATAATATTCAACAGCTAACCTGTATAGTTTTCAGAAAATTGATAGTCAGGGAGTTCAGAGATCGCTTGATCCCAACATGAGCGAGGTGTGGTTGGAGCTTAGCTATAGAATTGTGGGGCCTAGCTAAAACTGGAAAGGTCCATTATGCGCAATGATTCTAATTAACAACTTAATTGAAATACATGGAGCTATATATCCTCGCCTTCATATTTACCTCAATGAGCCTTTCCAGTTTTAGCCATGCCCCGCCGATCTCTATCTAAGCTCCACCCATACTTCGCATGTTGGGATTGATTGATCCATGAATGCTCTAGCTATCAATTTCCTGAAAACTATACAGGTAAGCTGTTGAATATTTTGTAACTAATTTGACTTGGTGATGTTGCTGCCTATGGCAACAATGGCTTCCTAGCAAATTGTGTTCAAAGTATTCAGCAGAATATTTATGTAATAGTAGAGACGTACAATACGTACAATGTGTCGGACTATTAAGAGTTAAGGATGGGTCTAATAGAATCATTTACGACGTAGTGATTATGACGTTATCTAGTGATGTTATTTTTGTGGAAAATTGGAAAATATGTGCACGCGTGCGCATGCGCAATATTGCATCATCCATATCATCCATGATTCCATGCAGCTGGTGTACAGTTGAACCCAGAAATAAGGTAAAAGTACACAGAATTAACATTTTCTTCAATTTTGAATGATATGCAAAAACTTTCCTGTTGACTATTTTGAATACAATTTGCTAGGAAGCCATTGATGCCAAGCCATTACTGCCTATAGCAGCAATAGCTTGTTTCAAGCAAATTGGGTTCAAGATATTTAACAGCATTGTTTGGAAATTTGTTATTTCTGAACTATAGTGATAGTGTAACCTGATGCAAGCCATTTCAGCCATGGAAATAGATGACACAAATCTAAATCTATTAACTTATATATTAGTAGCAAAAGCATCGGTATTAATGCAATAGGGAAATGGAAATTTGGCTTAGGTGACCGGAAAATTTTCTGGAAAAATATGTTGGTAAATTTTCTGACTCACAAGACTAACGTCATCCTACACGTTGCTTAGCTGATTATGACATCAAATCATCGATGGATGCTCTGGAAAGGTGAATTGAAATTAAGTTTACATTGTGTTGATTGTGAATGAGTAAATGTAAAAATATAGGCAAATGTATTCCCCTGTCTCAGTACCTCCCTCTGTCTCTTCATCTATTACCCTGTCTCAGTACCTCCCTCTGTCTCTTCATCTATTCCCCTGTCTCAGTACCTCACTCTGTCTCTTCATCTGTTCCCCTGTCTTAGTACCTCCCTGTGTCTCTCATCTATTCCCAGAGGTGCCCTTATGCGTCCTTTTGTGCGTATATACGCATAAAAATGGCAGAGGGACGCATAAAAATTAACCCTCTGCGTCCCCGAGGACGCACGAGGGACACAGTGAAAAAGTGTAACAGAAACTGGTAACTTTGCGTGTGCTTAATTATCGATTATATTATCGTGTGTATATATTTATTTGTGCATGTTTTTACTTTAAGAAATATACCTAATGCATTGTGTGTTCAATAAAAACAAACTTACTGTGTTGTTTAAGACTATGATTTGTTGTATGTTTTCTTGCACAACTCAAAGTAGTTAATGCCCATAAATCAGATTCAACCACCACATTTAATTGTAAACACAATCCCCAAATCATCCTTAGTATTCTATTTGATTTAATTTTGATAAATAATGAGTTTACAATCCCGATGTTAGTAGCCTTGTTTGGCCTACAAATTGCAAAAAATACCCGCCATGTTTCTGTCTGTTGTGCTAAACGTCAATGTGACGCGTCAGTATTTGATTGGATAACAGCGGAATCTCCCTCTAGAGGAACTCATGCTTGAGAAATCCAATGCAACTGATCAAGCGTATACAAATGTGTCTGGGCGTCTTAATCGTTTCACATCTCAGAACATTGGACAGATCACAAAGTTGTTATCACTAATATGCTGAATATTTTGAAATTAATTTGCGCATGCCTACTTGCCTAAAGCAGCAACGACTACAGCCAAAATATGTTTTTCCATTTACTTATCAAAGTATCTAAAAGGATGAAGGAATATATGGAAGATATTGTGATATCTTTTACATTTGAATGGTCATTTGACGGATTAGCGGCGGTGTCTGTGTATTGCTGTTTGAATAACGGTATCAATAAGCGCTATAAGCCGTCTTTTATTTAGCAAAAGCGGCTGATTGATTGACTGATGGATTAGTGTTTATAATGTCTATCAATACTCGATCGTTAGGTGTTCCCAATTTCTCAACTCAAAAGCTCATCCCAGCAAAGATGTTCAACGATATCGTCATTTTTCCAAACAGCGTATAGCTCACAGCTCCCTGATACAAGCGTCCTTATAGGATACACACTAATGCGTTATCTATGCTTGAACCAATCAGCAATCACGTTACATAGTTACTCCCTATGAATTAGACATATCAGGTTGTTGGCTGATATATTTTCACTAATTACGCATTTTAATCTGATTTATACAGATTATTTTTGATAAATTATTGTTTTGTCTGATCTTAGCCTATGTATTCCACTATATTTAGTCATTTCAGTTACATTATAAAAAGATACGCGCGCATTATATCGAAGTAGGTTTAGTCGTCCTTGAGCAAACTCGCCACAGGTATTCATAATTTTTCAATTCGTCCAAAGTCAAGTTAGGGTTTTATAGAAAAACTAATGCAGTCGTCTTAGCAAATTACTAATATAGTGGTCTTTGGAAATGTTAATCATACAAGGTTGTCAATGTAGGTTGGTTGGTTTATCAGACAACAAACAAGTACAGTGCTTTAAGTTATTGTTTATTGATATGCAGTTCAAATGTCATTAGTTAAATATACAATGGCCATTTCAATATATCAATTTTAGCCACGATTGTAGATCACAGAATACATATTTTTGAAAATTTACCACTGGAATGACTGGCACTGTTTAGAGCCAGTCATTCCAGTGTTAAACTTTCAAAAATAGGTATTTTGGTGATCTACAATAGTGGCCAAAAGTGTTAAGTGCGAAAGGTTAATAAACTATGCATAGTTAATATTCTCTATATACACATTAACACTATTTACACAATGTCATACCTAGTGCTTTCAACATGTTTAATAAAGTGCTTTATAATTAGATCAATGTGTTGTGTTTATTTTAAGAAAAAAACATGGGACCCTCATATTTCAGATGAGGACCTCATGGGACCCCCAGATTTTACAGTGGGACCCCCAAATCTGAGAGTGTGGGGTCCTTGGGACCCCCAAAAATCAGATGTTGTGGGCAACACTGTCTATTCCCCTGTCTCAGTACCTCCCTCTGTCTCTTCATGTATTTCGCTGTCTCAGTACCTCACTCTGTCTCTTCATCTCTCAGTACCTGCCTCTGTCTCTTCATCTATTCCCCTGTCTCAGTACCTTGCTCTCTCTCTCTCTCTCTCTCTCTCTCTCTCTCTCTCTCTCTCTCTCTCTCTCTCTCTCTCTCTCTCTCTCTCTCTCTCTCTCTCTTCATCTATTCCACTGTCTCAGTACCTCCCTCTGTCTCTTCATTTATTCCTCTCTAAGTTAGGGTTGGGCGGTTTTTCAATATTATCATCAATATCGCAATATACCGAATACCGATACCGAAATCGTCATAATTTTGAAAAATCGTAAATATCATCAATACCATCCGGTCGATATTGCACTTTTAACTTTGAGCAGAATATAAATAACTAAGTTAGAAATGTCATACTCTTACCTCTATTCGGTCCAATAATAGTCTTTAAGTAATAATCCAGTCTTTGTCTGAGGTAATAAAAACTTATTAAACTCCAAAATTATTCATGTTCAATTAATTCATGGTTTGTTTGCGCTAATAAAATAATTTCAGTACAGAACAATCCTTTGTTGTTCACTTTTGATAATTACATAAATAGATGCCGCCATGTTTTTTCTTGCCTCATTCTGAGTATTAGTCAGTGGGAAATAATACCATTTGCACTACCCACATTCCATTCTGATGACGTCATTACTAGAGGTTAAGCTGTTTATCCATTAATCATTGATCTGCACAGTTAAACAATCTTCTGACCGCTGATAGGAAAGCATACACACCGTAATCCCTTATCAATACCACAGCTTGGAATGGTGGGTGAGGGGGAAGTTAATCTCTTGCTTTGCAGTTAGCGCCAAGGTTGGTAACCATTTTCATCCCGATTGGACTTCATAAGTTTTTATGTAAGTATAACTTTATACAATATATTTAGCACTTTAAAGCAAATCGAATCAAATATCATTCCACATATAACATTACAGATTTATTCTAAGTAAGAAACAGCCTTAAAATAAATAATTTAGGCCTCATTATTTCCAGTCTTCTATGTGTTGTGGCAGTTTCGGCTGCAGTGTTAACTGGGTTAATTTCACACATCCCTGCTACGCCGTGAGATCAATGGATAAACCCACTAAGTAGTGAGCGAATTTGAATAGGTCTGCAATGGAGCAAATTAGTATAAATATTACAGACCAAATAAAATCTGATATAATTGTTTCCAGTCTTCACGCTATAAATTTGGCTAGCGGCTCGCGTGATAACTGGGTCATTCCGTGTCAAAACAACCAATTTTAGAGATCTTGTTGCATGACCAATTCAGATTACTATAATTCTCTCTCTACTGTATTATTAGTGCGTTTTAGGAAATCTTAATTATATCAGTAACTCATATTTAACACATTCAGTTGAATTTCGTCCAACAGTTTAGGAGGTAATTGAGTGACTGACAGTTTTTAGGATATTTGACCTTTTGACCCTGCTCCCTTGACACCCCCCCCCCCCCCCCATGGCATGCCACCAAAGATAGATGCTGCATCACAGAGCACAACCATGTATGGGTAACCCACATACCAAATTTTGTTGAATTCCACCCAATGGTTTGGGAGAGGATAGCGTGACAGACAGACGGATGGACAGACAGATGGAGGAGATTACAATATCCATAACATTTTTTTTAAATGTGGGAATAACAATATTATTTGTTCACATTGCTTTGACTGACACTTTCAGACAGGAAAAATTAACTGATATACATACACAATTAACATGTAATATCATAGAAATATACTCACAAATGGCAAAAATACCCCATTTTGGGCAAAAAAATTTGATGGAAGGAAGAATGGAAGAAAACTGAATCTTGGATATGTTGTGGAGCACACCCAATGCTGTATTGTCTGTAAAGCACAAGTTTCTTCCACCTAACCCACATGGTCATGCTGACAGTTGGATATGGGATCATTTTCAGGTTGGGCCAATTTCAAGGGCCTATATTTCAAAAACGTTAAGACCCACATATTTTTTCTTTTATGTATAAACTAACCAATATATATATATATATATATATGTAATTGACCAATCAAGTATTAAGTTTGTAACTCTAATAGTTTTAACATAATTGTAATCAAGAGTAGGTCTGAAAATGTGTCACTTTGAATAAATTTTCATTTTTAATGTTACCTAAGTTACCAACACGAGCACAAAAATTATTATGCGTTGCATATTTCAAGAGGGTACCTACATGTGACCAAGCACTGAAAGTTTTATGGGAATTGGATTTCAGGTTAAGAATTTGCAGAGCCTTGAAAATGCTAGAAAATGACAATTGCGTCACATGTGGTGGACCCCCCTTGCTGTTCTAGCGTCCATATCTCCAAAAATATTGGGATTTGGGTAGTGAAAGTGCAGGATTTCCTAAAACATACTACTGTACCACTACACAAAGAATCTTGGAAATCTGAATTGGTCATGCAACACCCATCGGTTGTCTTGACACGGAATGACCCAACAGCTGTTGGAATTCTGCAGTGTGAATTCTGATTGACTCAAGTATGATATGGCGGCCAATCAGATTTTGCGCTGCGGAATTCCCTTTCTGCGCAATGAAGTTAATGCGCATTCCTTGCTCGATCGTTTGACAGTTGTCGTGAGGTAAAGATAACACAAAATACAACGCAAGAAGAAAATCCTTTATTTTTCTTATTTGTGATGAATATGGTCAGTTACATTACATTCGTTGCTTTAAACTGTATATTGAAGGGTGTAAATATGCGGAAATGGCAATCATGACGATCTCAATTTACGGTTTCAATGCAACGAATTTAATGAAAATAACTTGTAGACACCACCAATTTGAAATACATGTTATTCTATGTCTACACCCTACTCCACACCCCACCCAAATGACGATATATTGTGATACGGCGGTATTTTAATGAGATACCGATATCGTCATGGCTTTAGCAATATCATCCAACCCAAGTCCCAGTACCTCACTCAGTCTCTTTTGTGCATGTTTAAATGCCAGCCCATATTTCCAGCACTTTGTCTGTGTTTTTCAAATAGCCAATACATTTAAGCTGCTGAGTATTTTGAAACTAGTATGCCTTTCTAACCTCTTGCTAACCTTAAGCATCAACCAACCTCTTGCAGGCAAATTAGTTTCAAAATATTTGATAGAATATTTCTTACATCGTAATGAATCTGTCTTATCTGAGTGATATCTGATCTGTAGGTTTCAAAGTGTTAATGTCTCCCGCTGTATGTCTGTTTGTCTGATCTTCCATCCATCTCTGTCCATCTATCTGTCCATCCATCCATCCATCCATTTATGCATCTGTCTATTGTCTTCATCTTAGTGTCTTCGAATCCATCATATGTATTGCTGTCTGTATGGCATGTTTGCATTCTTTTGCCCATAACCTTCCTTCTCTATTTTCAGCATTGCCATTTAACTTGGTGTTGATTGACCTGGTTGGTCGGCGTATAACCGGCGGTCTGAACATGCTGGGTTCTGCATTATTCTTATTGCTGCTACAAGTCTGTACCACTAACATGGGGCTTACAATATTCATGTTTGCTGCTAGAATGTTTTCTACAGGATTCTTCAATACAATATACATATACACTGGTGAGGTAAGTCAATACATTCACACTGGACAGTTAATTTTCGGTACAAATGAAAATGATGAGCTTGATTACCGAGCCAGTCATACAGTAAAGGTTCTCTAATGTATGTTCTTGATCTGGAAAATGAGATTTCTCTTGAAGTTTTCATTGCTATCACGGAGAACCCTATTAGTTTGAGGGGCCAAAGGTCAATTTTGTAGTGTTTCAGTTATAGAAATTGCATGTCCTGATGATAAATCAAGTTCTACAGTTCAAAGAGATATAAACCGGTCATGGCATGCAGATTGCTTTTGACCTCTGGAAGAAACCTATTGATTTTGAGTTCAAACGGTCATGGTCATGGTGGCCAAATTATGGAAATTATAACAATTGACCAACAGAAAACTTATTTATAATGTGAATATGGGGACATAGACTAGCATTCTCGTAGTGATTTCCAGAGAATATATAGTAATTTGTCTCCTGAAGTCTCAGAAGACTGCTGCAATTGGTCTATATGCATGTGTATGCATGTCCCAAGAAACCATATTGGTTTTGATAAAATGGTGTACAGGTGGGTGAGGAAGAATTCACCTGATTTCCGGTCAATATTCAAAAGGAAAAATGTCAAGATCTTCAGAAAGGGTGGGGCTAGATGAGTTCTACTAATGGAATCATCAGTCTTGACCAAACTTCGGTGGGAGGTTAGCCAGATTGCTGTTTGGCTTTAAAAGAAATTGAAGGAGTATTATTTATTTACCTTCTGTAGTCTATGCGCTAAATCTGCTGCTCAAGATAAATATCCACAGACCCCTTCAGACAAACAATTTGGCATCAGCTTATATTTATATTATGTACTGTATGCAACCTGTAAATAGACTACCATAACAATTTTTACATTGTACTGCGCTTGGATGATTGTATTTTATAACACTGGCCTTGATTGGCCAATTTGGTTTGTTTATAAATGCTCTAGAGAGTATTAAAACTGTGTTATGAATGTATATTGTACAATCGAAAGCGACATATTAGTAGTTAGGGAGTCCTCATAACAGCTGATAAGTGGGTTCCCGGATACTAATATGTAAGACTATTCTTTTGTAATAGCATTTCATGGTTTGCAGTAAAATATGTCAGATTTAGGTTGTTGAACGATACTACAGCAAAATTATGCTGTGTGTTATACAATTATTTCATTTCAGGATGAACTATTAACATTAGACATTAGTCTGGTACTGTATGTACAGTGATATTTCATTTGTGTAGTTTGCACAAAATCAAATAAATCAATCTTTCAATTTCACCAACATTTGTGCTTCATGATAATACACATGCTTCCAATTTTCTATCTGATCGGTAATTATTAGAATTTTCATCAGTATATCGATGGGTTCTGTTACGTCTGTCTGTCTGTCTGTCTGTCTGTCTGTCTGTCTGTCTGTCTGTCTGTCTGCCTGCCTGCCTGCCTGCCTGCCTGCCTGCCTGCCTGCATGTCTGTCTGCCTGTTGCATCCCATCTCGGTTAACTTTATACTTCCTTCTATCAAGTGGATTGAGCACAATGATATTGTGGTCATGAGGTCAAAGTTCAAGGTCGCTGTGACATTGGTATAAAACTACTTTTTAGCTCACCTGGCCTAAAAGGCCAAGTGAGCTTATGCCATGGCAGCCATCCATCATCAGTCCGTCGTCCATTCATCGTCTGTCCATCAAATCGCTTCTTCTTAATGGTTTGACCGATTCCAACCATCCTAAGCTGGTACCTTCCAGAGGTGTCTCAGAAATTTGATTGATCAATTTTGTGGGTGGAAATCTGAGATTTTATTAAAAATCTACCGGAAATTATCAAAATGCTACTCCTTAGTTGCTTGACATATCTCAACCAAATGTGACTAGCTTGATTCTATGGTGGTAGGCTCTAGATCTTCTTTTCCGAATTTTGATTGATTAATTTTTTGGTTGAAAATCTTAGATTTTATGAAAAATTTACTGAAATGCTCAAAATACTACTCTATAGCTGCTTGACATATTTCAACCAAATTTCACTAGATGGATTCTTGGTGGTAGGCTCTAGAAATCATATTCAGAATTTTGATTGATCAATTTTTTGGGTGGAAATCTTGGAAGTTTACCAGAAATTGTCAAAACGCTGCTTCTCCTTAGTTGCTTGACATATTTCAACCAAATTTGGCTAGAGTGCCCCTATCATGGTAGACTCTAGAACTTGTATTCAGAATTTTGATTGATAAATTTTTTGGGTGGCCATCTTGGATTTTCCGAAAATTATCCATCATAATTATTTAAATGCAAATGGTTCAAATGGTCCAGGTGAGCGCCACAAAGCCTCTTGTTACGGTTAAGTTTTGCGTTTAGTTCAAGCATAGCTTCACCTTCTTGGGACTAAGCTTGGTGGAATGCTTCCTTATATCAAGGGGATTGAGCCCAATAATATTGGGGTCATGAGGTCAAAATCCAAGATCACCATGACCTTGGTATAAATATACTCTGCGGTTAAGTTTTGCGTTTAGTTGAGCATATCATCTGATATCTGAGGATTGGTTCACCATATTGGGACTAAACATGAACACTTGCTTCCTTATATTATGGGGATGGAGTACATTGCTATTGAGGCCATGAGGTCAAGGTAAGTTTTGAAAACACAATTTTTTATGGTTAAGTTTGTGGTTTAGATCAACATATTGTCATATATCTTGGCATGGCTTCACCCTATTGGGACTAAGCTTGGACGCACCCTTCCTTATGTCAATGGGATTTAGCACAATGATATGGAGGCCATGACATCAACCTTCCAGGTCACTGTGAACTTGGTATAAAACTTATTTTTTACGATTAAGTTTTTGCTTTAGCTCAACATGTCTTATATCTAGGCATGGCTTCACCTTATTGGGACTAAACTTGGACACATGCTTCCTAGTATCAAGGGGACGAGTCACTGATGTTGAGGTCAAAGGCATTGTGCCATTTGACTTGTATAAAATAGACTAACAGTTACTGGTAGACCTATTTGCTTAGCTCATTTTGCCTTTATTTTAGATTTGGCCAAATTATTAGATCTAAACATGATCATTTAGTTACCTCAACCAGTCGGAGCAACACAAAGACATTCAGACTTCAGAGATCAACGCCATTGTGAACTTGATACAATTCTAGATTTGTATTTGAAAATGCATAATGCCAAGATTTTCGCTAATATCCCATCGGTGTAACTGATATCTTGTTATGAAGTTTTGTTCATGTTTGCTTATTACATATGGTCTAACACTGTCAATTCATATCTGCATATGCAGATACATAGTTCAAATTTTTCATATTTTTCCATACGGTAGACTTAGTTTATTGTGCACGGAAAATTACTAGAATGTTAGTCTTTCAATTGACATTTAATTCATCAATGGCTTACTCGATCACCAGGAAACTTTACAGATTTGTTTAATGCCATCATTGCATCAAGTCTTAATCATAGTAATTTCCAATTTTTTACTTATTTTTACATGGTTGGGCATAGTTTATTTAGTGTCCTGCAAAAGGTGCCTGGCTCCCCAAAATATTGACAATAAAATTTGTGTATAATAAATATATTCTTTTATTACTCAAAATCTAGGTAATTGATTCTCTAACCATCTATTTTTTTCAAAGATTTTTTAGGAAAGACACCCAGATCCATCCATTGGACACATTGTATATTGTGATATATATTGTATCTAGTTATAGTTGATGTGGGGGTTACTTAGTACCAAATATATTCGATTGCTGTTGTTCGTTTGTTGACAAGAATGTTTCCTACAGCATCATACAAGTATTATATATTTCCTGTTATATCTAACAAAGTACGTACTAAATCTATTATTTCAATATTTACCATACTTCTGTCGAATGATAAGCATATCGCTGATAATAATTGCCAAAATTTCACAGGCTGACACATCTTGATGACTCTTAAGGTTCGTGATTTTAGGGCAAATTCAAGATTTTAACCATTGATATACATTAATACTGAATCCTAATTAGAGAAAGCATAATCTATCTGTGCCTTTAGCTGAAATACTCCATTTTTGCGATGACAAGTTCATGATCATACATGGCATGTATTTCCACACAGATATAAATGAGACTAGAATGCACAGTCGATGGCATGCCATCACAAATTCCTACGCTTTCGCCAACTTTGACTCTCTGCCCACAGCACCACCTTGCCCTACCCCATCTTTGGGGTGAAGCCTAATGTAAACAATGTCTCGCAATTAGCAATCATATGGGTAACTAAAATACCAAATTTTGTTGAATTCTGCTAGCTCTGACCCCCCCCCCCCCCTCCACCTTACTAAAAACACCACCCTGGGAGCAGAGCCTAATGTAAATGTTTTCTTGCAGTCCGCAATCATATAGATAACTCACATAGCAATTTTGAGTGATTTCCCCCTAACAGTATCAGAGGTGATAACTAGATGGACGGAGGCGATTGCAATATCCCCATCCATTTTTAGCTCACCTGGCCTGAAAGGCCAAGTGAGCTTATGCCATGGCGGCCATCCGTCGTCCGTCAAATCACTTCTTCTCCTTAACGGTTTGACGGATTTCAACCAAATTTGGCTGGGAGGGTCCTATGCTGGAACCCTCCAGATTTTTTTCCATAATTTTGATTTGTCAATTTTTTGGGGTCAAAACCTTAGATTTTATGAAAAATTTACTGGAAATGGTCAAAGTGCTACTCCTCCATAGCTGCTTGTCTTATTTCAACCAAATTTGGCTAGATGGATTCTATGGTGATAGGTTCTAGACCTTCTATTCAGAATTTTGATTGATTAATTTTTTGGGTCAAAATCTTAGGTTTTATGAAAAATCTACCGGAAATGGTCAAACTGCTACTCCTCCATAGCCGCTAGACATAGTTCAACCAAAATTAACTAGATGGATTCTACAGTGGTAGGCTCTAGATTTTCTGTTCAAAATTTTGATTGATCAATTTTATGGGTGAAGATCTTACATTTTGTTAAAAATCTACCGAAAATTGTCAAAATGCTACTCCTTAGCTTCCTGACATATTTCAACCAAATTTGACTAGATGGATTCTATGGTGGTAGGCTCTAGAACATCTATTCAGAATTTTGAATGATCATATTTTTGAGAGAAAATCTTAAATTTTGTAAAAAGTTGCGGGAAATTGTCAAAACGCTACTCCTCATTAACCTCTTGGTGGATTTCAACCTAGTTTGGCTGGAAGGACCCTATATGGGTGTAGGTTTCAGAACTTGTCTACAGATTTTTGATTGGTAAATTTTTTGTGAAATCCTGAATTTTATGAAAATTTACCAGATATCGCTTAAAAGGCTACTCATAATTAACTGCTTGGCTGATTTCAGCCAGACTTGGATGGAAGGACCCTATGGTGGCAGGCTTCAGATGTAGTTTGCAGAATTTAGATTGGTCGGTTTTTAGGTGGTTATCTTGGATTTTCCAAAAGTTGGTAAATCAGTTAAAAGGCTACATACACATCATTAACCGCTTGGCAGATTTCAATCAATCTCAGCTGGAAGGACCATAGGTGGGTAGGCTTCGGAATGTCTATACAGAATTTTGATTGGTCAATTCTTTTGGTGACCATCTTGGATTTTTTTTAAATTATGTATTATGTCTTTAAATGCAAATGGTTCAAATGCTAATGGTCCAGGTGAGCACCACAGGCCTTTGGGCCTCTTGTTTCAAAATGCATGGGGATAATGATATGAAAAATTTGCCAAATTTGTTTGGTTTCATCTTCAATCCCCAATCTTATAGATTTTATTGCCTCACTGTCTTAATACAATGTTTTAGTGCCAGTGTATTTTGTAAAGCAAAATCAGGTTTGCCAAGATATTTATCACTGCACATAATGAAGATGAAAGCATCAGGGATGCAATTGCCTCCATCTGTCTGTCTGCCCATCCCGCCATCTTCTCCAAAATCGTTTGGTTGATTTCAACTAAATTGGTTCGGTGCATTCTCCATATGATTGTGTGGATTGTGAGATGACATTTATATTGGGTTCAGCACCTGGTGGAGGGGATGCTGGTGGCAGGATTTATATGGCTTGCTGACATATCGATTTCCTAAAGTTTGTCAACTATTTTTCACGAGAAACTGCAAACACTAGATAATTTGCAGGCAACTATGTCAATGTTTATGTCCAAAATTGCATCAGATGACCTCTGAAAGAATCTAGGTTAAAAATCTTTTGGTTGCGGTTACGAGCCTGAACACGCACCTGCTTGCCCCCTCCCCTATGCTCAATATTGTAGCACGGAGCGACCGGACGGGTACTGACCGTCCCAGCAAAGCTGGGTACGGAACGACCACTCCGGATTAGCCCCCCCCCCCTGGATAGGATAGTTCGCATACATAAGCCCTATGAGAGTGTTTTTTGTCAAAAATCGGCTAAGTCCGATAAAACGCGTGGTGCGCATGCGTGCGCATCAGAGCTTCCCTGACATCATGTCTCGGAATTGGAAGCGAGTGCGTGCCTATAGTGTGCCGAGTAGGTACTCATAAATGTTTATAAGTTATCCATTCTCGATGTTGTTGGTACCAATTAGGACCAGAATTAAACAAGCTTTCCAAAACTGCAAACCATTTTAAAATCGGCTCAGAAATGGCTGAGTTATCGTTGAAGCTCCCCGCTAAATTATACTTAGAATATTGCTATAACGTCGTAATCGTGTGTATACATTAAACTGAATACAGAGTGATTTGTACACATGGTCGATATGTCACTAGCATACCAGCATGCTGATTGGCTGGCGCTCGGCCGCTGATTGGTTGAGGCGCCCAGCTCTGACGTCAGCAAGTATAAAAGGGGTGAAAAATCGAGGATCAGGAGCATCGTCGACGTGGAGACCGACCTGCTGAGAACTGACTGGAGGTGCGGACTAGACGAGTGGACTGGAACACCGACGGAAGATACAGCACATCACCGCGGTTCATTGCGGCTTTCAGCTCACCCGCACTTAAAAGCAGTTCTCAGACTCCGTGTTACGCAATTTTGGATGCTCTCGGACAGCCATCCGGGAGCAAAATAATTAATTAAAGTAATGGTTGCCGCATTCAAACTTTTCTAAAGGGAACATCTGCGGAAAGGGCCCTTGTGGCCCAGGATGTAATCCTACGCGATGTAGAGCTACGGTGATTCTTGGTGGACAACTTGCCGGATCTGCCAACCATGCTGAAAAGTGGACACTAAATTCTGCACTGCATGTCGTGTGTATTTTAATTAACTTTTCTGGTGGACTTTGCTAGGTGTGCCGCAAGAGCTATGCTACACATCCCGCGCCGTGTGCCAAGTTATGTAACTGCTTAACATTATATACCACCGTCTGTTAATGGGCAACCTTTAACTTTACTACTCCCGCATAAATTATGATTTAGTTACAGAGACTATCTAATAGATGTCACTTCACTGCTCTGTTTCACTGTCCTGAGTGTGCACTGTATCTACCCTACTTGGAGAAGTCAGCTTGCGGAGCCAACCTGCGGAAATCGCCTGCGAAAATCTCTCCAGCTCCAGAGAGCTCCATTTCAGTAACATAGTAGCCTGTTCCGTACCGATGACTATTGGGTACTCAAGTAACTATACTATTGTACATCTAATTATTATTTCCGTATATGGCACTGATGACTAATAGGTGCCTGCCTGGTCTTAGGACCACGATTTATAATTTCTGTATTACTGTTCATATTATCTTTATTTACTGTAGGTGCTTTAACTAACCGCACTGTTTAGGTCGCTTCAACCTGATACTTACTACCTCAATAAAGCTTATATAAATTGTCATTGTTCATTGCATTGGTTAATTGTATATGGCAGATAGCCATTCCATTGATATGTTTTGTTTAATTATAGAAAACTTAGACCGCAGTATGCTAGGAAATACTAAACAGCAACATTTATATCCGCATCACTTATTCCCACCATCATCAATTTTACACTGAGGTCGCTGACCGTGCTCTAATTGTTTGAGCCCGGCATGCTACCGACTAAGCCTTACTATTCAGCTCAAATAGGATAGGTTTGAAGTGGTTAGGGACAATCTCCTCATTAGGAGACATATAGTGTATGCTTCTTTTCCGGTTGTTGCGATAATGTAGCCCCGCACTCGGCAAGGTTGTGTAAAATTGGCCAAATACCTATAGGGCCTCGTATATATCAAGTTATTGTCTCTTTCCATGATCCACCAGCCGTATGGCTTTGTCAATGTTTGGACATCCCATCAGAACTATCGGTTTCCGAGCGGTGATGGTTAAAGTGCTGATTTACATACATCTCCCCCGTATCCTCGGATACGTGTTAGCTTGATAACCCCGCCAATGAAGGAAAGCACTGCGAAAACATATAGTTATAAATGTGAATTTGATGGTTTATTTACCAGCCTGCAGTGCATATCTGGCCACATTGGAACTTAATCCTAATGACAGGTCAAGAGCTAGATCCATAGGAAGCGGTGACAGACGAGACGTGCACCTCCATCCAATTCGCCGGAGTGTCTGGGAAGGATCTTGGAATCCGCCATGCCCTCATGGGAAGGACACTCGCGATAGCTATTCGCCTCTCTATCCCAGCATTAACGATATATCAGTGATCAAACTTGCTTATGTGAAATGTAGGCATTGTCCAGGTGATGTTTTATGTGGTTGCAGAGCCAGGTAGCTGGATTTTCATCAAATTTGGATGCGTTGCGATGTAACATGTATGCATGCTGTCCGTGGAGGTAGACGCTCTTTCAAAGCAACCTATGGGAAGCTAGGCATCTGCGCCCATTGGACAGCTGTATCTAACGATAGGTAAGAATCCCTGCCACTTGCGGCCAAAGCTAGTTTTCGTTTCTTAACAAATATTCGGTAGGTTAGACTGTAGAAGAAGGCCCGCATAAATAAAGCGGCATCTACCAATACAGCATCTTGGAACTACATAACGGTGACGTGGGAATTCTTCGGAAATTGTCCGTTCCGTCTTCATGTAAACAAGTATGCATCAACTATGGCTTCACTAGGATTTTTCAGCACTTAGCATTTTCTGTTGAACAAAAGAGTGGCCCTTTTTGCCAACTCTTCCTCCGCTTCGGCGTCGAAGCCATTTTAGTGTGACGGAGGCTTGTGCGAGGCACTTGCCTCTCGCAACAATGAGAATTCCTGTGACGGAGGCCCGCGTGAGGCACCTTCCTCTCGCACCATCATGAAACATTCGGTGACAGAGGCCCGCGCAAGGCACTTTCCTCTCCCAGCAACATTGTTCTCTCTGTGTATTTTAGGGTTATATTAAGTTACTCAGTGATCTCTTATGCGGATGCTTCTCTTTGCGGGGATACCTCTGCGGATTCAAGGATCTGTGTGGTACCTCCGGCGACACCACATGGAAAGGACACCAGCTAGCTCTATATTGTGTATTATTGTGCTCATTTTACTGTCAAACGATTCACCTTGTTTGTATAGTACTTAATTATATTTCTAGTATATTATTCTAAATGTTACATTCTCTATATTAGTATGGATAAACACACTGGTGACACAAATAGTTGGGACGACACCCTGTGGTTCAATCTCAGCAGCAACGGTTGCACGGCCCCACTAGAATATCCGTGTTCCACCGGCTCTAGGGTTTTTGTACACTGCGGAGACACGTCATTCGGGATCCGCAAGCTCAAGATCCGCAGCTAACCAACCATCCCAGTCATCACACACTTGCGGTGCGATGGGCGGATATTTATCGGCAGACCAGCACATACCCCCACGAGCTACAATATATTTCCAATACCGTATCTTACAATACAGTATACTATATGATTATCAATTGAATATTTAATGCTGAATAACATGGGCATCTAATACTTAAAGGGTGAGCACTTTCCAGCATTTACAAGTGATAGATATCATGTTTTAACATTCTTGTGTTTTATTTTTTTACAGGTTTATCCAACAAATATTCGATCACTAGGTTTGGGTGTGGCGAGCGCTATGGCTCGTATTGGCTCCATGACAACACCATTCATTGCCCAGGTATGCTACTTATTACAGGATCAATTATCATTACTATTTATTCCAGACTTCACATTGCAAAGTATTATTTAGCCTGCTTGTAAAACGTGGAAAGCCACGGTACTGAATGTGTACCTTACACTTATCTCCTTGGTGGAGAGTTACGGCAGCTGGAGACGAAAGTCAGATGCCTGGCACTGATTTATGCCTGCTATTTATAGGGCACAGGGATCTGGCAGGATCCTCCCTACTGTGCATGTGCAAGCATGCTCCCTGATTGTTTTTACAGGTGGATCCTTTCTGGAGTGGCAGATCTCCTGTGATGAGCATGTGCATGCACAGTTGTGTGGGATCCGCCAGGTTTATTTAGTAGACATAAATGAGTGGTTGATGGCTCCCTACTGGAAGTTTCCAGATTTCTACACCCTGCTAAGTTGTGTGGTGATGTTTGTTATGGATAGAGAGAGAGGTGGGGGTGAAGGAGGGGCCCCTTTATATAGATATTGAGCATAGGTTAGATTTCTGTGTGTTCCTATCCTTTGTGAGAATGAGATCCGACTTTATGGCATTTTGCCCTTCATTTTAGGGCTCATCAGAGGGGTTTTGAATGACAAGTTTCTTTTTGGACTATATCTCCCAGGTGAAGAGATTAAAGGCATCCTGCATGAATACGACAGAAATTATTATTATTTAACTTGCCCTCCACTAAAAATGGCTTCTGTGTGATAAGTGCGTACTTCCTAACAGATATATGTATTTGAGTGATTACTATATCCATAGTCCCCCCCACCCCTGAACATATTTGCCTCCATCTGTGCGGTGTGCATACATCCTCCCATCCTTGCATGCATCTGTGTAGATTTTTGTTTGTGGCTTGACATATAGCTTGGTATATGTTGATAGGCCTTGGTTGTCGTTTGATGACGTATGACTTTGTATATGCTTACGCACCTTGACAGTTAGAGTAGTTATGAGGCTTGAGAGAAACCTATTATTATTAACTCCCATGGCTATAATGGCCAAGTGAGTTTATGCCATGGCGACCATCAGTCATCTGTCTGACATCCATCTGTCAACTTTTGCTTTAAAGAGTAAACTGCTCCTAATCCTCCTAAACTGCTTGGTAGATTTTAACCAAATTTAGCTGAAAGGATCCTATGGCGGTAGGCTCCAGAATTCATATTCAGAATTTTGATTCATCAATTTTAGGGGTGAAAAGCTTAGATTTTATGAAAAATTGTCAAAATGCATATCCTTAACCACTTGATGGACTTTAACCAAATTTGATGGAAGGAATCCGATTATGTCAGGCGCTAGTACTTCTATTCAGAATTTTGGTTGATAAATCTTTTCGTGGCAATTTTAGACTTTATGAAACATTTACTGGAAATTGTCAAAATGCATTTCCTCCTTAACCGCTTGATGGTTGATGTAGTGTAGGATCTAGAACGGCATGTTCAGAATTTTGATTGGTTGATTTTTTAGCGCCCATCTTGGACTTTTCTAAATTTTTCCTCAGTCATTTAAAATACTACTCCTTAATCAATGACCCGATTTCAACTAAACTTGGATGGAACAATCTTATCGCAGTGTGCTTTAACATTATATCAATCGAGAATTTTAATTGGTCAATTGTTTTTGGTGGCCATCTTAATTGTTCCAAAAACTATCCAGAAATCCTTTAAAGCATATCTCATCATGAACCACTTCTATTCAGAATTTTGATTGCTCAATTTTTTGGTGGCCAACATTAGATTTTCTGAAAATTGTCTGAACCCATTATAGATGTCATGGTTGTGAGGGAAGGGTTGCTGGTGGAGGGGCTGATTGTCATGTGGCTGCCAACACTTGACCTTACAGGGGTGTCTACCATCACTGGCATAGGTGGCGGATCATGTGGCAGTGGCAGATCATGTGGCTGCCATTTCTGCAATTGCGGGCAGATTCTCTGGCTGCCATCACTGACATCGTGGCTGATAGTGTGCCTGCCATTCCAGACAGATTATCTGGCTGCCATCATTGGCATCACGGGCAGATAATGTGGCTGCAATTGCAGGCAGATTGTGTGGCTGGCATTTCTGGCATTGCAGGCAGATACTCTGGCTGCCATTTCTGGCATTGCAGGCAGATTCTCTGGCTGCCATTTCTGCCATTGCAGGCAAATTCTGTGGCTGCCATCACAAGTATTGGAGAATGATTCTGTGGCTGCCATTTCTGTTGTGGGTTGGGCGTGTGGAGGCTGTATGTGCGATTATGAGACTCATCACCAGCATCATGTGGTGGGGGGGGGGGGATGTGTGGCTGGCATTGTGGGGATATAGTGTGATTATGGGGGAGGCGGGATACATATCATTTGACTTTTCCATCCATTTGTTTGGTTGTCTGTCCATCCAGGTTTTAATGAGCCCTATTGAATTTGTAGTCGAAAAGTGAAAGATCAAGGTTACTGACCCAATTAATAATTTCTGGATGATAACTCGAGTTTTAATGAAACATGGCCTATGTGTTGCTCTTGGGTTCATAAGAACCCTGTTAATGAACCTTTCCAAGTTTATCCATCCATCATATGATGTCATATGACTTAATAATCAACTACATGGCGTGTAGGATGACATCATAATCATGACATCATGACTCGATATAGTCCATCTTTAATGCTTAATAGTCTGACACATACGAATTGTATGTCTTTACCATTTAATAAACATTCTGTTGAATATTTTGAAACTAATTTGACTGAATGCTGTTGTTGCCAGCGCCTAGTCAAACTAGTATCAAAATATTTAACGGCTTACCTGTATAGTTTTCTGGCAATTAATAGTCAGAGTTCAGAGATCGATTGATCCCAACACAGACGAGGGGAGGGTGGAGCTTAGATAGAGATGGGCGGGGCATGGCTAAAACTGGAACGTTCCATTTATGTCAACGTGATAGTGACCCACTTAATGAAATTATTTTATGTTTCTTGATGATAACTTAAATTTGGCCTGTCTGATGCCCTTAATTTTGAGCGGTCTGAAGACCCTTATTATATTCATATGTACATAACATGAACACTATGATGTGTCAAGTCTTGTTGACACCGCACTGCTAGAAAATCATCACGTTTCATTGATCCATTACGTGATTGTGGTGGTGATTGTATGGGCATAGCTTTCTGCAGTCTCTGATTGTCATTCTTCTTTTATGTAGTTTCATCTCAGGTGAGGAATGTTACCCTGGGCCTCATTTAAAATGGTTGCTGATATCTGAATAGTTGTTTACTAACAGTGTATTGCTACTCTAGCAACCCAGGCCTATATTATGTAAGAATAAGGCCAAGGTGCCAGATACTATAGATTATGACAAATTAAACTGTTCAAATAAGTTTCCTGCAGAAAATAAAGTGTTTTAAATTGCCTTCGATGACAATGGATATATACATGGATTTAAGTGTAGATGTAACATGAAATACTGCTATCCACTTGAACAATATCAAAAGCAAATGTGCAAGAGTAAATGCAATTGCAATATAACACCCATATTCCATTTGCATCAAATTTGCTACACTACCATCTATTATTGGTATCTGATAATATTGTTTTAGCATGTCTTTCCAGCTTTAACTCTTTCATGATGAATCCGGCCAAAATCAGCCTCTGTAGTGGTCTTAAGGAATGCCCATTTGCAGTGCAAGAGAAGAATATTTTTGAAAAATTAGCATTGGAATGCCAGGTTCAGTAACCGAGCCAGTCACTCCAGTGGTAAATTTTCTAAAATACTTTTCCCTTGGCCTGCAAATGGACATTCAGTAAGCAAATATTTTGATATTCTTGAACAATTTTAACATTAAAGTGTTAATCACCATATTGTCACTTATCAGAACTGGGTATTTGCATCTTTGATATTGTCTTTCGATGGAGAGCTAGATACATTATTCCAGGTGTTCTGTTCAATATATATGTAATATATATATTTATATATATATATATATATATATATATATATATATATATATATATATATATATATATATACATATACTATTAATCCTGTCAAATTAGGGTTTGACCCACCACTAATTGCAACAGTAATGAAGCCTGGTTTATTTTGTCTATTTAGGTCTTAGAAATGATGTATATCGAATCTAATAAAATCTTTTGAGTGGAACATGTTGAATTCATGTTTGTATGTCAAGATGGCCGCTATCGAGTATACTGTGGCATTTATCTAGAGAATGGTTCATTTTAGACCACATAAATGTATTACGAGTAAATAGAAATATGCCCCCAATCTACCGAAAAATGATGTCTTCTGCATCCCATGTCCACTCTATGATGCCACTACCCGACAGTTGACACTGAAGTTCAATGCTTGCAAACCATTTCTACATTAATTGCAACAATAATGAAGTCACTTATATTGTGTATTTAGGTCTTAGAGATGATGTATAAAAATCAAATAAAATCTTTCGTGTGGATCATGTGGAATTCAAGATGGCTTCCAATATGGCCACTAATCGAATATAATATGGCATATATCTCGAGAACGGTTCATAATAGAACACATAAATGTATTATGAGTAAATAGAAACATGTCTCCAATCTATTGGAAAAATAATGTCTTCTGCACCATATGACCAATCTATAATGTCACAACCCAACAGTTTACACTACAGTTTGATGTTTGCAAACCAATTCTACACTCACTGCCAGTGTTTAGTTCTCATTATCATCCAAGTCATCATTTAACATGTTTTGACAAATACCTTTGCATCCAGAACAAGCTGCCAAACTAGCAATTTCATGATGACTGCACCGGCAGCGCATAGTTCGACAGCCTGGCTTCCAGGTGCATCTCACTCGTTCGAGACGGGACGGTGGGACAGGGTCCAAGTAGTTGTGTCATTATTTATTAGAAACTTAACAGACACATTCCTCGGCCACCAAGGTATTTCCCTTCCATGGTTGGATCTGATGGAACACTCGGGTCCTGTGGTACTTCATCATCGCAGATGTTTGGGTGGATGGCCTGTTTGCTGATGGTAATAAGCTCCTGGATACTGATGCATCATCGTGTCAAGATTGTCATTCAGCGTTCCTTTGTTCAAAATGACCATGGCCTTCTCACCAACCGATATGACATCATCCTTTGATCATTGTGCACTTCAAAATATTTTGGCATGTACACTGAATAATTTGTTGTCACTGAGGAGCATCAGGCCGACAGCTTTGCCTATTCCAAATACCTGTAACCCTTTTAACTCACCCGAGGGAAGCATGTACAAAAACTATATTCTTGTAGACATTCTTACCTAGTACTTGCCTAGTTAGATTGACACTGATGCTTTTCAGAGCTGTTAGCTACTTTGGTATAGAGCAGAAGTAGTCATCATCCTTGTTTCCTCCAGCAAGATGTATGAGAATAAGCAGGGTCGGTGTCACGCACGCACGCACGCGCGCGCACACCAGTACTGCATCACATGTTCTTGAGGCATTTACTGCTGTTTGCACAATTAATGCGTCGGTGTCCCGTGTGGCATAGGCTCCATCGCAATCACATCCGGCTAGTTTTTCTCCTAGTAAGACAAGGAACCGTTGTTTATTCTCTTTGTTTGATAGAACGTCTTACTTATTCAACTGCAGTTTTATGGATGGATTGAATATCACTTTGCAGCTGTCACACCCACCTTGCTCTGTGCCGATTCATACATAACTGTCCTTCGTTGAAGGTCCTGCCTCATACCCGTGCAATATCTTGCGCATCGTACACCTGCCAAGCAATGCGGTGGAGAAAAGTATGTATTTGAAATTCAGTATTGTTCGGGGACGATACCAACCTGCTTATTTTCCTCATACTTCTTGCTGGAGGAAACAAGCATGATATCTGCTTCCTCCCTGAAACAATGAAAGGAGACACTCTCAAATGTATCAGTGTCAATTCAATCAGGCATGCACTTGGGAAGAACGTCTACAAGCATACCATTTTGTGCATGCTTCCCTCGGGTGCGATAAAACATGGATGTATCTGGAATAGGCAAAACTGTCTGTCTGAAGCTCATCAGTGACACCAAGTTATTCTGTGTCCCGGCCAAAGCTATTCGGAAGTGCGCAATCATCGAAGGATGAGGTCATAGTGGCTGGTGAAAAGGCCATGTTCATTTTGCATAAAGCATCGCAGAATGACCAACTTGACACAATGGGGCATCAGAGATTCCAGGAGCTTGCTACCATCAGTAAAGAGGCCATCCACCCACATATGTTTCCACCAATATCTGCGACGACGAAGTACCACAGCCTCCGAGTTTTCTGTCAGATCCAACAGTGGAAAGAAAATACCTTGTCGCTGAGGAATGTGGCTGGGAAGTATCTAAAGGAATAATGACACAAGTATACTTGGACTTGGACTCTTCTGACCCACAGACACTTCTCGAACTAATGAAATTGTCCCACAAGTCGGGCTGTGGAACTGCGCTGTGGGTGCCATCATCATGGACTTGATTGTTTGTAAGCTTGTTCTGGATACAGGATATGTCATATATCAAAACATGTCAAATGATCACTTGGATGATAGTGAGAACTAAACATTGCCAGTGAATGTAGAAATAGTTTCAGTATCAAATGTTGGGCCGTGATGTCATAGAGTGGTAATGGGGTTCAGAAAACATTATCTTTCGGTAGATTAGGGGTCTGTATGCTCTATCTACTTGTAATACATTTATGTGGTCTAAACTGAACCATTCTAGACATAAATGCCATATTATACTTGATTCGCTGCCATCTTGGCAGATTCGCTGCCATCTTGGTAGCCATCTTAAATTCATTATGTTCTATGCATCATTTCTAAGACTTAAATACACAAAATAAGGTCGCTTCGTTACTGTTGTAATTAGTGGTGGGTGAATGTAGACAATGTTTGCAAATAACGAACATCAGGGTTAACTGTTGTTTGAAAGACATTTATGTGGTCTAATATGAATCGTTCTTGAGATATATGCCATATTATACTCGATTAGCGGCCATTTTGGCAGCCATCTTGAAATCGGCATGTTCCACTCAAAAGATTTTATTAGATTTTTTATATATTACCTCCTGAACAGATTCTACATGGTTTCATTTCTGTTACTGGTAGGGTTTGTCAAATTTGTGTTAGTTTGACTGGACTATATATATATATAGTACTCGTCAGATAATTTTATGGTGTACCTCATGATTTGTTCTCCAGGTGCTCCTAGACAAGTCTATTCCAGCAGCAGTGTGGATGTATGGTGTTATCTGTGTTATCTCTTCTGTCAACTTCTTCCTCCTTCCAATAGAGACTAAAGGCAGAGCACTTAAGGTTCGTAATCATGTTAATTCATGTGCAGATATTTGTACCCACTCAGTCATGCACGCGTGCACTGGTATGCATGCTCCCTATGTGCGCACTACTACCACCACACCACCCCCCCCCCTGCCAATACACATACCAAATCAAATCTGGTAACAGATTTTATCTGCTCTCTATGGTTACAGTACAGCTCATGAGTAAGTTAACAAAACAAAAACATTGTTAGTACAATTTTTTCCTTGGAATATTTTGAACATAATTGAATGGGAAGACATTGCTGCCATAGAAAGCAATGTCTTTCAATCAAATTATGCTCAAAATATTCAACAGTGCGTTGTATTATACCCTCGTAACGGAGTTCAGGTTGAATATAGGAATGTGCCCGTTTGTATGTTCATTCATACTTTTGTACTGATCGGTTTCCCGACAACAAATTGTGCTTGCCTGCACCGATTTGGACCAGCTTCTTCGACATACCGCTTAGTAATACGAATACAGAGGTCAAGTTTGAATTCAGTCAATTTACATCAAATTTACCCGGAGTTGTTATTACACCACAAAAACATCCATTACCGTTCAATCACTACTTGCTAAATCAATTATCTGCATTTAGCTACCAGAATAAGATTTTTATGCTTGCATACACTCCTCCCCATGCCTATTCCTATTAATGTGGATCTTCAACCAGGCTACTGGTTACGTCCATCTCCAGTATATTGACTGATATAGACTAGTACCAGCCTGTACTCGCTCCATAGTGACGCCTGTCACTAAGTGCGCTTGCGCATGCGCACTGGAGCCCAAATAGTAAACAGATTCACTTTTCAATTATTCTGCAAGCAGAATAACTGCTCAAATATTACCAGAGAGTTTTCATAGTTTTGCGCTGTGTCAGCTATACTTTTGAAAGGACTTCATATTGCTAATTATGCCTGCTATGAAGTCTATCCTCCCTAAGTTACGTTTAGGAAGTATTTCATGGTTATATTGAATTTTATAACTATGTACATGTATATAAATGTTACCGGTTTTCGTGAGGTGTACTAACGTTTTCGTGGTAACAATCTTACTATGCCTATATCATCATCATCATCTTAAATCTCCAAGAGCCCTTTCTCACTTTTCAATTAGTGCATTATAAGGAATTACATTTATTCCCTATGAAAGTTTGTTTCTTGTCGTTAGGGATTTTTTAACAAATTTGAACTTTCCCGCCTTTCTTAGAAGTGCGTTTTCATGTTTCTAGACTCTTTTTAACGAAATACCAAGCTGTATGCTTAATTGTACCCTTTTTTAATTTTTAGGAGTCTGTTAAATCGACCGATAAGACAAAATGCACATCCTCCAAGTGTGCACTCTGCGGAGTATGGAGGACATGTTTGTTCGAAATGCACCTCGTGTACCCCCACAATGATGTGCGGGATATACCAAGGGTGGTTGGCGTCAGTATCTAAGGCCTTTTTAAAGGATTTGCCCTCTAAACAACCGCTGCCCTCTGGTCGATCTTCCCCTACCCCCATTGCTGTTAAGACAAAAGCTGTGTCTTTTGCAAAAACTAATTTTTCTAATCCATCAGCAACAGATGGGGCGGGCCTCTTCCGCGAATTCTGAAGTTGTTTTGGCTTTGTTTGCTAAGTTTGAATCCTTCGCTGCTGTATTGACTAAGTCGCTAGACGAAAGAATTTCTTCTGCCATCCAGGAGGCCAAGTTACAGGAAGTTTTGTCAGAATCGGACAATAGCCCAAGGGCTAGCGGGCACGCCCGCATATGGGGAAAACTGATTCCTCTTACGTCCATGCAAGAAATCAGGTCTCCAAAACAAAAAACTAGAGCGAAAAAGCTCTCGAAGGTGAACTCGAGCAGGTCACCGGGTCAAACCCACATTAGTCTTGAGGGTGAAAGGCATAACCCTCAAGCAGTGGTGGGGGCGGCAGAAGCCCCCGTCCAAAAGCCTTATGCTAATGCCAAAGTTTCAGTCATACCGGTCGTCAAAATTGTTCATAGGTCACCTATAGCCAAAGGTCTTCAATCAAGCTTTTCTAGTACTTGCGGTTCAGTTGTAGTGGATTCGGGTCCTCAGGACTCGGGTTTACTTCCGTTTTCCGGATTTACTTCTGTTCCTTTTTTATCCGGTCTGACTTCTGGTTTTACAGGACATCTGGGTCTTCAAGATCCGGTTCCTACTTCCGCTTCCAGTTTTAGCAGCGCTTCCGGTCATACCGGATATCCGGGGTCTGTGGACCCTTATTATTTTTCTTCCGGTAGAAGCGCTTCCATTTCCGGTTTGGATTCCGGTCTGTACACTTCCGCTTGTGGTTCTAGGGGTGTACTTCCGGGTCATTCAGATCCGGGTAAACTTCCGAATTCCGCTTCCGGTTGGGACGTAACTTCCGGTATAACGAACAATCATAGTCGGTTAGCCTCGACTAAGAACTTATCCGAGCATCAACTTATGCTTCCATTTTCAGTTTCTTCTTTAGATTCGGAGAATTTTTCAGTGGATAGGCGTAATGAGTTTGATGATAGGAATTTTGTAGGCTCTGGTTCCGAATTTTCTCACAGTATTTTTTATGTTGATGTTGATTTGTCTTCTCCTTCTTCTGCTCCTTCTTTTCGTGATGCTGTTTTGAGTTCCTCTACCTCGAGGTCTCCTTCTTTCTCTTCCTCCTCTCATCCTCCAGGTTTTAATCCTATTCCTTCTTCCTCATCTGCTTCTTCTCTTTCAGCTAAGGATTTCTCGTCATGTCATGTGTCTAATTCGTCATCTCTTTTTCAACCATCTATTCCTCCTCCTCCGGGATTCTCTCATCTTTTTTCATCTATCAGTTCTTCTCAGGGATCCTTAGATCGTTCTCCTTCTTCTCCATCTGTTCTTCCAATTTCTTCCCTTCCTCCTTCCTCTTCTGCCTCACCTTCTTTTGATCATCTTGATCCGATTGTTTCCGTTGTTCTTTCTCCCGAGTTAGAATTTCAAATTGTTGATTCAGGGTTAGATTTCTCTTTGTTTTCTGTGGTTAGGGATTCTTCTTTTTGATCGTTCTTTTGTTTTGGCTCGTTTTACGATCCTCTCGAGGTTTTCTGCCAGTTCTCTGGTTCATCCTTTATTGTCTTCTAGTCAGGATCATGGTAGGGATTCTTTTCCTTCTGATCAAGTGTCTTCCTTTCCTAAGTCTGCTAGAAAACCCTGTTCTCCTATTTCCTCTAGAGCGGATGAATCTTTAGTTTCAGGTGATTCTTCTCTTCTCATCCCTTCTTCCTCTCCTAATCCTTCTTCTCTTCCCTCAGTTCCCAAGTCAGTCAGGGCCAGGGATCTGAAGCAGTTTTGTCCGGTCAGAGCCTCTTCGGAAGACTAGTCCATGGCTCACAGTTGGATCGCCTCTACTCTTTCCCTTCCTCTTAAGGAGGAATTTGATATTGACCCTCCTTCTTTCGGGTCTGCCCTCTCTATGTCTGATTATTCTTCTTCCTCTCCTCAAGTTCTCTCTATTGATAACTTAGTCGTAGATATGCCGGATTTCTTCGTTAATGATGTTAACTGTAAGGAGTTTTCTCTTTCTTCTAAATTTGATGCGCCTGTTTGAAGATTATTTGAAGGTTGCTACTCCTCAGTCTCTTTCTGGCCCCTCCTGGGATGTTCTTTCTTCACATTTAAAGGAGTCTTCCCAGATTGAGCATTCCACTGATCTTTTTAAATGGGAGTCTGTTTTGCAGATCCCAGCTTAAGTCGGCCAATTTCCTTGCTCTGTTATCTGAAGCTGTTCTTAAGGCTCAAGAACGCGGTGATCAGGTTCCTTTATCAGTCTCGTGGTTCACTCAGTTCAGTCTGCAGATCTTTGGGATTCATTACCTCTAAGAGAAGGTCCAGGAAGCTCTCTGAGGTTCAGATATCTAATTCTTTGAAGAATAGTCTTATTTCAGCAACCCCCCCCCCGTTTTGGTCAGGATATATACGGACAGTCGGCTCCCAGTCTTATTTGTGTGGAATCTGAGCGCCTGAAGGCCTCTAGGGAGCTTCAGGCTCAGATTTCCTTTTCTAATCCTTCTTCTTCTTTTCGATCGCTGGTATCACAATTGGAGAGCCGTTCTCAAGATCTAATCCTTCTAAAAGAGATGTTTCTTCAGTAGAATCCAAATTCATCTCCTAGAAGAAAGAGCCTCAAACCAGACCAATTTGGGGCTTCTCCCTCTAGGATTATTAATAATTCTAACCGATCTTCCAATATTCAAGATCGATCCATGGAGGATGATCATTTTGATTCCATATCCTCTCATCGTTCTAGGTCCCAAGGGAGACAGTCTTTCTCTCCTTGGGTGAGAGGGGGATCAGTCCCTTTTTCGTCGTCCTAGTTCCAGGTCCAGAGGTCGTTCATCCTTTAGAGGGTATCAAGGAAAGAGTGTTTGAAGGTGTGGACTATTCCTGGGTAAGTCCAAATTTCTCTCTTCCTTTAATCATTCCTTCCCCTCTTCTTGTGCCTTTGGATCAGTCGGTCCAGTGCCTTTTACCCAATGTGCCAGTAGGAGGGCGCCTGTCTCTGTTTTGGGAGAATTGGCAGGCCCTCATTCAGGACTCCTGGCTAGTTTCTCAGATACATTGGGGTTATGCACCGTCGTGGATCCGTCATCCTCCTCTTCTGTCTTTTCTTCCAAAATGGACACCAATTCCATCCAATCCAGAAAAATTGGTTGCCTTGGAAGAGGAGTTGGAATCAATGATTGTCAAGAGGGCAATAGAAGAAGTTCCCCACTGGAGAGTAGACTCGGGCTACTATTCAATCATCTTTTTAGTTTGCAAGAAAACAGGAGGTTGGCGTCCTATCATAAATTTGAAGAAGTTAAATCTTATGATCCTTACTCCCAAGTTCTAGATGGAGACCATCTTCCTTATCATTTCCAGTCTAGATCAGGGCATGTGGACGTCTTCCATCGATCTAAAGGACGCCTACTTTCATGTTCTCATTCACCCTTCCTTCAGAAAATTCCTGAGGTTTGCTTACAAGGATCGAGTTTGGCAGTTTCGCACCATGCCCTTCGGCCTGACCTCGGCTCCTTTTCTTTTTACTTGCCTAGTCTTAGCCGTGGCAGGAATTTTACACTGTCATTCTATCCATCTTCACGTTTATATAGATGATTGGTTGGTAAAAGCAGTCATCCTCAATTCTCTCAGGAATTCCTCCAGAGGTTTGCAGTCTGGCATGCAACCTAGGGTGGATTTTAAATCTAAAGAAATCAACCCTAGTTCCCTCTCAAATCTTCATGCATCTAGGCTTTTCTTTTGATCTGGCGCGGGCTCTAGTCTTCCCCTCAGATCCAAGTATAGAGGCTTTATCAGTGGCAATGGAAATCCTGTCTTCTCCCATGGTCAGAGCAAGATTTCTGCTAAGAGTGATAGGTTTGATGGTCAGCGTAGAGAATGTAATTCCTTGGGCGGCGCTGATGAGAAGACCCTTCCAAATGTATTTAATGTCCCTTTGGAAGCAGTCGGTTCACTCTATTTACCGTCAGATTCCCATCAGAGAACACGTGATTCCTCATCTAGATTTTTGGAAGGATCGTTCTCTGCTTCTGATGGGTGTTCCACTGCTAAAGTCCTCCCCTCAGGCGATTATCTTCACAGACGCTTCTCAGGAGGGATGGGGAGCGGTCTGGGACTCCCTATCGATTTCCGGTCTTTGGTCCCTGGAGCCCATATCAACATTCTGGAATTGTGGGCTGTCAAGAAGGCTCTCCTTTCATGGTCAGATCTTGTGATAGATCTCAAAGTCGATTCGGTCGGACAATTCGACAGTGGTTTCTTATATCAACAGGCAGGGGGGTACAAGGTCATCCCTCCTTTGTCTAGAAGTGTGGAACCTTCTCTTATGGTGTCGCAAGAATCAGATTTTTCTAGTGTCTTCTCATGTACCAGGCAGTCTGAATTTTCTTGCGGACCAACTGTCACATCCCAGCAATGCGCCCACACAGAGTGGCAGTTAAAGAGGTCGGTTGTCAAAGCAATTTTCAGTCCTCTAGTAGATCTGTTTGCGACCTCTCTGAATGCCCAGATCTCCTCTTACATGTCTCCTTTTCCAGACAGTCAAGCCCTGGTGGTGGCTGCACTGTCTCAGTCCTGGACAGCAATGTTCGCCTATGCGTTCCCTCCAACGATTTTGATTCAGTTAGTGTTGAAGAAGGTTAAAGATCAAATCTGCGAGATTTTCTTAAAAGCTCCCTTTTGGCCAAAGAGGATTTGGTTTGTAGACCTAGATCTCCTGCTAGACTTCCCTCGTCTTCTTCCAGTTGCCCAGGATCTTCTGTCTCAAGTAAGAGGTCTTTGTCTTCATCCAAACCCAGAAATCTTCAATCTGTGTGTTTGGAGAATATCGAAACTAAAGTCTATGAGATTAAAGTTTCTTCAAGATCTCAGGAAATTATCGATACTTCCAGAAGAGAGTCAACCCGCAGAGTTTACAAGGGTTGACTTGAAATCTTTGGAGAATGGTGTTCAGACCAAGGTCTCGTGCCCGATTCGGTTTCTATTCCCCAAGCATTAGACCGTTTATCATATCTTTTTGATTCATTACATTTATCAGCTAATACGGTTAGGTGGTATAGATTTTCTCTGGCATCTTCTCTTCCTTGCCTTTTGAATGCCGATGTCAAGGACACTAAGACTCTTAATAGTTTTATTAGAGGTCTAGGCAATATTCGTCCTCCGATAGCAAAGCCTTTACCTTCATGGAATTTGGCTTTGGTTCTTCAAGTGCTGGTAGGTCGCCATTTTGAACCTCTTTCCTCTATTAGTATTAAACTTTTAACTTTTAAAGCTGTTTTTCTTGTTGCTACTGCCTTTAAATAATAATAATAATAATAATAATAATAATAAGCTTTATTTTATGAAGGTAAACCAATCAGTTATAAATAGCTGGTGTTCCCCGGGGCCTTCAATCTATTCTACTATTATTCACATATTTACATATAATACATGGTTTTCTATATACAATATGTACATATAATATACTGTACATATTTACATTGTATGTCTTAGACAACCCCCATCTGCCAACACTCAAGATCGGATCCAAACCGGTACAATCCAAAAACACCTTGAAAAAAGAGAGAGAAAAGATGCCTGAACTCCGCAAGCAGCTTCCTTCTGTGCAAAAACCTTTAAGTTTTATGGTCCAATTTTCTCAAAATGTTTTAAGCTATACCAATTCGGATCCAATCCCGAGTGCTAGCAGACAGGACTCATCCAAGACAAAACATAAAGATTTAGATATGAGTACCTACACCATATCAATAGCATATAAATGTACATGTAGTGATTATTTACCTAATTTGTCAGCCATATATTGGGATTTGAAAGCAGTCAAGGAAGGGGCAGTTCGTAGTGATACTTTTAATGAATTCCATAATTTTGATCCTTTCACAGCGAAGCCAGATGAGTGCAAGGCACCTTTCGCCAATGGAATATTGACTTGAAAATTGTTTAAAGATCTCAGATTTCGCTTATGAGAATCAGCACATTTTACAAATAGCTTTGTTAAATATTCAGGATTTTCATCTCTGATAGCTTTATATACAGTGCATCCAGTTTTGTAATTTATTCTTTCCTGTATCGGAATCCAGCTAAGTTTTTCAAATAATGTTCTTGACGGTGTACTAAACTTTTCACTGAGAATGATTCGTGCGGCTCGTTTTTGCAATTTTAGAAGTCTGTCTAATTGAGTTTCTTTGCAAATATTACCCCATGCTACACGGCAGAAATCAAAATGGGGTAATACATAGGAATTGAAAAATTTTAATCTATTATCGATGGGTAGGTCCATCGCATATTTTCTAAGTATTCCTAACAGACGAGATATCTTTTTTACAACATTGTTCACATGCTCTATGAATGTTAGCTTATCATCAATATGGACTCCTAGAAGCTTTTCAGAGCTACTGCCAGTTAGATTAATACCATCATACTGTATTGTCACATCTTTGAAATCTTTAAGCTTAGCTCGTGATCCGATTAATAATAATTTAGTTTTACTTGCATTGACAATCATTTGATTTTCATTACACCATTCCTTGACTGCATTCATGTCCTCATTTAAGTGATTTGTTAGAGTGGTAATACAATTGGATTTAAAATAAACTGTAGTGTCATCAGCATACATATCAGTGTTACAGCGATTAATATGAGATGGTAGATCATTAACAAAGACTATAAATAATAAAGGACCTAATATAGAACCCTGTGGCACACCATGCTTAACAGCCATGCGGTCTGCTAAGCTTCCAGACTTACTTACACACTGCCACCTATCCTTTAAATATGAAGAAAACCACCTAAGTGCTGCATTATCAAATTTATATAATTCTAATTTTCTAAGTAATAGCTTGTGATCAATTACATCAAATGCCTTTTTAAAATCAATTAATACATTTCCAGTTATTTGCCCATCATCAATGGCTTTCGTCCATGTGTTAAGCATTTTAAGAAGGATTGTTTCACAAGAGTGATCTTTACGAAAACCAGATTGATTGCTACAAAGTAGATTGTACTGAGATAAATATTCAAACATGTGATTGTGAACATGACGTTCCATTATTTTAGATAAGATAGGAAGTATAGAAATCGGCCTATAGTTCTCAATATTGTTCACATCACCAGTTTTATACAAAGGAAAGATTTTAGCCCCTTTCCAATTTTCAGGAAATGTCATGGATTGCAGGCTAAGATTTATTATATAAGCTAATGGGAAACTAATTATAGAACTAACCATCTTTAAAAATTTAGGAGGTAGATTATCTAATCCTATTGACTTCTTTATATCAAATGCATTAAGTTGTTTTAACACAAAGTCTGGAGTTACTTCTGGAATGCTAAAGTAAATGGTTTGTGGAACATTTATTTCTACCATATGTTTTATCAAATCTATATACCGGCCTTTATTATTGTAGTCATAGGGAGGCTGCTGCTTCAATAAATTATCTGCTACATCAGAAAAGAAAATATTGAATGCATCTGAAATTGCTTTTGGATCGGACAACAAGTTACCATCTTTGTCAATAAAATGTTCAGTACTAGCTTCATGTTTCTTAGGATTTAGTTTTCCTAGAATTTTCCAAATATCATTCTGACTGTTTTGATTCATAATACTTGTTTGTAGTAACTTTCGCTTACTTTTTTCTATTAAGGCTGTTGTCTTGTTGCGCCAGTGTCTATAATTTGGAGTATCTTTCATATCATAATAATTATCTCTGGTTTTCATAGCAGTTATAATTTCATCATTTAACCATTCAGGCAAGAATCTATGCTTAACTCGTTTTTCTATCATAGGTGCATGTTTATCTAGTATTCCCAAGAAAGATGTGACGAAGAATTCTAGAGCTTGGTTTACATCATTAATGGCAAAAATTCTTTCCCAATTGAAATTTTCTATATCCATTTTAAATGAGTCTTCAAGAAATTGTGTCATTTTCCGCATATGGACAGTAGTATGACCTGATTTTTTAGGCTTTGGCTCCTTATAATTTAGCGCTATGAAAATGGCTTTATGATCACTTAAGGCTCGTTTTGAAATAATTATCTTATCAACCAGCTGTTCATTTGATACATATATATGGTCGATCAATTTGGATGTTGTACTTGTAATTCTGGTTTGCTGGTTGACTTTTTGAGTAAGTTGAAACATATCTATCATTTCATTCCATTTCGTGTTTTCATTGGGTACATTATAGTTAATATTAAAGTCACCTAACAAAATAATTTCTTTATTTTCATCAATAACATTAGTATACATGTCTTCAAAAAGGTCAATCCATATAGCTTTGGAACTTGGAGGTCTATAAACAAATGCTGTAAGAAAAGGCTTACGCTTAAATGGTTTAACTTCTAACCACATTACTTCTATTTCATCGATTTCAAGATCAATTCTACGTTTAAAAGATATATTATGAGCGATATATACAATAATTCCACCACCAGCTTGATTTTTCCTATCTCTACGTTCTGAATGGTAACCTGAGATTCGATATAATGAATCAGCTGAAGAATCATTAAGGTAACTTTCTGTTATGCCTAATATCTCTACTTCTTGTTTAGGTTTAATTAACAACAGTCTAAGCTGGTCAATTTTATTACTAATATGGCAGATGTTTACATGACCTATGCGCAAACCTTTTTGTGGCAGATTAAATCCAGGTATAGGTGGGTCTTGAGTGTTTACTACATATTCATCTTGTAGAGGAAAGGAAAAATTTAATAAATTGTCTATCATACTGAAATCAGATAAAATATAGCTGGCTAGAAAAATATAATTTAAAAAACTTGTAGATTTATCTACATATTGTTTAATATTAATAAAATTCAATAAATTGCTGTCAACATCAACATCATCATTGTTATTGCGGACATGGTCATTATCATCATCATTGTTATTGTGGACACGGCCATGATGATCACGATGATCACCATCATGATCAACATCGTCATCATCATTGTTATTGTGGACATGGTCATTATCATCATCATCATTGTTATTGCGGACATGGTCATTATCATCATCATTGTTATTGTGGACACAGCCATGATGATCATGATCACGATGATCACCATCATGATCAACATCGTCATCATCATCATCATTGTTATTGTGGACATGGTCATTATCATCATCATCATTGTTATTGTGGACATGGTCATTTTCATCATCATCATCATCATCATTGTTATTGTGGACATGGTCATTATCATCATCATCATTGTTATTGTGGACATGGTCATTTTCATCATCATCATCATCATCATCATTGTTACTGTGGACATGGTCATTTTCATCATTATCAACATCATTGTTATTGTGGACATGGTCATCATCATCATCATCATCATCATCACTGTTATTGTGGACATGGTCATTATCATAATCATCATCATCATCATCATCATCACTGTTATTGTGGACATGGTCATTATCATCATCATCATCATCATCATTGTTACTGTGGACATGGTCATTATCATCATTATCATTGTGGACATGGCCATTTTCATTATCATCATCATTGTTATTGTGGACATGGTCATTTTCATCATCATCATCATCATCATCATTGTTACTGTGGACATGGTCATTATCATCATTATCATTGTGGACATGGCCATTTTCATTATCATCATCATTGTTATTGTGGACATGGTCATCATCATCATCATCATTGTTATTGTGGACATGGTCATCATCATCATCATCACTGTTATTGTGGACATGTTCATTTTCATCATCATTGTTATTGTGGACATGGTCATTATCATCATCATCATCATCGTCATCACTGTTATTGTGGACATGTTCATTTTCATCATCATTGTTATTGTGGACATGGTCATTATCATCATCATCATCATCGTCATCACTGTTATTGTGGACATGTTCATTTTCATCATTATCATCATCATTGTTATTGTGGACATGGTCATTATCATCATCATTGTTATTGTGGACATGGTCATTATCATCATCATCATTGTTATTATGGACAGGGTCATGATGATCATGATCACGATGATCACCATCATGATCAACATCGTCATCATCATCATCATTGTTATTGTGGATATGGTCATTATCATCATCATCATCATCATTGTTATTGTGGATATGGTCATTATCATCATCATCATCATTGTTATTGTGGACATGGCTATCATCATCATCATTGTTATTGTGGACATGGTCATTGTCATTATCATCATCATCAATGTTATTGTGGACATGGTCATTGTCATCATCATCATTGTTATTGTGGACATGGTCATTATCATCATCGTCGTCATTGTCAATGCTATTTATAACATTTCGCGAAACAGTATGATTTATATAATGTGATTTAGTTGCATTTGATATATTGATATAACTTTTTTGAAGGCCCGGGGTTGAATGATTTGGGTATGACATAGATTTATATATATATATACGATTATTATTATTATTGTTCGTGGTGAAATCTGAATGGTCTATAACACAAACGCACGTCTTCTGGTTGCATTCCTGGCATAGTTGATTTAGTATTGAGAAAAAGTTCCTAGAAGTCACTGTGTTTGAGAAATCAGCCACCTCTGCTTTGCTGAATTCCTATACTTGTGTGTAATATTGTTTTTGATAGTCACATAACTTAGCTTTGTGTCCATACTGTAAGCAAATCCAGCACATTACTGCTTTCCCATGCCTGCAAGCCTTGGTGGAGTGTGATGGCTCAGCACAGTAGAGACAAAATGATTCATTATTTGGCTGCTGAGAATGAGGGTCTTTTAGGATTGGGATAATAGAGTTTATACTATTCAGCAAGGCATCGGTTCCTTTGTCACTGAGGTGAAGGTAGTCTGCAAGAAACATTGTTGCGTCTATATAACCAGCCTCGTCCAAGAAAGCTGGTTCATTATCAATAAATTTCAAATTTCTCATTGCTGTAACTACTTTGAGTTCATTGTTTACATGGAACACAGTGTTGTTTCATTGGTAGCTCATTGACCAAAGGTGTTAAAACAACAAGTTTAACCCCTGGTTGTACGGTCAGCACAAATAGAGGAGCTACAATCTCATCACTTATAATTAGATTACAGACAATGGATTTAGCATCACTAGAAACACTTATTATTCAGATAGGCACTAATGATACAAGGAAGCCAGTACGTGTGATTATGGAGGACTATACACACCTTCTAGACTATCTACAGTACAGCTACCCACACCTTCACGTAATCATCTCTGGATTGCCACCACGATTGGACAATTATCACAGAAACAACACGTGTCATCATCAGCCACGTGATGGGTAGAAGGTGTTCAGAAATTCATGCTCTTTCTGCTGAAAGGGACAGATTTATAGTTTCAGGAGACAGTTTAGTTTTATATCCCAGAAGGGATTTTTTAATCTAAAACTCAGTCTAACTGGTTTCCTGCTAGTCCGATCATTTTTAAATCATTGTCGTCTTTTTCGCCATCCGACAAATTCTGGTGCCCTGTTAGAACATTAAGAATGTACAAACAGCGAACCGATTTTAGAAGATTTGATTCATCCCACTTATGGGTTTCTTATGCGGAAGAGTTAGCTAAGCCGGTCTCGAAGTCTACGATTGCCAGATGGATTTGTGAGACAATTAAGCTTTGTTACGAGGTAGCTTCTCTGGATCAAATTAATCTCCCATATTAAAGCTCATGATGTTAGAGGAATGGCTACCTCTTTTGCGCTTTTTGCCGGTTCGTCTTTAGATGAAGTCATGCAGGTTGCAGGATTGAAATCTGAATCCACTTTTACAACTTTTTGTCTGAAAGATCAGAGTGCAGCAGCCTCGTTCTTTCGTAATGTTATGATTTTAACCAAAAAAACCGAAGGCCAATTACCAAGCACATCCCGTCATTTTCGTTAAGTTTATTTTGTTTTTTATTTATTTCTTTAAGTTCAAGTTTTCCTTATTTGATAATCACGGTGTGATTGATTTAAATGCACTA
>CM067370.1:79520811-79542811 GCA_034401795.1 Chaetoderma sp. LZ-2023a
TTTAATGACAGTTATTCCTTCCTTGGCTAATAGGGGAAGTGATGAAGTAAGTACATTAAATACTTTAATTAAATGTATGGGCAATCTAAGACCAAGGAATCCCCTATGATTCTATCTTGGAGTTTGTCACTAGTGCTTTAGTTATTAGCTGATAAGCCATTTGAACCATGAAAAAGTAAAATTCCTGCCTTATCAGCCGAGGCAGACCATTATGTGCTTACAGGGGAAGGCCTTAAAGTTCTCATCTATTCATAAAAGATATATAGCCTAGCTAAATTTAGGACAATGTGTTACTTTACGGACACCTTAACTAACTTGGACTGTAGGCGCCATTTTAGATAGACATTTGCGGGTGCCATTATTTCAGACTATTGTCTCGCTAGTGGGCAATTGTTCATATAAAACCGTTCTCGTAATGCTAATGCAAGTCATTCTTTTGCTAGCTTCCAAGGTTACATAGTAAGCATAGCATAGTACAATACTAGTTCTATATTTCCTATTGCGCAAATAAACAAAAAAATCTATAACAAGTTTACCGAATGCTGTTGCGTCAAATTGTTGTCAAAATAATCAGCTGATAATACCATTGTCTCTAGGCGAAGGTTTGATAATTTGGCTGAAAATCGTCGATGAAACAATTTCAATCAAATTGTTCTCAAAATAATCAGCAGGGCAGTCAATGTTGCAAGACCTGCTGGAGATAATTCGAGCAACTTTCGACAGTCATTTCTTGCTCAGGCAGCAAAAGCATTGTTAACTTTTTCTCAGAAAATCAGCGGGCGTTCTTTTTTGTTAGCAAACAAATGCATATTCAACAAGCATTCTGTAAGTATTGCTTTGCAATACATGTCCCCTACCTGGTGATATAAATCTTAGAGATGGACAGTCCAAAACTCCATTAAAAATTGACAGAAGCAGCTGAAACTCGAACTTGATCTGTAACTTCTAATTACATAGCAATAAACCAAGTTTCAGTTATATATGGTGAAGGAGAACGCAAAAGTCTTGAAAGCTGATATGTTTGTATTTCATAAGTTGAAAGGGGAAAAAACTCCATAAAAAATTGACGCAAACGCCTGAAACTCAAACTTCCTCTGTAATTTCTCATACCAAAGCAACGTACCAATTCTCAGTTGAATATCTTGAAAGACCGAGAAAAAGGGCGGAAAACTAATATTGTTCGTATTTCTTTAGTCAAAAGGGAGGGGGGGGGGGGGGCATAACTCCATGAAAAACTGACGAAAATGGCTGAAACTCGAACTTGCTCAGTAATTCATTATACTAAAGCAATGTACCGATTTTGCCTTAAATATCTTGGAGTTCAAAAAAGTGCTGAAAGCTGATACTTTTCATCAAAATGGGGCATTAACTCCATAAAAAATTGATGCATACGCCTGAAACTCGAACTCGCTCTGTAACTTCTCATAACAAAGCAATGTAGCAATTCTCAGTAGGATATCTTGAAAGACTGCGAAAAAAATGGGTGGAAAACTAATATTTTTTGTATTTCATAGGCGAAAGGGGGCATAACTCCATGAAAAATTGACAAAAATGGCTGAAACTCGAACTTAATCTGTAACATCTCCTAAAGCGATTTTCCCGTAAATAACTTGGGAGTGCGAAAAAAAGTGCGGAAAGCTTCTTTTCGATCGCTGGTATCACACATGGAGAGCCGTTCTCAAGATGAAATCTGTGGTTTTCTGCAGTTCTTCCACAGGCCCATACAGCTTTTCAAGAAAAGAGGTTGACAAAGGCCAGATCTCTTCTCTCAGCAGCTGATACGTACTGCAACATTGAAGTATGTGCTCTGTGGTCTGTTCTGCTTCTCCACAAGGACAAGCGGGCGATGTGGTAAGGTGGAACTGCCTGTACATGTGTTTGTTTAGTCTGTTATGTCCAGTTCTGAGATGAAAAATGGTCACTTGCTCTGGCCTCGAGAGATGATGGTAGGCATCGTCTGATTGAGGTGTTCTATAGAGTGACTTGATGATAGTCTTCGTCTCTGTATGCGTAACCATGTTTTCTGTCTGATTCTCTTCTGCACTCACCTTTGCCATCTTGTCTGCTTCCTCATTTCCTTGGACTCCACAGTGTGAGGGGATCCACTGCAATGCTATCCGAAAGCATTTGATGGTTTGTAGTGCTTCTTCAAGTTGTGGCAGCTTACCTTTGGTGATAGCCTCAAGGACGGAGCGGGCATCAGATAAAAAGACAATCTGTGCAATAGGGTCTGCTGTTCTGCTGATGGTATTAGCTGCATGGACCAGTGCTTCGACTTCAGCTCTGTAGTTTGTGCAGTGTTTGCCTGTCGGTATTGCAGCTGACTCATGTTGTCCATTTGGATACTGTATGTGCAGTCCGGCACCTCCGCTCCTAATTGCATCTTTGGCTGATCCATCTGTGTAGATCCTTATCCATGTCTCCTGAGGGTACATTTCTTGTAGCATGGCTATGGTCAGGGCCTTCTTGCTCACATTACTGTGTTCATCTTTGGTTGTGAGATGAGGTACTGTGGTGCGAATAGCTATGCTCTCTAGTTTGTTTTCCCATGGTTGAGGATCAAAGGTGTGGTTTGGGTCTTCTATTTGTGCTGGCAACATTTCTTGGTGTTTCCTTTGAAGTGCTTTTGTCTCTTTCACAAAACTTGATCTTTTACGTCTTCCTGATGACAGCTGTGCTTGCCTGATCTTCATCGGGTGGTTGTTGAACAATTTGAACTTTGCAGCTTGGATCAGTGCTTTGCATTCCCTTCCTTTACTAAGTGGGGGGGGGGGGGGATGCCTGCTGTCTGCTCCATTTTTTCTATTGGTGTTGATCTCATTCCACCAGTGATGATGCGCAGTGCCTGGTTTTGTACTCTGTCGAGGTTCTGTTGATGAGATTTAGCTGCTGTCATCCATGAGCTGGATCCATACTCGAGGTGTGGTCGTACGACACCTAGGTAGATGGTCTTGAGGATCCTTTCATTTGCACCCCACTTTGTTCCTGCCAGCTTCCTCATGATGTTTAGCTTTCTTCTGGCCTTTGCCTCTGCGTTCTGGATGTGCTCCTTCCATGTTAATCTTCTGTCATAGGTGACTCCCAGGTATGTCTGCTGGTCCTCGTACTCGAGTGGAGTACCGCCCAGTGTCAGATTGCCAACCTTGGTTTTGGTGGACAGTGAGAATAGCATGGCTGATGATTTTTCTTTGTTGATGGTAATACACCAGCGATTGGCCCAAGCTGTAATTCTGTCCAAGGCGAGCTGCATTCTGTACGTGGCAGTCGTTGTGTACTCCTCGGTGCACCAGAGTACGAGGTCATCTGCATAGAGGGCTGCTTGGATCCCATTGGGCAGCTCTGCTACAATATCATTAATGAAGAGTATAAACAGAGTTGGTGATAATACTCCGCCTTGTGGTATCCCTTGTCTCAGCAATACATTCTGTCCAGATTGTCCATCCACCAGCACCCTAGCTCTGCGATTGTGTAGGTATGACTTGGTCCATCGGAACATGTTGCCACCGACGCTTGTGCGCCGGAGCTTCACGAGGAGGCCATCCTTCCACACCTTGTCAAATGCCTTCTGCAGATCAATAAAGGCAGCTAGCATCACCTTCTTGGCTTGAAAAGTGTCCTCTATGACCTGTGCAAGATGTGTTGTTTGATCTTCTGTGCTCCTGTATCTTCTGAAGCCAGCCTGCTCTGAAAGCTGATATTTTTCATATTTCCTAAGTCGAAAGAGAGCATAAAACTCCATCAAAAATTTAAGCATAAGTAATGTACCAATTCTCGGCACAATATCTTTAAAGACTGCGAAAAGAAGTGCGGAAAACTAATATTTTTCGTATTTCATAAGTCAAAAGGGGTCATAACTCCATGAAAAACTGACAAAAATGTCTGAAACTCGAACTTGCTGTGTAACTCCTTATACTAAAGCGATGCATCTTCTAAGTCGAAAGGGGTCATAACTCCATCAAAAATTGATGCATGCGCCTGAAATTCGAACTTGGTCTAATTTCTCATACCGAAGCAATGTACCAATTTTCAGTTGAATACCTTGGACTGCGAAAAAAAGTGCAGGAAACCAACTGCGACAGACGGACAGAGAGATGGACGGATGGACAGATGGAGTGCAAACCTATAGTCCCCCCCCGTTTTTACCGGTAGGGGACTAAGAAGTTAGGCCTATATAATATATGGAATCTAGACCCAGTCTCAGAAATGCTAAAAAATTCTGTTCATTTCATTATCAATCAGGAGGTAAGCATATTATTCTATTCATGGTAGGCATGTCAGAGGGGATCGTGCGCGTGCTGGTGGACTGCCTGGTCTTTGTGAACATATTTCACTCTGAAATATGCATATGATATAGGCCTTAACTAATTGTGTATGCACTTGTTACCTAACAAAACAGAAAGTCTGCTGATTATTTTGAGAAAAATTTGACAGCGCTGTTGCTGCCATAGTCAGAAATGATTTTTAATAAAGTTGCGTGAAATATCTTCAGCAAGTCTTGCAACGTTGACAACACTGCTGATTATTTTGAGAACAATTTGATTGAAAGTTGTTGCGTCAACGATTTTCAGCCAAATTGTTATCGAATCTTTATCTAATGACAATTGTATTATCAGCTGATTATATTGACAGCGATTTTTCTTTTGCTCTCACCTTGGAAGCTACCATAAGAATGACTAGCATTAGCGTTATGAGAATGGTTTTATACCAACAATTTCGCACCGGCGAAGACAATAGAGTCTGAAATAATGGCGCCAGCAAATATCTGTCTAAAATGGTGCCTACAGTTCTAGTTAGTTAAAATGTCCATAAAGTAACAAATAGTCATAAATTTAGCTAGGATATGTATCTTTTAAGGATAGATGAGAACTAAGCTTCTACCTAGGATTAATTTCATGGCTAAAAACCAGTGTGAAATATCCAGGTCAACCCATATTTTTACCAGCTTTGACTAGGTATGATCCAATTCACAAGCATGGTGTCCAGACCGCACATTAAACAGGTACAAACACCTACCGTGGATTAGGTTTCGTAATTGGACCAAGGGTATTGGACGATGTCATTAGTTTTGGATACGTCAGTGATCGCGTTGCATTTATCGACCTGCCTATACCAACGCGAAAGCGCACCACCACTAAGTGTCGCATAGTCAACGCATATGGGCCAACTACTAAATGGCCAAAGAGAATCCAGCTATATTAGATTCCTTCTATGCAGAACTGAGCTCCGCCATTACTATCCCAGCTAGATGGCAACTGTTCGTGTGTGGCGATTTCAACTCCAAGCTGGATAAACTCGGTATTGTTGACAAAAGTTCAGGACTTGACTCATGCATGGGATCATATGGGGAGGGCACACGCAACAGCAATGGAGATGCACTGGTGGCATTCCTTAGTTCCAATTTGCCACAAATATGGCTTTCAAACACCCATGCCGCCACCGGACAACATGGACTAGACACATTGCTGATCACAAAGCCCCAAAAGGTTCTAAGGCTACAAAAGCGGTCTTCAACCAAATAGATTTCATACTATGCAAGACAGCAGCAAAACCCCTACTTCGGGATGCTCATTCCTATGGAGCCAGGGACCTCAATTCTGACCATAAGCCAGTCATTACACGCCTCCATATGCACCAGCTCTACCTAATGTATAAACGCCATACCAGGCAAGAGGGTAGAGTCACCTACAACTTACCCAAGCTCATCAGCGACACTGACACTCAAATGTCATACAAAAAGGCCCTCGGGGAGCAGATCGCTAACATCGATGTCAGCTCCGATCCAAACGGAGCCCTAACCAAAATACTGATATCTGTGGAATCACCAGCTACTAGCACCATAGGTGTTTTAAAAAACAACAGAACTATGTATACTAATGACCCTCTCATAGTAAAACTGTCAGCAGAATAGAAAGCGTTACGTCTGCGCATTTATCAAAGTGAAGATAGCACCAAACTACGCCAGGAACGCAATAACATTCTGCGCCACATTAGCGAACGCTTGAAAGATCTTGCTATCCAACAAGCTGACACCCTAGCAGATGAAATCACTGCCACGGATGACTGCCACAAAATGTTTCGGGCAGCCACAAAATGTTTCGGGCAGCCCAAGCCCTGAGAGTTGCTGACTACACACCACCACTAACCGTACACAACTCTTTATACTTTAAAGGACACTTTATCGGGACTTACCAGTGCAAAGCCGAGGCAATTCGAGAAGGGTTCAAGGAACAGTTCACTGACCACGATGATGAGCCCTTCTCAGGAGACCCTAGGCCATTACTAACACCAATTAATACAGCAGAGGTTGAGAAAGTACTTAAAAGCCCTGAAAAATGGACGTGCATCTGGACCTGATGGCATGAGCAATGAACTATTCAAATGTGCAAATGACATTATCTCAAAACCGATCACGCACATAATCAATTCAGCTTTTATGCACCACCTTCCCATCGATGCTGTAGGCCAAGGCATCCTTATCATGCTACCCAAGCTCAAGAAGCCACCTAACCCCCCACCCCACCACCCCAATCTGCGGCCCATTGTGCTCCTTAATAGCATACGGAAAATCCTATCCAATGTTAGATAGACGACTTCACCGGATCATGTCAAAGTGGCTTCAAACATGGGCGCAGACATTGTATGGGCTCAACACATGCTTGTGTCGGTAGTCATCTCCAAACACTGGGATTTCCACAAAATGGGCATTGACATGTCACGAGCCTTTGACACAATTAAGCACTCAAAGATCCTAGATGTTCTACGCCAGGCCAGATGCAATGAAGATGAGCTACGACTAGTGAGACTACTGCTTGCAGACACCAAGCTGAGAGTAAGAGTCAAGTCAGTGAAGTCTGTTGAGTTTGAGACATCAATTGGCTCCCCACAGGGAGATGGTCTATCCCCTGTGATCTTCACCTGTTATCGAGCTGCTGCATTGAAATCTGTGTGGGAAAATTCCACAAGACCAAACCCCATGGTGTCAATACTGGGAATGCCGCTGGAGATGGAATATGCCGACGATGTGGACTGTATAGATGAGGAAAAGAAACCCCTTGATGAACTTCTCACAATAGCTGCAAGCAAACTAAAAATTGAGAATCTCTATGAATGAATCCAAAACAGAATTCACCCACATATACCTATCTACAAATCATGAAACTAAAGAAAATGATGATCCACTCCGTGGCGGCGACCCATGGAGGAAAAGTAAAATCCTGGTCGCACTGCTTTGCGGTACTGCTGACATTGCTGTATGCTGCATCATGGGGAACATAGCTTTCCAGTCCTTCTGGAAGCTATGGATTCGTAGCTCAAAGATGCCCTTGGTAAAAAGACTACGTTTATACAATGCAACCTGCGTATCCTTGATGATGTATAACTGTAACAGCTGGGCAGCTCTAAAGGCAGCTCTAGACAAACTTGACGCCTGCCACCGCAAACACATACGCACCATCACTGGACACCGATGGCCAGAGAGCATAATTTCCAACAATGCACTGTACAAGATGAGTAATACGCCGCCACTGTCTGTAAAAGTCACCCAGCAAAGATGGTCCATGTTTGGCCATGTGCTAAGGATGCCAGAAAACACACCAGCACAGAGAGCCTTGGAATTCGCCCTACTCAGAGCCAGCAAATACAGAGCCAGGAGAGGACGTCATTGCATAAATCTGCTAAGCGTGCTACGAGGTGACCTCAATAAAGCAGGATTAGGTACACTCAAGTCAAGAATGGACCTGAGGAAGCTAAGGATTTGGGCTGAGGACAAGACACAGTGTGGAAAAGCGAAGAAGGACTGATTGCAGCTGTAGGATGTTTCTACTACTACAGCCACAGATTACAGTAATCATACATACAAACAACGTACCCAGGAATGGCGGATGGACCCAACAGTGTTATGGTTATTGTATATTGAACCTCATGGTAGGGCTTCCAAAGACAACATTTGCAGGTGGATTGTAGAATGTATTCAATTTTGTCATAAATCCGCCACAGGTAAACAAGTTGACTTGCCAAGGCTCACAGTGTTCGCGGCGTAGTGGCTTCCACCGCCCTGTTTAATGGGGTACCTGTGGACGACATTATGTCGGTATCCCAGTGGAATTGTGAGTCCAGTTTCACAGACCATTACCTCCGTGACACCTCGAATACTCTCACCTTATCGATTTTGAAAAAATAATTTATGTGTGCATATTTTGATGGGGTTTTTCACACTTTTTTATATATATCACAATTTATCAATGGAAACAACCACTTGTCTGAACTGCATTAGTCTTCACCAATGGGAAGTTGATGACAGCAACAAGCAATTCACAAGGTCAGTCTTGTCTATGTGTTGTTCATTGTTGACTGTGTTGACACTTTGTTATTAATATGGTAATAGTACATGTTTTATGTGGTTCATTCTTGAGAGTATACAAAATTGGAGCGCATTTCTTCTAATATCCTATAATACATGTCACTTGTGCGTAGAGAGCGTAGGGGACATTGAGGTCATTCTGCCTTCCTCCCAAGAAAAGGGGGGGTGGGGCATGGTGGTGAGGGGGGAGCGCATATGACATATGGTCTTCTCTCAGCCATCGGTTGTGTTATCCGATGCTCAAGTCATTCCCTGGGTGTGTTTTCACACGATTTTCAGAAGTTTTAGTGCCTTCAACGCAGAAAAGCGTATAGGGAAGAGCTGGTCTTTTGACCTTGCCTCCCTCCCGCCAAATTCTCTTACAAATTCTGGCAATATTAAAGAGTTAGGGAGGTAAGTATACTCTTGAAGTGAAATAAAAATTATTTTTTCATGAGAGATTTGATACATAACTTCCCTAACATGGACCCGGCCTCTCTGCCCCACAGAGGCTCAGTCTTCAGGCTTTCTTAGTTGCATTGTGTCAGCCAATAAATTAGTCAGAGGAAGTGCTAGTCTGCGCCTGCGCGAGGTTGGGGCTGGCATCCGCCTGACTATCATCTGACTACCTGCCCAGTAGGGGCACCATACTTTTTTATTCTGAGTGTTTATTGAGTGAAAGTCGATATTTGGGAATATCAAAGAATGTCAGGGAGGTAAGTATCAACTCTCTCGGAAAAAAGAAATCTGTGACAGATTTCGTTTATACTACGATCCAGCACTTTTATTCAAAATTTTAATTGGTCAGGTTTTTTTGGTGAAAATTAGATTTTATGAAGAATTTACCAGAAATTGTCAAAATGCATCTCCTTAACTGCTTGATGGATTTCAACACAATTTTGCTGGAAGGATTCTATAGTACTAGACTCCAGAACTTGTTTTCAAAACTTGATGTGGTAAATTTATTTTTGGTGAAAATTTAATGCAAATTGTAAAATTTAATGCAAATTGTCAAAACGGCTGCTCCTTCATAACCGCTTGATAAATTTCAACCAAATTTGGCTAGAATGATCTTTTAAACATGATATGCTCTAGATGCTGTGGGAACATTTTTTTTTAGTTTTTAACCTTCCTGCTCTCCAGTTCCATCCAATGAACTTTTAATGAACTTTTAGCCTTGTTACAATCAATTAATTGACTTTTTAACAAGTTTTCAATGAACACATCAGGTCTTTTAATCACTGTTGATCGAACCAAACAAGATTTTAACATCCGTCGATTGAAACCGCATCTGTGATAATTGTCATCTTTTTAACTCGCCTAACAGAATCCTCAATCTAATATCTGATCGAACCAAACAAGATTTTAACATCCGTCCATTGAAACTTCATCTGTGATAATTGTCATCTTTTTAACTCGCCTAACAGAACTCTCAATCTAATATCGGATCGAACCAAACAAGATTTTAACATCCGTCCATTGATACCTCATCTGTGATAATTGTTATCTTTTTAACTCGCCTAATAGAACTTTCAATCTAGTATCTGATCTGCCTGACAAATCCCAGCTACCGAAGAATAGCCTACATCACACAGCTTTAATATCATTAAAATACTCACGCCACAAATAGCCACGGTTGCTCCAAGATAATCACTGACAATCCAGATGCAAATGTTTTTGCAAGGAATTCAACTGTTATGTCTACATTTTTTGTGACACAAGCCTGCACATAAATATTGACAATATTACAGCAAACGTGGCACAGTCATCAAATGAACTGGTCCTTGTACATGGCAGTAATCAGGTTAAATAATAATCGAACCAAAACCAGACTTAGAACAGGAAGCATGCCAATCCGAGCAACAATATCTTCACCCGTAATGATCACCCAAAAACAGAAGGAATATTCCCTTAATAGAGACACCGCGCTCAGAAAGACGCTTACAGCAACAGGCCTGTCGTCACTAGATGTATTACAGAGAAACGGCAGCGATGATGGACAGCTTGTACTTAAATATAGCGCTGGAGGATATGAGCTGGCCCAAAAGTTCCTACTGAACTTTTATTGTCATGAAACTCAAGCCACCCAGTCAGACATTAAATGTAAGACTCATACAGCAAAGCTAACTATCTTACATGAAGAATCTAATCTAATAGTGGAGGAACAGTTGAAGGTCTACAATAAAACTCATGCCGTTAACTGTGGTAAAAAGTTCAACTTTACCATCAACATGTATAATACAAGTTCCAAAATGCTGGTAAATGGCCCAAAAAATGTCAAAATCTTCAAATATCACCATCTTCCAGTTCTCAAGGACATTCTTCAAAAATATAATACACAGGTTCTCAACGACATCATACGACAAACTACTTATGAGTACAGAAAAAATGTGGAGTCTGAATATTAACCCGAACCATAATGCCACAGCACAAGACGGGGTCGCAACACCAATAACCATAACTAAACCTAATGATGCAAAAGATGCGAGCAGTTCATATACTGAAATGAATCCTCATCTTTCCTTAGTGCTAGGGTCCTCTAGCATCTCTAGCAACCGTAACGTGTCACATAGCAGTTCCGATATCTGCCCAGTCTGTAACAGTATATTTTTCATGGACACCATACAGTGCGAATCCTGCCTACTCTGGCTCCATTACATATGTGCTGGCCTCGGCTTCCAGCAAGTATACCTTTTAATTGTGGTGTCTGCGTAAACAATGCTCTGTGTGATGATCCGACTGAATCTGATGACACAAATCTTGATACTCATCTCTGTCACTTGTCAAAAGATAGTCAGCATACTAATCCCGTAACTACATTTATTAAGGTGGCATCACAGGCAGAACCATTGTATGCTGCCACAGAAGGAAGGGATGATACAAGACAGATTCATCCAAGTAGTAAAACATCAGCAGATATTCTATTACACATGACAACGCAATCAACATCGCTGCCACCTGCCACAGCAATTATTGATCATATGGTCCTGACTCAACCAAGCAGAAAAACAGCAATGCCTATTCCATCCACCCGGCCAACGAAGGTAACATCACTGCCACATACCGCAGCAACTATTAACAATAATATGGTGCTGACTCAAACGAGCAGAAAAACATCAATGAATATTCCATCCTTCCCGCCAACACCGATAACATCACTGCCACAGATCGCTGCAACTATTAACGATGATACGGTACTGGCTCAAATGAGCAGAAAAACATCAATGGATATTCCATCCTTCTGACCAACGCAGATAACATCACTGCCACATGCCGCAGCAACTATCAATGATGATATGGTATCGGCTCAAACGAGTAGTTCATCAACAGATACTTTATCCTTCGTACCTAGGCAATCAACACCATTGCCACCTGAAGCAATAATTAATGACAGTATAGTGCTGGCTCAATCGAGGAAAAAAAACGGTATCATCCAACAAAAGCCAGTGGCCACGAAAAGACGATGTATCGGCTGAGTCATCTAATCACCAACAGTACCTCCAGGTAAATGCCTACGTCGGGCAACTAGAGCAGAAAATCAAAGACCAGGAGCGCACTTTGTCACTCCAGCAGTCATCAGCAACTAGCAGCCATCAAGATGTGCCACAGTCTCACATACCAGCTCCCCATGTGGCCGTAACTATGTTAGACCCACAATTGCAACTTATAAAGGATCGCCTAGAGTTTATTGAAAGAAAAATCGACCTCGTCATTGACTACCAAAGATACAGATCAGACACAGCAAGTCCTGTCTCCTGATGTTGCTAAAAGACTCGGAGCAATGGAAGAATCACTGAATCAACTGTGTAGAGAAAGACCCATTTAGACACAATAAAATTTCCACCAGGACATCCCATTTTATGGATCCCATGCTAGTCATAATATGCCAGCATCATACAAACCCATCCATTGTCTGCCGTACGTACAGTATCCACCACCAGGTTATTATCAACGTCCGACTCCAACAACTACTATAGACCAACCATCACTATCAACCCGATACAGCCAAGCTATAGCACAACAGAGTAATGCCTTGTATATGCCATGGTTAGCACCACATAGGGCTTCTCGGGGTAGGCCTGCTCCTGATAGCTGACCAGTGACGCCGCATCTAGGCAGCTCACCCATGCCACCAGGCTATCAGCAGTTACTACTCATAACTCGGCAATTATCAGCGAACCATAGTCAGTCTAAGAGATCCACCACGTACAGTACAGCCCATAGGACACAGAGTGTAAGGCATCCCCCTGTGGCTCAGCCGCCACGCTTGCAAAATATTAAATAAATGCAGCGTGTACCGAATTCTATAACACATAGGCAACAACCAAAGCGGGCACAAGACACACGCCGAAATCAGACAAAAGTCCATATTCATGATAGTTCTACTAACAGAACTCACTCATTACCACCCAGTAGCCAACTCCCTATCGTTGTGAACACTCAAGAAAAAGCTAAAACCACTGTGAGCAGTAATCTGCTACAGCACACCATTGCCTTAGCATCTAATCATTTCACAAAGGAGCAAGAGCCAGCTACAAGTAGTGCTGCCGCAACTGGTAATCAGCTGAGTAACTCTGAATCAAGTAAGAAACAGCAAACGATAGGCAGTAGAGCCGATAACCAGCCAACACCTAGCACAATAGCATCTAATTCTGCTAGTAACAGCCAACAAGATATAGTCTTTTTTAGCCTTCCGCTGTCACAAAGATACACCACCAGACCAGACAACAGTACCAGAAACATGCACAAGAAGCACTTAAGATGCATGACCTTCAATATAGAAGGGATCCGCGGCAATGCCCCTTACACAATTTACTAAGTGAAATAGATATCATCTACCTCCAAGAGCATTGGATATGGGACTATGAGAAAGCTACAATTGAACAACTTATACCAAAGTTCAATCACATCATCTGATGTATCGACTCAGAAACTCTGACCTGTAAATTTGAGCGAAAACGAGGGTACAGAGGCGTTGCCATAGCCTGGTCTAGCCTAAGTGATCCATGCATCAGAACCCTCCCTGATGGTAACGAACGTATCATTGCTATAGAGCTACTATCTGAACCAATACCCTACTGTATGATTAAGACGTACATGCCCACAGCGGGATACTCAAAACTCATCGGACAAATATGCAGAATGCCTTGATATCATACAGGTAAGTGTTGAGATATACCAGGCCACACACAAATTCATTTGGTGCGGCGACATGAACACAACATTGCTAGACAGAGGCAACTCCAACGACAAGAAATTCAAATCATTTCTAGCCCAGACAAACCTAAAAAACTTAGCGCCCCCAGCTAATAATCCAACATACACACATGGCAATGGAAAGTCGTAAATTGACTACTTTCTGGGTCGTAGTTGTGATCCTGCAATTAGTTCACTAATGTATGAGAGGGACCCTGCGAATACATCCACACATGTCCCAGTCCTGGGTGAATTAGCAATACAGCTTGTGAGAACTCGACCAACAAAACTCCAAAAGTCAAGGGCTAGTAAACTGCTTTGGAACCAGGCTGACATCAAATCATATCAGCAACAGATATTCGACAAGACAGAATCTATCATCAACTCACCTGCTGAAGTTGACCAGGCTGTCAAACATCTGCACGAGCCCATAAATGCAGCAGCGAGAATCTCTACCGTGCAAGCCAATCTGCATCAATGGCCCTAAGTGGAAAGCATCACCCGCAGTTAAAAACCTTCTCCTACATGGTAAGCAGCTTAATCGGACATGGCATCAGCTCAATAAACCAGGCCCTGAACACCCAATCTCACTCGAGATGAATATCCTCAAATGGCGCTTGAGGTCCCAACAAAGAACCGAGCAAGCAACGGAGCGTGATGGATTCTATGAAGAGATGATGGAGACATGCACCACCAGCAACTTCTACAAACTCATCAAAAGGAACAGAGGAAAGCCTTCTACGACTAGCTCACTTATGGAGAATGGCATCGCACTCGTTGAGCCAACAGATCAACGCTGAGGCTTCGCATCATATTATGAAGACCTTGCAATTCCTAAAAGCGAACCACACTTCGATTCTGACTACAAGTGCAGAGTTCTGTATGACCTCTCCCTAATACGGGGGTGGGGGTGTGCGAACAGAATCTTGAACCCTGTCCGATAATATCCTCATATGAAGTTAAAAATGCTATCAGTAAGCTGAACAAGGGCAAAGCGCCTGATGAATATGGGATCACGGTTGAACATATAATAAACTCTGGAGACTCGATATTGTCTGCGCTGACACATATCTACAATATCATACTAGAAACCAAAAATCGAATAGATAAACGTCTCCCAGCCATGCAGTCACTGCTCCAGTTTGGATTCACTCAACGCCTCTCACCACGCATCACAGCGTTAGTGATATCAGAGACCACAAGAGAGGCGATTGACACCAACCAACCACTCTATATGGCATTCCTTGATACTTTAGCATTTGACGTTGTAGACCATAACTCACTCAAATGTCATCTCTTCGATCAGAAGATAAATCCTCATATATGGCAAATAGTTGACAACATCTATGTGAATCTATCAGCAAAGGTTAAATGGAAAGTACACAATTTTGTGTAGAGCAGGTCGTCAGGCAAGGCGGCATCCTGTTGACAGGGCTATATAAGACATATATTAACAGCCTCCTAGACCAGCTACAGATGCAGCAACTCTGTACATACATCGGACCAACATACACTGGATGTCCTGCCGTTGCTGATGACCTCACATTGTGCAGCAACTCAGCTCAAGAACTCCAAAACATACTTATTTGCCAATAGAGAACGCTACAACATCCATCCTGAAAAATCATGTATCCACATCCGATCCACTCCAAAGAACTATAGTATAGTAACATCGCCAATTTGGAACCTCGGAAGCATGACTAGCGGTTACAGACAGGACAACACATCTTGGCCTGTCATGTACTTCAAAGAATGAAGCATCAATCAAACCGACGAGAGGATTATTCTATGCTATGACAGGTACCGGTTTACATGGCACAAATTGACTCTCACCGAGGGTTTGCTACCATATCTACATATTGTATGTCATGTCGAGACTACTATATAGCCTGGAGATATTTGCCCTCTCATCAAAACAGTTAGACAGTCTTGAGGCATTCCATATCAGCATGCTCAGGAAGATACTCTCTGTACCAGTTCGCACCGTCAAGGCTAGTATCTTTCTACTCATTGGAGCAAGACCCATTGCCGCAGAGCAACATATTCGCCAACTTTCATTATTGGGAAGCATCATCCGAAGCCAAAACTGTACCCTGAACAGCATCTTGGAGCGGCATATAGCCCTAAGCCGGGTAAAGACCGTAGCTGGTTCGTATACATTCAGACCATCCTACACCAGTATGAACTTCCATGTCTAGCAGAGCTGAGGTGCAAGCCATAACAAAGCTACAGTGGAAACTCAAAACACACACAGCCGTAGACAACTATTGGACAACCCAATTGATCCAGCAGTGCTTCACAAAGAGTACTCTCTCGCGATGCTGTTTCACATGGCTGTCAATAGGCAATATGCATCAGACCATGTCCACCATACAAAATGACACAAAAGATGTTCGAAGAGCCAGCATCAAGACTAGATTCGTCACTGGAACATACCTGGTCCAGGCTAACCTAGCCAGATTCAACCAAAATCAAATCGACCCATTGTGTGCATTATGCAAACTGGAAACCGAGGACTTTCCCCACATGCTGGTGAAATGTAATGTTCTGCTTAGCCACAGACAGAGTCACTTTCATGAACTCAAGGAATATATCAACGACAACCGTGGTCAACCTACATGGGTGTCCATCTGCAGCGATATAAGCATCCTCACCCAACTCATAATCGACTGCGCAGTTTTAATAGATTCCGATATAATTCTGAAGGACCACCGAATCTGGCAGGAGATAGAAACGATCACCAGGAAACTTTGCTACAGTATACATTGCCGTAGAGTCTTCATCCTCAATGCGGCCAAAACTGAAGTGAAGTGATTTAGCTAGTGATTTGTTATTACTTCTGTCTACATAATAACATATAGACTGCCTCTGTCAGGAGCATAGTCATACACACACCCGTACATTTCACTCGCACTGTTATGTTCGCTTGACACCATTGACTGTGCATATCATCTGCATTGTAATGATCGTTTGTACCATAGACTGTTTACTTGCTCGTAACTCTCGCTTATGCTATCAAGTTTCCGCATCACGTATCTTCGTTGAATTGTAATTCGCGTAATTGTAATCGTAATAGCTACTACCACATAGTTGTGGGTGCTCCAACCAACTGGAGGACTATCCAAATGCAGAACAGAACATCGGTCATCTGTCCATCTGTTGTCCATCCATCTATCGTCCGTCAACTTGCTTTAAGACATTATAATCTCCTATACTGTTTGTTGGATTTTAAACACACTTGTTTAGAGGGATCCTATGGTGGTGGGCTTCAGAAATTTGATTCAGAATTTTGATTGGTCGATTTTTACTCCGGTCATCTTAGATTGTCTGAAAATCTCCCGAAAATTCTTTAAAATACTGCTCCTTAGTCAATGATCCCATTTCAATGAAACTTGGGTGGGGCAATCCTATGATTTTAAGCGTCAACACTTCTAATGAGAATTGTAATTTGTAAATTTTCTGAAAATCCTTTAATCCTCCTATACTGCTTAGCAGACTTTAGTCAACTTCTTCTATTCAGAATTTGTACACGTAAAATCCTAAAATATCAATTTAAAAGTCAACTATTTGTCAGATAAACCTTGATGTCTTGTGTACCAATGACTTCCAGTGTACAAAGCATTTCAAATTTTAACATTCCAGTTGAGCGACCAGCGGTTAGGCCTCTTGTTAAGTCAGTTATTCCACTGGTAGAATTTCAAAAATAGTCTTTTTGCCTGCAAATGGACATTTCTCAAGAGCACAGCAGAGGCTGTTTTGGTCCGCTTAGCCATCATCACTTTAATGATCAAGCCGGCCAAAACTGGCTCATGCAGTCTTAGATTTTTTGAAAAATGTACCAGAAATTGTTAAATTGCTTCTTCTCCTTACCATTCTGACCGATTTCAACCAAATTTGGCTGAAAGGACCCAATGGTCGTATGCTCCAGAACTTCCATTCTGAATTTTGATTCATCAATTTTTTGGGTGAGTCTTAGATTTTAAGAAAAATGTGCCGGAAATTGTCAAAATGCTTCTTACCATTCTGAGTGATTTCAACCAAATTTGGCTGAAACGACCCAATGGTCGTAGGCTCCAGAACTGCTATTCCAAATTTTGATTCATCAATTTTTTGGGTGAAAATCTTAGATTTTATGAAAAATGTACTGGAAACTGTCCAAAAAAATTTCTCCTTAGCTGCTTGACATATTTAAACCAAACTTCACTAATGGATTCTATGGTGGTAGGCTCTAGAAATTCTATTCAGAATTTTAATTGATGAATTTTTTGGGTGAAAATCTTAGATTTTGTGAAAAATTTACCAGAAATTGTCAAAACACTGCTTCTCCTTAGTTGCTTGACATATTTCAAACAAATTTGGCTAGAGTGATCCTATCAAGGTAGACTAGAATTTTTATTCTGAATTTTCATTGGTAAATTTTTTGGGTGGCCATCTTGGATTTTCCAAAAATTATCCATCATATCTATTTAAATGCAAATGGTTCAAATGCTAATGGTCCAGATGAGCGCCACAGGCCCTTGGGACACTTGCTCTATTCAGAAATTTAATTGGCCAATTTTCTGTGTGAAAATCTTAGATTTTATGAAAAATTTACTAGAAATTGTCAAAGCGCATCTCCTTACCTGCTTGATGGATTTCACACATATTTGGTTGGAAGGATTCTATGGTGCTAGGCTCCAGAACTTCTATTTTAAGAATTTGACTGGTCAATTTTTTGAGTGAAAATCTTAGTTTATCAAGAATTTAGCGGAAATTATCAAAATGCGTCTCCTCCTTTGCCACTTGCTGGATTTCAACCAAATTTGACTAGAAGGTCTCTTTGGTGGTCCAATACAGAACCTCTTCAGAATTTTAGCTGCTCAATTAAATTTTGTGTGGAAAATCTTAAAATTTATGAAACATTTAGCGGAAATTGTCCAAATGTATCTTCTCCTTAACCACTTGGTGGATTTCAGCTGAATTTGGCTGGAAGGATTCTATGGTTCTGTGTTCCAGAACATCTATGCAGAATTCTGATTGGTCAGTTTTTAGCGCAACTGGCTCGAGGTGGTCATCCATCCATCGGTCGCCCGTCCGTCCGCCAAATCATATCTCCTCCTTTATGCGTTGACTGATTTCAACCAAGTTTGGATTGAAGGGTCCTATGGCTCCGGAACATTTATTCAGAATTTTTATTGGTAAATTTTTTAAGTGGCCATCTTGGATTTTCATAACTCTAGAAAGGAATGGGAACAGCTTTAAATGACCTCAAAAACCACCTGGTCGATTTCAATGCAAGTTGTGTGGATTGCTGTGTTGATTTGCTCCAGAACTTCCATTCAGAATTTTGATTGGTCAATTTTGCAGTGGCCATCTTGTTCTCGAAATTGACTTCTCAGGAACTGCTGTACAGATCACGCTGAAACTGACATGAGATTTAATTTCCTTGATAATTAAGGACAATTAAAGTTTGTTCAGGAGAATTTGATCCTTGATAAACCATGGGTGTCATGGTCCAATCAACATTTTGGATTTTGGTGGCCATGTTGGATTTTTTTTATCGGCTGGAGATCAGGTGAGCACTAAAGCCCGTGGGCCTCGTATTTGAATTAAAATCGGTTAAAATTTGTCAGAAATTGTCAAAACATATCTCCTCCTTAACCGCGTGAAGAAGTTCAACCAAATTTCTCTGGATGGATTCTATGGTGCTAAGCTCGTGAAAATCGTAGATTTTATGAAAGATTTACCAGAAATTATCAAAATGCATCCTACTGCTTGGTGGATTTTAAACAAATTTGCGTGAAAGGATACTTTGGTGGTAGGCTCTAGAACTTCTATTCAGAATTTGGATGGGTTGATTGTTTTTTTGGCTACCATTCTTGGATTTTCTGAAGATTTTCCAGAACCATTTATAATACTACTCCTTAATCAATGACCCGATTTCAATGGAACTTTGGTGGAACTATCTTATTGTGGTAGGCTCCAATTTATTATGCGAGAATTTTGATTGCCCAATTATTTTGGGGGCCATTTTGGATTTTCACAAATATTATCCAGAAATCCTTAAAACATATCTCGCTTGGCAGATTTTAACCAAATTTGGCTGGTGGTAGCTTCTAGAACATCTATTCAAAATTTTTATTTATCCATTATTTTGTGGCCATCTTAGATTTTCAGAAAGTTTTCTTTAACCATATAAAACGGGACTCCGTAATCAGTGGCCCGATTTCAATGAAACTTGAGTCGAACGATACTGTGACGGCAAGCTTCAACATATCAAACTAGAATTTTGATTGATAAATTTTTTAATTCCCATCTTGGATTTGCCCAAAATTATCCATCATGTCTATTTAAATGCAAATGGTTTGATTGCTAATGGTACAGGTGAGCGTCACAGGCCTTTGGGCCTCTTGTTTATTATATTTTAACATTTAATTAACATATTTTAGATGCGACGTGTGATAACGAGTCGGTCAATACAAACTGGACTTAAACATATTCAAAATTGTAAAAATCAAATTATATATATTTGTTGATTTTTATCAACATAAATATTTTAAATGACAGATTATAATTTTTGCCATGGTTCCTTGTGAACACACATTGCTAAAATATTCTGTGATCTTTTAGAAATAAAATGTACATAAAGATTTGATCATTACCGGTTTGTACCTCTTCATATAAGAATGGACCTTTCCAGATAACTACGCCCTGCCCATCTGTAGCTAAGCTCCACCCATGCTTTTCCTGTTTTGTGATCGATGGATTCCTGCACTCCCTGAATATTAATTTCCTGAAAACTATACAGGTTAGCTGTTGAATATTTTGAAAGTAATTCCAAAATATCTAACAGCATGTTTATTAAATAGCAAAGACATACAATTCCTACAACGTGTCAGACTATTAAGCATTTAAATCAAGTCATTCATGCCGTGACTGATTATGATGTCATCCTACACGTCACCTAGTTGATTATGACATCGTATGATGAATGGGTAAACTGGAAAGGTCCATTAGAAATCATGTAGGCACAATCTTTTGTCCCCCAATTATAAGTAAATGATAGGTAAGGTTTAATGTTGGCTATGTCATTTTCCGAAATATAGTCAGGATATCTCAGGATTTTTGGGCAGTGTTTGTGATCTGTGTTGAATTTCCAAAAATGTCCAGAAATTCATTTAAGCGCCTACTACTCATTTACTTCTATGTTTTAGTCAAGCCTGGCTGGATCAGAACCCTGCAGTGGCATGCTTGAGAATTTGTATGAAGAGATTCGGTTGGTCAATTTTGTTTTTCGTTAACATCTTGGACTGAAAATATAAAACAATGTTATCCGTCATTAACTGCTTGTTTGATTTCAACCAAATTTGGCTTATTGAACCATATTCTTGTAGACTCTGTTATAGGTGAACACACAGGCCAATGGTTTTTTTGTGCAATAACTTTGTAAAGTTTTACCAAGTGATTCAATATTAGTTTAAGATGTTATAGCTCTATTACACAAAGAAATCTATCAGAGTCTACGCTAGTTCAGCATTATATCTCACCATCTCATTATGCACCTACCAAGTACCAATCACAGAAATTGCATTGCAACTCTGGTTCTGGATATAACTCAAGTTGTAAGTAATGTGTATGTTCACCTTGGAGCGGGGTGGTGTGTGTATTGAAGAATCGTTTTGATCTAAACATGCTAATTAATCCTTTAACCCTCGAATTTATTCAAGAAAATTCCAATTTTCTCAGAAAATGTCCATTTGCAGACCAAGAGAAGACTATTTTTGAAATTTTACCACTGGGATGACTGGTTCGGTTATCAAAAATAGTCTTCTTTTGGTCTGCAAATGGACATTTCTCAAGACCACTGCAGAAGCCATTTTTCGGTGATATGAGTGCTAACCGGTTAATCCATTGTGTGATAAGGGATATTCAGATCTCAGAGCAATTTCTGATCATCTTGCTTTTAGAAGTTAAATGTTTTTTCATATTGGCCTCGTGGCCAGATTTCTTAGATCTTGTTTGCGTAATTGTGCGATTTATAATTGTATTTGTATATATTTGTTATTCCATGTTCACAGTTTGCCTCTGTAGAAGTGGTCGTTACAACCATTCAGGACCAGTTTGGTTACTATGTCAAGAAATACTTGAAGCGGAAAGAGGTTCTCGTGGCTGTTGTTTGTGCTGCTTCATTCCTGTGTGGACTACCAAATGTGATGCAAGTGAGTCAGATGTGATAGAGGTTGTGGTGGTGGTGGTGCTGCTGCTGCTGCTTGTTATAATTATTATTTCACCTGGCCTGAAAGGCCAAATGAGCTTATCCCATGACAACCGTCCATCGTCTGTCTGCCCATCTACTGTCCATTTGTCAGCTTTTCCTCTAAAATACTTCTCAAGAACTACTGGGATGATTTGAATCATATTTGGCAGACGGCATCCTTAGGGCATAGCAATCCAAGTTTGTTCAAAGGAAGCCAATCGGCTGGTAGC
>CM067370.1:79543311-79567311 GCA_034401795.1 Chaetoderma sp. LZ-2023a
CCCCACCCATATAAATATATGGGTGTATATATCATTTGCTTTTTGCGTGTGTTTGTTTGTCTGGCTATACTTGTATCTCCATGTCTACTTCACCATCTTGGGTGGGAGGTTGACCTCGCTTGTCTAAAGAACCTTATTTACCTTGGGGTAAAAGAGTCATGGTCATGGTCATTACAGAAATTGTTTTGTGTTTATGAATAATAACTCAAGTTCTACTGAAGGGACGTTTGCCAATCTTGGGTGGGATTTTCTCTAAGATGTCTGAAGAAGATTTTTGATGTGGGGGGGGGGGGGGTCAAATGTCCAAGGGATAGTTAACCAATTAGGGAAATAATGTCGCCTTTTCGATAACTCAAGTTCTACTAATTTTCATCAAGCTTGCGGGCAGACTGTTCTCAAGTCTCTGAAGAACACATTCAATTTTTATGCAAGGTCTTGGTGATTCAATGATTGAAATGATCAGGTCAGTAGATTTCAGCAATCTGCGATTGTTGTTAATTTTAATTAAATTTATAAAGTCATTCTGAGTGAGTTGTTTGAAGCAGCTTTTTATAATATATGCAATTTAGCACTATTAGATTCTAATTTATTCATGGTTTCATTTTCAGTTTATTTGTTAGTTAGTGCTCTCATTGTGATAAATATTAACCAGATTTTCACAGATGTGGTGGAGAATGAGAGAAGATGACGATGCCCTAACTGGTCACTGATTATCAGTGGAGGAAAGGCTTGCCCATTTCATCATGTATTTTAACATGATAGTTATTTATTTCATCCTATGCGTGTTGGTAAAGTGAATTTGACTATTTAGAAAGCAATTTGACTGAAGGCCATTACAACATTGATTTTCAGTTCTAACCATCTGCTTATTTCCAAAATATTCAACAGCTTTCATTTATGCAATATGCAATTGCGCTAGTCTGATATGACTGCTAATGTCTGGTTATGAGTGCCATGAGGTCACTGATAAGATTGAAATGGGTGAAATCAAAATTTCACCCCATTTTATGTTGAGTATTGGTATTACAAATTTACAAATGTCCAATTTTCAACATCAATCAAGAAAACTAGTATCATTGCAATTTCCAGATTATTTTCTTGTTGACATACTTACTATTGATAGTAATTCACACTATTGATAGTAATTCACACATAATCTATGCTATGCTCTCTAACTGTCTAAAAAACAGTTGCGTTCTGTCCGTGATTTGAGATTAAGCTTTTTGAAAATATTGCACTGAATAAAAACATACTATGATACGGGCGTGTAAAAGTGTATTTATAATATGCTTTGCATGTTTTCAAATCTGAAACATTTTCATTTAACTTTGAGCTTAATGGAGACTAAATGGATTCAGATTCCAATCTAAACAAAGTGGGTTGGATCTGAAGCAAAAGACAGTCTTTATTGCCTTATTTTGAGTTTACGACATTTTTCACATTTATATTCGAAAATTTATACACTAATCGCAGAGTTCAAGAAAACTATCTACCGTTTTCCCCATGTGTTACCATTGTGCTTTGTATGCACTCTAAGTTTTCAAAATCCTTATTCTCATATATAGAGTATAAACAAAATCTGGAAACGAGTAGTCATTATAATCATCTTCAACCAGAAATCGCTGATTTCAAGCCATGATTTCTAATAGGACAAGCACTGTACATTTTCTAATCCAAATCTCTGAGAGAGGTAACGTCTACTAGATATATTTCAAGAAATGGTTAAAATCCTTTTTTTTAAATGTAAAAATATGATTGTCAATAACTTGAAAACTGGACACAATTTCTCACGACAAAATCTTGCGTCTCTGCTTAATGTATACCATGGCCATCATTGTGCGAGCGAAATTATTAGCAGGGGTTAGTTAAATATTGCGTATACTGTAATAACAAGTCATTTAATATTACATCCAATTGCTTCATAAAGTCTTAAATGTGTTTCCGTGACAATATACAGGTATGGGGGGGGGGGGCAGGAATCTGCTGTTATTCAACATTTAGAGCAGAGATGACTGCGATTCAGGAGCCTGTGGTTTGAACTCGGGACTAGGCAATTACTATTTATTATTATTCCATGATCATAAGCACAAGCCCTCCCTGTTTTCAAAGGGCTTAAGCACAAGCCCTTTGCAAAGGGCTTAAGTACAAGCCCTTAAGCACTTTTGAGGAAATTACATAGCCTATTGATAATTCTGTTTGATTTAAGGGTTGGTCAAAACTTTTTACATACATGTAGAGAATAAGCAAAATGGTTATCACATCAGTTTATTAATTTTTAGAATAGGGCTGTTGAAACGTCTAACTAACATGTAACACGAAAAGGACAAAGTGAGGTGTACATTCAAGAGTTCCAAGTCTTATCCATTTAACCCATGAGATTTCTGTTTCATTTTCAAATCAAACATACAAATCCATCGAGAAGCTGTGTATGTGTTGAAATTAACTTGCCTGAAATATGTTTCTGACATAGATCAACAGCTCCCAATGAAATTAGTTTCAAAATGTTCAACAAAATATTCCATGCATCATAACACATTTATCATATCTGTTCTGTAATGTTTAACCCTATACTGGTTAAGCTTACCAAAGTGGCCTCTGCAGTGGACTTGAGAAATGTCAATTTGTAGACAAAGTTAAGGTTAATTCTTAAATTTTACTACTGGAATGATTGGATCGATTCTAGTCGTAATTCTCAAAAATTGTCTTATCTTGGTCTGCATATATCGGCATTTTCTGACTATATTTTACCATTAAATTGTTAATTATTTCCTTGAAAAATACCTTACTTTCAAGGCAGCCATACAGGAAAGTTGCAGAATATTAAAAAAAATCTGGACATGTAGCCATTGCTGATGACAGCAACATCTGTTGCACTAATAATTTCAAAATATTTGACGGAATATAATTTACATTGTAAAGAAGTTATTTTATCAGGCCTTATCTAGTGACAGAGGTAGATCAAAGGAGGAGCATTGTGAGGAGTTGTCGGAGCATAGATTAAAAGGATATTCCTATTCAGTAGCAATACCTACATTTGTGTAATTACAAACCAGACATGGGATATATCTTGCGAGAGGTGAGGTAGCAGGGAGGCATGAAATTCATTGACCAGATAAGCAGAGCAGATAGAATGGCCAGTTAACGCGACCAATCATTCAGTCTATATCATTCTGAATTTTCAGAATGTTGATTTCAGTGTTGCTAAATCTTGTCCCTGTTGAACATTTTAAAAGGAAATTGACTGAAACAGATGTAACTTGCTTTCAAGCTATTCAGAGATGTCTGTATTTGTCTCCCTTTTAACCAGCTTTTTTAGATATAACGTGTAACAACTATTTAAGTAAAGTGGATATGGAGTAAAGTGGGTTAATATTTTGTGTCTCTACAGGCATGACAGGCCAGATAAAACATTTTATATATGATGTACAAAATATCATGCTGAGCAATTTGATAATAATTTTGTTAAGGCAGTAACAGCTTAATCTAGTCAAATTAGTTTCCAAATATTTAACAGGGTTTGTGGCCATTCTCTTAAATTAATGACTACATGTAATTAGGCCATTTCATTCTGAATTCACCAAAAAATGTTTTACGTAGACTTTGAAAGCTGCTAAGAGTTATCTAATGATTTGTCTAAACATATTGTTGCCTTACTTTCAGTCAAATTAATTTCAAAATAAGCAGCTAAAGTGTATCTTTAATATGTAACCGCAGCATATGTGTAGAATTGTAAAGAGCAATGATCTGATAACTATAAGTATTGATTCAAGGTGAAAATTTAAAAAGGGCTTGAAGACACATGCTATTGTTAATGTGCTTAAGCACAAGCCCAAAGCCCTTTTTGGACTAAAGGGCGTAAGCACATTTGCAAGCCCTTTGGGCTTAAGCCCAGTCAAGTCCTAAGCCCAAAGGGCTTCGCCCAATGCCTGCCGGGTACTGTACAGTAGCTCCTGATATGCGTGATGGGTACCCATTTGAGAACCTGTTGGGAATCGTTTCATAAAAGGAAGGTGGGATCACTTCATTGTTTACTGCATTTTCAAGCATACTCTTCAGTGAATAGTCAACATCACATGATCAATTTCATTATCTAAGCAAACAATATATGCCAGTATTCTCGTCTAAGGGGATCATTTTTTAGCTCACCTGACCTGAAAGGCCAAGTGAGCTTATGCCATGGCGACCGTCCGTTGTGTGTCCGTCGTCTATCTGTCCGTCAACTTTTCCTTTAAACGTCTTCTTGAGAACCACTGGACTGATTTCAATTATATTTGGCAGGAAGCATCCTTAGGCCATTGTGATTGAAGTTTGTCCAAATGAAGCCGATCATCATGAAATATGATCTAGGGTAAGTGCTGAACCAAGTTTGTTCAAGGGAACTTGATTGGTCAAATGGTTCGGTGGCCATCTTGGTTGACCTAGTTTTAGTGAAAATGATTTCTTCTCCAGAATCGCGGAATGGATCAGGTCAAAATTTGGCAGATATGATTAGGGAATAACGGCCATTAAAGTTTGTTCAAGGGAAGTTGATCCATGAAAAAACATGGCCGCCGGGAACCAATCAAAATGTAGCGTTTTTGGTGGCCATATTGGATTTTTTATTTGATGGATTTTGAGGCCGAAATTTGTTTAATATATGTTTTTGGGTATTCCGGGCTGAAATTTGTCATTTTCGAAACTGTCGAATAAACGCTTTGGCGGCTATCTTGGATTATTTTCCTGCCAAAGGCTCCCATACTAAAGCAATGGGGAATTTAAAATATCTCTCGAGAGCTACTAGGCCGATTTCAATTATATTTGGCAGGAAACATCCTTACGGCATAGAGATCCAAGTTTGTTCGAATGAACCCGATCGGCCAATTTGGCAGACGGCCATCTTGGATTTCGGCCGATTTTAGGAAATGTCTTTAAAAATATTCTCTGAAACCGCTTGGTGAATCGATTCAAAACACATGAAACATCATCTAGGGCAAGAGGTAAGCCAAGTTTGTTCAAGAGGACTTGATTGACCAAATGCTTCTGTGGCCATCTTGGATGACCTATTCTTCCCGAAAACGACTTCTCGAGAACCACTAAAGGGATCAGACCCAAATTTGGGAGATATGATTAGGGACAAAGGGCCATTAAAGTTTGTTCAGGGAAAGTTGATCTGTCAAAAAACATGGCCGCCGTGGGCCAATCAAAATGTAACGTGTTTTGTGGCCATATTGGATTTTTTTACTTGAATGGGTTTTGAGGCCGAAATTGGTTTTGTATATGTTTTGGCTATTCTGAACTCAAATTTGCCATTTTTGAAACTGTCGGATAAATGGTTTAGCAGCCATCTTGTGTTATTTTCCTGCCAACGCCTCCCATAGTAAAGCAATGAGAAATTAAAAATGTCTCAAGAACTGCTAGGCTGATTTCAATTAAATTTGGCAGGAAGCATCGTTAGGGAATAGGGATCCAAATTTTTTTTAATGAACCCGATCGGCCAATTTGCCCAGTGGCCATCTTGGATTTCGGCAGATTTTAGGAAATGTCTTTAAAAAAGCTTCTCTGAAACCACTTGAGGAATCGATTCAAAACTCATGAAACATCATCTAGTGAAAGAGGTAAGCCAAGTTTGTTCAAGAAGACTTGATTGACCAAATGGTTCGGTGGCCATCTTGGATGACCTAGTTTTCCCGAAAACAACTTCTCTACAACCACTGAAGTTATCAGGCCGAAATTGGGGAGATATGATTGGAGACTAAGGACCATTAAAGTTTGTTCAAGCAAAGGTAATCCGTCAAAAAATATTGGCGCCGTGTACTAATCAATCAAAATGCTTGGTGGCCATATTGGATTTTTTATTTGATGGATTTTGAGGCCGAAATTGGGTTTATATTGTTTGTGTGTGTTCTGATTTCATATTTGCCATTTTTTAAACTGTCAGATAAACGGTTTGGCAGCCATCTTGGATCTTTTTCCTGCCAAAAACTCCAATACTAAAGGAATGGGAAATTTAAAATGTCTTCTCAAGAACCACTGGACCGATTTCAAGTACATTTGGCAGGAAGCATTCTTAGGGCATAGAGGTCCATGTTTGTTCAAACAAAGCCGATCGGCCAATTTGGTGCACCAAGTTTGTTCAAGGGAACTTGATTGGTCAAATGGTTTTGTGGCCATCTTGGGTAACCTATTTTTTGCTCCAGAACTACTGAACGGATTGGGCCGCAATTAAGGAGATATGATTAGGCACTGAGTGCCATTAAAGTTTGTACAAGGGAAGGAGCTATGTCAGAAACATGGCCGCAGTGGACCAATCAAAATGTAGCGTGTTTGACAGCCATATTGGACTTGCAAAAATGGCCACAAACTCATTTAAAAGACTACTAAACCACCCACCAACAATTTTGACAAAAACGCATAGTGCTCCAGGTGAGCGATACAGACCCCTTGGGCCTCTTTTTTATGGGTCACAAAAGTTATTAACAGTCTTAATTCCACTATTTTCCAATCAGAAATGCTGTAACTGACATGGAAACTTGATAAGAACAATAGGCCCAATGTATATTCTCAGATATGGTATGCACCCGCTTTTTAAGCCCTTGTAAAGCAGTAAAAATGTATTCAAGACATGCGCAAAAACGGTAATCATCATAGACTGGAAATCCTGGAAAATGAATGCTTTTAACTGGCCATTTTATTAATCTCAGTTTGCCTAAATTTAGAATCTAGAATTAGGGTAGTGTAACAACCATCATTCATTTTTCTGTTATAATGAGCATTGGTCAGAGAAATAGAAATAGCAGATTTATGTTGTCTTAAAAGGAAGAATATTTTACAATTTCAGATTTAGGATATTACAGGTCGCCTAATCAGCCTAATCAAGCATTATTATTATTATTCGTGTTTTCAGTTTGACGGGACTTGCTGCGGCACTGGTGCTGGCACTTGTCTTCTATCAGATGTTTCATATTCATGCATATGATTATCTTATAATAATATTGACAAACTTCAGATTTTGAGTCATGAAACTTTTGCAATAGTGGTACGAAATGAAATGTACAAATTTATTAAGAAAATGTAGCATGAACTTGATTTATGAATCATGGATTATTGAAACATCTGATAGAATGACAATTTAATTAGGTCAATATTGTATTATGATCACTCGATTGACCTAATTTAGGACATTTCTAGAAATAATCAGATCAGTACTGACTTGACGGGCTAGTTTAAAAATATGCTGTAGGATGTTTTGGGCCATTAGGTCAGTATTGCAAATGTCTCGATTGACCTAATTCTGAATTGTTTAACTGATTACTCATGGATCAATATGTTTCCCTGATATTGATCTTATGTATCATCAGTTTGTATTTGAAAGGTCACTCCATTCAAGCCTGAAAATACTGTGGCTAGATCTGGGTCCATATATGCTACAATTATTTTCAAATAGGCATTTATTTATAATTCTATGCCTAATCAAGCATTATTATTGTTCATGTTTTCAGTTTAGCAGGACTTGATGTGGCACTGTTGGCAGCTCTTGTTATCTATCAGATGTTTCATAGTCATGCATATATTATTACAATAACAACAATATAATCTTCAGTCTTGGAACTTTTGCTATAGTCCTTCACATGGCATATATTTATAAGAGCCATCACGTAATAAATAGTTAGAGTTCTTGACAAATTTAGCCTGTCAGGCTTAAAATATTAATGTGTTTCCTCTAGCACTACCCAGCTCTGTCCAGTGGTATTCTAATATAAACAGTTTTTGTTCATCCCTACATGAAGCAGAGAATGGCTCAGCATAGTTATCAAAGTGGCATGAACTGTACGGCATGTGATGTGTGGCGTGTTAATCAATGAATCTACAGTTAGCCATGTCCCACACATTTATAGATAGTTTCACCCACGTTTTGCCTATGTTGGGATCGATCGATCGAACCCTGACTTTCCAGAATCCTAATATCATGGTATCTATACAGGTAACCTGTTGAATAATTTGTAACTAATTTGCCTGGGTACTGTTGCTGCCTATGGCAACAACAGTGCCCAGTCAAATTAGTCTTAAAATATTCAAAGTAGTAGAGGTGCAATCTGCGGCATTTAATGTGCGACATAAGATGTACGACGTGATTTGCGGCATTCAATGTACAGAGAATATGACGTGTGTCTGGCATGTAATGTGTGGTGTATGATGGGCGGTGTGTGATATGTGTCTGGCATGCAATGTGTGGTGTATGATGTGCGGTGTGTGATATGTGTCTGGCATTTAATGTGTGGTGTATGATGTGCAATGTCTAATGTGTCTGGCATGTAATGTGTGGTGTATGATGTGCAATCTCTAATGTGTCTGGCATGTAATGTGTGGTATATGATGTGCAGTGTCTAATGTGTCTGGCATGTAATGTGTGGTGTGTGATGTGCAGTGTATAATATGACTGACATGTAATGTGTGCCGTATGATGTGCTGTGTGTAATATGACTCTGACATGTAATGTGTGGTGTGTGATATGTGTCTGGCATTTAATGTGTGGTGTATGATGTGCAATGTCTAATGTGTCTGGCATGTAATGTGTGGTGTATGATGTGCGGTGTGTGATATGTGTCTGGCATTTAATGTGTGGTGTATGATGTGCAATGTCTAATGTGTCTGGCATGTAATGTGTGGTGTATGATGTGCAATGTCTAATGTGTCTGGCATGTAATGTGTGGTATATGATGTGCAGTGTCTAATGTGTCTGGCATGTAATGTGTGGTGTGTGATGTGCAGTGTATAATATGACTCTGACATGTAATGTGTGCCGTATGATGTGCGGTGTGTAATATGACTCTGACATGTAATGTGTGGTGTGTAATATGACTCTGACATGTTATGTGTGGTGTATGATGTGCAGTGTGTAATATGACTCTGACATGTAATGTGTGGTGTATGATGTGTGGTGTGTAATATGTCTCTGACATGTAATGTGTGGTGTATGATGTGCGGTGTATAATATGTCTCTGACATGTAATGTGTGGTGTATGATGTGCGGTTTATAATATGTCTCTGGCATGTAATGTGTGTGTATGATGTGCGGTGTGTAATATGACTGACATGTAATGTGTGGTGTATGATGTGTGGTGTGTAATATGTCTCTAACATGTAATGTGTGGTGTATGATGTGCGGTGTATAATATGTCTGGCATGTAATGTGTGATGTGCGGTGTGTAATATGACTGACATGTAATGTGTGGTGTATGATGTGTGGTGTGTAATATGTCTCTGACATGTAATGTCTGGTATGTGATGTGCGGTGTGTAATATGACTCTGACATGTTATGTGTGGTGTATGATGTGCGGTGTGTAATATGACTCTGACATGTAATGTGTGGTGTATGATGTGTGGTGTGTAATATGTCTCTGACATGTAATGTGTGGTGTATGATGTGCGGTGTATAATATGTCTCTGACATGTAATGTGTGGTGTATGATGTGCGGTTTATAATATGTCTCTGGCATGTAATGTGTGTGTATGATGTGCGGTGTGTAATATGACTGACATGTAATGTGTGGTGTATGATGTGTGGTGTGTAATATGTCTCTAACATGTAATGTGTGGTGTATGATGTGCGGTGTATAATATGTCTGGCATGTAATGTGTGATGTGCGGTGTGTAATATGACTGACATGTAATGTGTGGTGTATGATGTATGGTGTGTAATATGTCTCTGACATGTAATGTCTGGTATGTGATGTGCGGTGTGTAATGTGTCCGACATGTAATGTGTGGTGTGTAATATGTCTATGACATGTAATGTGTGGTGTGTGTGATGTGCGGTGTGTAATATGACTGACATGTAATGTGTGGTGTGTGATGTGCGGTGTGTAATATGACTCTGACATGTAATGTGTGGTGTATGATGTGTGGTGTGTAATATGTCTCTGACATGTGATGTGTGATGTATAATATGTGTCTGGCATGTAATGTGTGGTGTATGATGTGCTGTGTGTAATATGTCTCTGGCATGTGATGTGTGGTGTATAATATGTGTCTGGCATGAATTGTGGTGTGTAATGTGTCTGGCATGTAATGTGCGGTGTCTGGCATGTACTGTGTGGTGTATGTTGTGTCGTGTGTAATATGTGTCTGGCATGCAATGTGTGGTGTATGATGTGCGGGGTGTAATGTGTCTGGCATGTAAGGTGTGGTGTATGATGTGCGCTGTGTCTGGCATGTAATGTATGGTGTATGGTGTGTAATATGTGTCTGGCATGTAATGTGTGATGTATGATATGCGGTGCCTAATGTGTCTGGCATGCAATGTGTGGTGTGTAATGTGTCTGGCATGTCATGTGTGGTGGATGATGTGCAGTGTGTAATGTGTCTGGCATGCAATGTGCATTGTATGATGTGGTGTGTGTAAGATGTGTCTGGCATGCAATGTGCAGTGTGTGAATTGCTATGTGCAGCATGCAATGTGCAATGTATGATGTGCAGTGTGTGAATTGCTATGTGCAGCATGCAATGTGTGGTGTATGATGTGCGGTGTGTGAATTGCTCTGTGCAGCATGTAATGTGCATTGTGTATTACATGTAGTGCATGTGGTATTGACCAGACAAATGTGCTTGACATGCTACTGTAGTCTTAGTTTATTTTAGTCATAAAAAAACGAGACAATTTTAATGATGGTATTGTCCCAGTTTCTTGAAATCAATCATGCTTTCAAGGTGGTCACCAATGTTACACGTCCTATAGGCAGCAGTTTTGTGACTTAGTGAATATTCATTTTTAGATGTAATCTGATAAACGGTCAAATTAAAGCTGATAGATTAATTGAGATGATATTACCTCATGTAGAAACTGGTCAGTTAAGTAATTAAGAGAGGAAACATCTTGTACCAATCTTTTCTCACCTGTATGGACCTCATATCTGTTAGAGGAAGCACACTATTATTTTGAGGCATTGACTGTCTAATATTTGGAACATTCAAACATTCACAAATTCATTAAGAAAATCTAGCAGTAGCATTTATGAAATATGGATTATTGAAACATCTGATAGAATGACAATTAATTAGGTCAATATTGTATTATGATCACTCGATTGACCTAATTTAGGACATTTCTTGAAATAATCAAATCAGTACTGATTCGATAAATTTGTTAATAAATATGCGGTAGGATGTTTTGGCCCATTAGGTCAATATTGCAATTGTGTCTCGATTGACCTAATTCTGAATTATTGAACAAACTGCTCATTGGTTAGATAATGAAATAATTAAAACCTTTAGTGTTTAGATTGAACAAATCTCTCTGTTGCTTTTTATATAGATTAAGAAAAAACCCATAATTTAGGGGCCAAATGATGATGCTTGAAGGTCATTGTGACCTCCACAAGCAAATTGGCGTGACCATTTAATCCAGTGACCAGTTTATAGTGCTCTAGTTTGATTAATTTTACTGTACGATCAATAGCATTCCCAATCTATGCCCATACCATCACCAATTCTAATTAACCCTATTCTAAACGGTCACTGCTCTAACATTATTGGTGCACAAAAACATTACTTTTGTAAAACAAACAATGAATCGAAAAATTAAAGTTGATATTCTTTTAGAATCTAGGAATGCAGTGGTTGGATTTTGTGCCATATATGGTACTATTATTTTCAGATACTTATTCGCAACTCAGTAAACCCGATTAATTGTTTATTTCACTTAAGTTTTTTTGGTAAGCGCAAATTGGATAGCAACCTGCGTGAGCATTTTTTTCATTAATATTGTGACTTCTATTTGCAATATGTTTGCATTATGTTCTGCCCTCTCGACAGAGATGTTTTAACCGTAAGCACCATCAATGCGGCCACCAGTCTCCTGGCTGGCTTCGTCATCTTCTCAATCCTCGGCCACATCGCATACAAACAAGGCGCTGATAGTGTGGAAAATGTAGTGTCGCAAGGTAACGCTATCGAAAGGTTTGACTTTTGACCTCACAACATGATAATCATGTATCTTGCACCTGCTGTCTTACTTTTATTCTGTACTAGTTCTATTGTGTGATTCAATGGCTGTTCAACATTTCATAGATAATGAACATATATATCAACAGTTGTACTGGCTTTTAATGACATGAGATGCTGCTGCTTTAAGACATAAGGTTGAAGGAAATACAACTGATCTTAAAGTAACGACATCCTGTGCCTTGTAAAGACCACATGTCCTATGACAACTCGCTATTACTAAGTGACCATCTGCCTTTATTGTGTCATAGCTTTCTAGTGTTTCATGATATACTCATTTAGCCAAGATTTCACAATTACATAAATGATAATTTGCATAGGCTCATAAAAACAGATGTAGGAAAGGGCAATCAAATTCTATGGCATTTAGAGAAGACTAGTCAAACACAAACCTCGTCCCCGACAGATAACAATACATAAAAATATTCCTGTAATTCTTGCCTATATAAGCTTGCCAATAAAGTTTTGTATTTCCATCAAAATTTACAAGTCTAATTGGAAGGTCTACGTTGGCCAACTCCATGGGAATGCGTAACAGTTCATATATATACTACTGACTGGAAGCACCAATAACTCAAACTAAGCATGCATTTTACATTTGTTTAGTGTTGTTGGCTTACAATGGAAGTATAAGCAGTGTTTTCTTAAGCAGCTGTTATTTTGTAACATTATGGCAGAATAGGACCAGTTAAGGAACTATCCAATTTCCCCTTTATCAAAAATAAGACGTGCATTCCAGAACGAATCGATGAAGTTAATCATCAAAATACAATATAAATCATGAAATCATTAGCATCCTATTCAAGATTAGTAGCAAAAATAAGCCTTCGATTTAATGTTCGCCCTTGGTCAAAGAAAATAACATATTTTGCTTAATAAATGTCTTTTTACAGGCCAAGAGAAGACTAGTTGAGAAATTATCAATAAAATGCCTGGCTATGTTAGTGAGCCAGTAATTGCAGTCCAGTGATAAATCTTTAAAGCTCATCTTGGTCTGTAAATGGGCATTCCTCAAAACCATTGTAGAAGTGATTTTTGTCTCGACTGCGAAGTAGAAAGCGAGACATAGGTATCACTTTTCCGATGAGGGAAGCAATATTAATGTTAAGTTTCTGAGTTTAGCTAATCGTCTTCGCCTATATTTTAGGATTGCTTAAGCCTACTGGAACCACACTTGGATGCATGGTTGCCTATACCATAAAGAGCCCACATAATGATAGTGAGGTCACCATGTCATAGGTCACGGTCATTGTTTTTGTAATGATATTTTGTAAGGTATAATTGAGTGTCTTCCACATAAAAATGGTAGCTTATGCCATGCGATTCTAATAATTTGCCTAGCGGTTGTAAATAATAGATTTCCAAACAGACCCCTGTTGTGTGCCGGAAAGTAGTCCATTTTCAGCTGACTTGCCATTGTTCTCAATAACAGTCTGTTGATGATCCACACGATAGAAGGAAAGCCATGATAAAGCTATACCTAGTTCTTCTAGTCGAGATATCATGATGGTATGATCGATAGTAGCAAATGCAGCTGATGAATCCAGGAGAACCAGTAAGACACTCGCGATCATCCATGGAACACAGAATATCATTTTGTCCATGTAGTAACGTAATTTCTGTACTTTGGAGTTTGCATTATGCGCTTTGAAATGGTTCCAGAAGGTTATTCGTTTCTAAATAGTTATTGAGCTGATTGGCAATGATTCTTTCTAATACCTTTGACAGATGCAATAGATTGCAGACGGGCGTATAATTTCCAAAAAAAACACTGCCCTAATAAAGGGGTTTTTTAGTAACGGAGTAGCTTTTACGGTTTTGAAAGCATCGGGCACAAAGCCACTTTTTAATGACATGTTAATGAGCTTGCTTATTATGGGCAGCAATTAGTTGAGTATGTTTGTAAAAATTTGATCCAGTACATGACGCTCTTGTTGATTTGTGGATTATTGCAAATACCTCTTCAGGACAGAGCGATGTTCTCATAAGACACTTAGCTCTTGAGACAGTTCCACCACTAGGTGATGAGTAGTCTGGATGCTGGAAAATGTTATCACGAATCAGGTCAATTTTCTCTGAGAAGTTTGCAAAATGATGGCTAGTTCCACTTGATCACTGTAATGGGGCAGATTGCTCCTACTTTTGTCCCTGTGAAGTTGTCTGAAAATGGTAAACATTTTTCCCTGGTTAAGTTATTTTCTGAAATAAGGTAGAATAATAAATCTGTTTTTCTGCTGCTATCATATCACCTACAACCAACATTGGTTTGAATATGCTTCATAATGAACATGTAGCTTAGATTTATGGGACAAACACTCATATTTGGGCCAGTGTTGCTTTGCGTATTTATTTTCACAGTTAAATCACGGTGAGTGGTCACGGCCAATGATTTCCCTTCGCTTCAAAGGAGCATGTGTGTCCAAGATAGACCGAAGGCCAGTATCGTCCTGCTTCACAATTTGTGCTAAGTCATCAGATGGATTTATGCACATCAGATGATTGAATATCTGATTTGAATGACAGAAGGAAGTGAACGAGGGTTTCGATATATGATTTCCATTCTTGGTAGTGGTGGTTTTACAAGTGACATGTTAAAATATGATGATGGCATGATCAGATGCAATGGCTCATACAAATTGCTAATAAGTGACACATTAGATCGTGTTATTATTAAGTCGAGATGACCTTTTAGCGGTTAATGCTCCAAAATGTCTCATCTAGCAACTAAATCATGGGACCGATACATGTCAATAGTCGTAGGGAATCGATGCCTCATGAAACTGGGAGTTTTAATTGAAAACTCGGTCAATGTTTACCATTGTTTTTCACCATCTTCCATTTTAGCTCAACTGATCGGAGAACAGAAAATCTTAAATGTCATCCACTTAGCATAGGTGGCGGCATCCATGTCATTGGCAGTTTTGGTTAACGTTTGTATTTAGCTTGACTACAGATAAACGATCAAGGTCATAGTAACCAAGCTTCATCTAGAGCTTTATTGCTAAATTGTATAAATAGTACAATACATTTATCCCATTCACACCTACATGTATATTTTCAGCTCTGGGACTTTGTTATCTGTGGCTAAGTTTTGCGTTTACCTTGCTTACATGTTAACTTTCTGTTTAGATCAGCTACAGCTAAACTATCAGGGTTATATTAATCAACTTCAACTATAGCTTTATTATATAGTTTCGTTTTAGTTTAACTTAGTCCATACAAAATAGGTTTTCTCTTTAGCTCTGCTACAGCTACACTATCAACATTATGGTGACCAGACTTCACATATAGCTTTATTACTGTATTTATCTTAATACAGTAATACGTTTTAGTTAGGCTTCCCAACAACCTTCATATGTACAAAGATATAGTAGTCCATCATTGTTTGTTGAAAACTATCTAATTATCCATATTCGCTGTGTTTGGTTCTATCAGATGAGATGATTAAAAATTATATACCTGATCTTTATTATTGATGATGATGAATGAGTTGTTCTGCTTCTTGCAGCTGCAATCAGTTTTTTCTTCAACATTCTCCACTGTCTTGGCCACTGCGAGCGTCGTAAGCTCCTTTAGGTTCTTTCTCGTCTTTAGTAATCCTAGATCATGTTCTTTGAGGTCTGATCGTAAAACACTTAGCAAGTTGATGTTGTAGTGTCCTGTACATGCATGATACCTGTTGGCACCTACGATTGCAAATCTTAGTGCTTTCTGAGCAGGAAGATTTTCTGGCATTCAAAGAACATGTCCGAACATAGACCATCGCTGTTGCGCTATCCTTACAGATAGTGACTGTATTACACAGTTCGTAGAGTGGTGTATTTGATATTAGACAGTGATCGGCAATGATTTGTAATGACTCACAGATGTTTGTTCAAGAGGGTTTTTGGAGCTTCCCAGCTGTTGCAATTGCATAGCATTATGGAAGCACATGTAGCATCATATAGTTGCATCTTGACTTTCATGGGGATTCTAGAGCCATGAATTCACAACTTCCAAAAGGACTGGAAGGCAATATTTCGTGTTACACAACGAGTTCCAATGTACATGTAGGTTGAACTGCAGAGGATGGAACCTAAGAGTCTGCTCTTCTCTCACTTATCAGTGCCCCGATGGGAAGTACTGTCATCATTCATTTCTGTGGTATACATGCGTGAACTCTGTTTTGGCTTCATGAATGGGTTTGCAGCCTTGCTGTTCTCCACCTATTGGAAGTAGTGTATCATGCAAAAACCTTTTCCCTCATTGATAAAGTCAACATCATCTGCATACTCCATCTCTAGTGGCATACCTATCATTGAGATTGGATGGTTTGGTCTTGTAGAGTGCTCTCTAACAAATGACAGTGCTGTGGTGAGGTAGCAAGTGAAAAGCACTGGTGATAAGCCATCACCTTGTGGTGATTCTATTGATGTTTCAAATTGTGAAGAATGCATTGATTTGACGCCAACATTTAGTTTTGTGCTTGTCAATATCTTATTATTGTGTTTGTGATATGTCGTCATAGCTTGAAAACCAAACCCTGGCACAGAGTTTGGTATATCACGTATCTAGGAGTGCAACCCATACTTACATTTGTATAAACCCTACTCATAGTAATGCCTTTCTCCACCCATCCATCAGTATCTTTTACTAAGTGTGTGTTGCATATCAGAAACAAAATTCATGGTTCACTTAACATCAATAAGAATTTCAGGGCGCATCGGTGATAACTGTGAACAAATGTCAACACTCACAATACTCATCAAGTTTTGAATAGATGAATAAATCTCTAATTAAGGATGTTATCTGTATAAAAGTATGTCATAGATTTCATGCTTTAAAGAACATGAAAGGAAGTTACTAACCATTAAAGATGATTTTTGTCTTTGATATTCCATACATCTTTCATACATATATAACATTCATTGAACATGTAAAAGTATGTCAGACTGACACACAGCAAAAAGGTCTGGACACCAAAGAAAATTTTGTTCTAGCCTTATTTTCAACACCCTTGCTCAATTTTTGGTATGGTTACATCTTTGGTTATAAGTGCATTGCATAAGACCAAACATCAATAGGGTTTACCTTTCATAATTGAACATAAAGGAAATTTTCATTCAAGGTCTATTTTCAATTTTGATGCAACATATATCAAGGTAGATTAGTGCAACCTTATTTTTATGATTCACCAATAATCAAAGGAAAATGATACCAAGGAAATCTTTTTAATTGTATCTAATCTGTTATGTTATTGATCAATATTGTTATAGTTTTTGAAGAAATTTTAATTTTTTCTTTTCCTTTGACTTATTTAGATAAATTGATATATGAGCGTTTGGATATAAGTACCCAAATGTAAGCGTCTATATAAGACTGTCCGATGAGATTCTCCCCATACCATTCTCAATTGATTTATAAGGTTCTCAATCAGTTTTTCTAAGCAGCTGAGAATTGTTGCTTGGAAACAGATTTTCAAAATTTCCACGAGGTGTGCTGAACATCCATTCAGTAGAACTTGGGTTATCATCCGGGATGGACATACATGTGTGTGTGTGTGTGTGTGTGTGTGTGTGTGTGTGTGTGTGTGTGTGTGTGTGTGTGCGTGTGCACGCGCACGCGTGCGTTTATGTGCGTCGATCTCGGATGATAACCCAAGTATTACTGAATGGATGTTCAGTACACTGGTGGGAGTTTATCTTTGTGGAATCAAAGAAGGATTTTTTTGATTTTGCGCTCAGATCCATGGTGACCAGATTATGGAAAGTGGGACACATTTGTGGATGATAGGTCGGATTGTGCTGAAGGGATTCCTACCAAACTTAGTTTCTTCTGCTTAGGGCTCGAAGGAAGCCTATTGGTTTGGGTTAAAAGGTCAGTGTGACATGGATATGGGGGACATACATTGTAGCCATCTCTGGTTGTATTTCTGGTTTCTGTTCACACTAGTCTAGGTGAGGATTCTGGCCCTTGCTTCTTGTTTAGTTTGTTATTTATTTTATCACGTAGCTTGGTGGGTTAGACATGACACAGTAGGTGTGGGCTATTGGGAAGGATTGAAGGAGTAGTGTAGACATATATGGATATTTTCTTCATAATTTATTTAATACCTTCTATATTTATGCAGGGATATTTCTTTTTAAATTGATCTAGAAGTTGGTGTCTTTGTGTAGATAGAAGTAAGCTATTTATATATTTTAATGTAGACAAGGCTCTTGCTTCAGTCATTGAATAGAAGCCCTGAAGTAGTGAAAAGCTGTAGAGATGAATATTGGTTGATGGTCAATGTTACGTAATTCAGTTGTTTAATTTTTCGTACCTCCCTGTGTTTCTATGATGTAGAATAGGTTGAATGCATGTGTGAGTGAACTTGGTGCCGATCTGTGCTCCAGTCCTTAACGCCATCCAATACCGTATAATAATAAGAAAGGGTGGGAGTACTGTTCACGTATGTGTTTGCTATGCGAATATCATATCACTGTGTTGAGATGTATTGCATAATAAATGGTACTAATTTTCTACGCGGAAGAGAGTGAAGAAATAACGGTGAGGAGTCGCACGTGTTGATTGGAGAGAGGCAGTGACTTGATGAATGCCTAACGAGCACAAACAATGTCGAAGAGGTGGACAGACTTGTGCGGTGGTGCAAGTAGCATTGAAATGTAGAGTTTCGTCGCATGTGGCTAATAGACTGTATGCTGTTGTATTAACCTGTTACTGTGTGCTACAGAGATGACATTTGTTGTCAACGCGTCGTTGCCAGTTAGTGTGAGAGACAGCCGACACAGAGGCTTAGGGTGGTGGTTTAAGTTGTCTCAGTGAGGTGTTCGTCGTTGTTTGTTATGTTATTGTAAAGACTGAACTTTACAGGCTTAGCCATTACAAAAGAACATTTTGTAACATTTCGGGATTCGAACCACGCAGACTTCATATGTTAATCCAGTCAGGACATTACCAAATAAAAACGGACTAAATTATATCGTGATGTGAGTATCGTCAATATTGCTCAATCCACAAACTATCAAGCTGATTCATGTCAAAGTTATAACACATTTTGTGCTTGAGCTTAGGCACCAAACACCACCAGCAGCACGCACCATCACGTCTTGTTCCCTGAATATTATTTTCTGTATTGATGTTTCAGTGTGAATGTGTGAGTGAGTGTGTGATGCCTATATTGAACTGGTCATAAGTCTGGAAATGATTGATAAATTTGTAGTTATTCCATGCCCGTTTTTGTGAGTACTCGATACCTGTCAGTTGACAGTAGTGTTATCCATTGATGTCATCAATTCAAATCTCTCACTTCAATCATCAACATTATGCCATATCATCCTAATGTCATGAATCATACCCTAGACAATATAGTAACAGTCAATGATATAATTGTAAATAGTAGGACAGCATTTTACAAACTATATCATCTTAAATTCAAAGTTTAATAATTTTATGGTCTGTTTGTCGTCGATTTGATGGAAACCTGTATCATACAAATTATGTTGTGACTTTGCTTGGTCTTCTCTCTGCCTGCCTCTCTCTCTCTCTCTCTCTCTCTCTCTCTCTCTCTCTATCTCTCTCTATCTCTCTCTCTCTCTCTCTCTCTCTCTCTCTCTCTCTCTCTCTCTCTCTCTCTCTCTCTCTCTCTCTCTCTCTCTCTCTCTCTCTCCTCTCTCTCTCTCTCTCTCTCTCTCTCTCTCTCTCTCTCTCTCTCTCTCTCTCTCTCTCTCTCTCTCTCACTCACTCACTCACTCACTCACTCACTCACTCACTCACTCACTCACTCACTCACTCACTCACTCACTCACTCACTCACTCACTCACTCTACTTGTCTATGTGTATGCACACTGCAGAAATTTTTTTATTGATGACTAGCAAACTTGTATGCACAACCAAGTAGCCTCTTCATTTATGGGTCAGTGAAGAAATAGGAAGTGTACAAGATGGTTAGACTTCAAAGTCTGATCATAGATTTGCACAGGATTAATAGTTGAACATGAAGGAAGCCATGTTGAAGTGTCTATGAATACATATTGATGTTTAATGACCAACAATCAACTTACTTAACAAGCTAGTTTTATGTGTTATTATCTCTACATGTCTCAGCTCTACATGTCTCAGCGGGCTGTTTATGCTAAGGTATCTGTCTGTCATCTTTTTGTTCTCTCAATCTTTTCTGTAAATGACCTCATTTCCTGAACTGCTATGGTGATTGAAACAAACTTCGCTTTAAGGCCCCTAGTGTTGTGGGAATTCAATTATGCTCATCCTGAACTGCTATGGTGATTGAAACAAATTTCGCTGGAAGGCCCCTAGTGTGGTGGGAATCCAATTATGCTCATCCTGAACTGCTATGGTGATTGAAACAAATTTCGCTGGAAGGCCCCTAGTGTGATGGGAATCCAATTATGCTCATCCTGAACTGCTATGGTGATTTGAAACAAATTTCGCTGGAAGGCCCCTAGTGTGGTGGGAAGCCAATTATGCTCATCTTGAACTTTCTGCACTTTTTTGGAAATCTTTTACAACTGTAGACACAAGATCTGTTGAATTACTGAGTTGTAATGAGCAATGTAAACTTCAGATCTTGGAAACAAATGTGGTTTGTGAATTTAGTCTCTGGCCATTAAATTTTCATTAAATGCAAATACCTTTTAAGAAATTAATCCTGAACTCTTAGACTGATTTGGCCCTACGGCCACACGTTTAGTGTTTTCTTAGCTCATCTGGTGTAAAAGAACATAAGCCTATAGCATGGCATCCATTCATCGTGTGTCGTCCAACTTTTATATTGAAAAATATAAATTTATATATTTCCAAGCAAAATTTGCTCTTTTCAAACTTATATTTCTGAATTCTGGCCAAAATCTAACTGCTGGGCTAATTTTCAACCAAACTTTGCTGAAAAGCCTCCTATTTTCTTAGGCATCAAACCATATATACAAACATATGATTGGTCCATTTATTAGCAGCCAATTTTAATTGATGAACATTTTCAGACATTCTTTAATTTATTACTCCTGTTAACCACTGGGCAGATCATACTTGGCTTATGATGCTAGGCTTCCAAACCTCTAGACAAACATCTGATTGGTGAGCTCGCTGGGTGGCCAATTTGTATGCTCTGAGATTTACAAAAAATCAAATCACAAAGTATTGCTCCTGAACCGCTTGTCCATTTTTTGCTAAACTGTGAAGCCAAGATTTTGTCTTGCAATCTTGCTAAAATTTAAAATTCCAATCTTTGTTCGACAAATAGTATTGTTTCAGGTGAACATCACAGGCCCCAGTGCCTCCTGTATACATACGTCTGGTTGGTCAGTTTGTCAGTGTGGGTCTGATTTTCTTAAATTTCTAGTAAATTATTACTTATCGTAGACCACCTGATTTGAAGCAAAGATTTGTGTGTGAGCATTAACATTCTGTGTCCAGCTTGCATACACAAATATGATTGATTGATCTGGTATGTGCCCTTCTCATACTTAAATACATAAATAAATATTTCAGCAAACTAAGGTGGAAGGACCTTAGAATAGACTTTGTGACATATTAATGAATAATTTAGTCAACAGTTCATTAGTATCTTCTAAATTGTCCAGTAAATCCGTAAATATTTACTTCTGTAAAACTACTGGGCATATTTGAAACTAAGGCACGAGGAAGGACCCCACTGACAGTTCTGGTAAGTGGTATTAGATGCTTGGGCAGAAATAAAAATTTAATACAAAACAAATGTTTATATACTTCATATTTGGCATTCACTGCAATACAGGTAAGTCACATTGTTCTGAGCTTAGTCTACTTCACTCACTCACTCATTGTTGGTTGGTTCATTGATTCAGTCATTTCATTCATTCATCATTCTATTATCCGTCCAGTCATTTATTTATTTATTCATTCATATATGAATATAGTCTAAATTTGTTCAAACAAAGCTGATCGGCCAAAATCCAAGATGGCCACCGGCTAAACCAGCCAATTTTTAGAAATGTCTAAAAATCTCCGAACGGCTTGGGGGTTGATTCAAAACTCATGAAACATCATCTAATGCAGGAGGAGAACCAATTTGTTCAAGAGAACCTGATTGGTCCATTGGCTTGGAGGCCATCTTGGATGACCTAGTTTTCTTATGTCGTGGCGACCGTCCGTCGTGTGTCCATCCGTCATCCGTCCATCCATCCATCCATCCGTCAACTTTTCCTTTAAACGGCTTCTTCTCAAGAACCGCTATGCCAATTTCAATTATATGTGGCACGACATCGGCCATAGGGATCCAAGTTTGTTCAAATGAAGCCGATCGGCCAATTAGCCCGGCGGCCATCTTGGATTTTGGCCGATTTTTAGAAGCGTCTTTAAAAATCTCCCAAACCATTTGAGGGATCGATTCAAAACTCAACGAAATATGATCTAGGGTAGGCACTGAATCAAGTACGTTCAAGGGAACTTGATTGACCAAATGGTTTAGCGGCCATCTTGGATGACCTAGTTTTCACAAAAATGACTTCTGCCCCAGAACCGCTGAAGCGATCAGGCCGAAATTTGTGATATATAATTAGCAACTAAGGGCGATTAATGTTTGTTCAAGAGAAGTTGATTCGTCAAAAAATATGGACGCGGTGGACCAATCAAAATATAGTGTGTTTGGCAGCCATATTGAATTTTTTTATTTGATGGATTTTGAGGCCGAAATTCGTTTTATTTATGTTTTTGGGTATTCTGATCTCAAATTTGCAATTTACGAAACTGTCGGATAAACGGTTTGGCAGCCATTTTGGATAATTTTGCCGCCAAATCTCTTCTCGAGAACTACTGGGCCGATTTGAATTATATTGGGCAGGAAGCATCCTTATGGCATAGAAATTTCATTTTGTTCAAACGAAGCAGATCGGCCAATTTGGCCGGTGGCCATTTTGGATTTCTGCCAATTTCAGGAAATGTCTTTAAAAACTTCTCCGAAACCACTTGGGGAGACTTCATCTAGACCAAGAGGTAAGCCTGTTTGTTCAAGAGGACTTGATTGACCAAATGGTTCGGCGACCATCTTGGATCACCTGGTTTTCACGAAAATGACTCCTCCAGAACTGCTGAAGGGATCAGGCCGAAATTTGGGCCATTAAAATTTGTTCACGGGAATTTGATCCATCAAAAAAACGGGCGCCATGTGGTAATCAAACTATAGTGTGTTTGGCGGCCATATTGGACTTGCAAAAATGTCCACAAACTCATTTAAAAGAATGCTAAACCACCAACCAACAATGTTGACAAAAATTGATGGTGCTCCAGGTGAGTGACACAGGCCTCTTGTTAGAAATGTCTAAAAATCTTCTCCCAAACCGTTTGAGGGATCGATTCAGAATTCACGAAATATGATCTATGGTAAGAGCTGAATCAAGTTTGTTCAAGGGAACTTGATTGACCAAATGGTTAAGCGGCCGTCTTGGATGACGTAGTTTTCACAAAATCGACTTCTTCCCCAGAACCAAAATTTGTGATACATAATTAGCAACTAAGGGCGATTAAGGTTTGTTCAAGAGAAGTTTGATTCGTCAAAAAACATGGCCGCGGTGACCAATCAAAATAGTGTGTTTGGCAGCCATATTGGAATTTTTTATTTGATGAATTTTGAGGCCAAAATTTGTTTTATATAGGTTTTTGGGTATTCTGATCTCAAATTTGCAATTTTCGAAACTGTTGGATAAACGGTTTGGCAGCCATCTTGGATCATTTTCCCGCCCAAAGCTCCCATACTAAAGCAATGGGAAATTTAAAATGTCTTCTCGAGAACTACTGGGCCGATTTGAATTATATTTGGCAGGAAGCATCCTTATGGCATAGAGATTTCATTTTGTTGAAACGAAGCCGATCTGCCAATTTGGCTGATTTTTAGAAATGTCTTTAAAAATCTTTAAAACTGTTTGAGGGATCAATTCAGACCTCATGTAATATGATCTAGGGCAAGAGCTCACTCAAGTTTGTTCAAAGGAACTTGATTGACCAAATCGGTCAGTGGCCATCTTGGATGACCTTGTTTTCACAAAAA
>CM067370.1:79567811-79593811 GCA_034401795.1 Chaetoderma sp. LZ-2023a
ATAACAAGTCCTGTGCCTGGTATTAGTGATGTAACATTACAACCAATATTAGGTCCTGTGCCTGGTATTAGTGATGTAACATTACAACCAATAACAAGTCCTGAGCCTGGTATTAGTGATGTAACATTACAACCAATAACAGGCCCTGTGCCTGGTATTAGTGATGTAACATTACAACCAATAACAGGCCCTGTGCCTGGTATTAGTGATGTAACATTACAACCAATAACAGGCCCTGTGCCTGGTATTAGTGATGTAACATTACAACCAATAACAGGCCCTGTGCCTGGTATTAGTGATGTAACATTACAACCAATAACAAGTCCTGAGCCTGGTATTAGTGATGTAACATTACAACCAATAACAAGTCCTGTGCCTGGTATTAGTGGTGTAACATTACAACCAATTACAAGTCCTGTGCCTGGTATTAGTGGTGTAACATTACAACCAATAACAAGTCCTGAGCCTGGTATTAGTGGTGTAACATTACAACCAATTACAAGTTCTGAGCCTGGTATTAGTGATGTAACATTACAACCAATTACAAGTCCTGAGCCTGGTATTAGTGATGTAACATTACAACCAATTACAAGTCCTGTGCCTGGTATTAGTGGTGTAACATTACAACCAATTACAAGTCCTGTGCCTGGTATTAGTGGTGTAACATTACAACCAATTACAAGTCCTGTGCCTGGTATTAGTGGTGTAACATTACAACCAATTACAAGTCCTGTGCCTGGTATTAGTGGTGTAACATTACAACCAATAACAAGTCCTGAGCCTGGTATTAGTGATGTAACATTACAACCAATAACAAGTCCTGTGCCTGGTATTAGTGGTGTAACATTACAACCAATTACAAGTCCTGTGCCTGGTATTAGTGGTGTAACATTACAACCAATAACAAGTCCTGAGCCTGGTATTAGTGGTGTAACATTACAACCAATAACAAGTCCTGTGCCTGGTATTAGCGATGTAACATTACAACCAATAACAGGTCCTGTGCCTGGTATTAATGATGTAACATTACAACCAATAACAAGTCCTGAGGAAAGGTATTAGCTATTTCAAATCGTGACCAATAATAAGGCATGAGAAAATGTCAGATCACATTAAGGCCAATAACAGAAATCTAATACTTAAACTAGAAAACTTGGTTTGACTCAGATGGCTGCGCAATCATTGAAAATACCTTTCTTTACGTAATGGGTAGTAATTTTATTCAAATCATTTATATTATTTAATGGGGAAAAAGAAAAACAAAAAACAAGGCGATTGACAAAGATTGTGAGTTTTTGCATTAAAAAGACCATTTTCACCCAAAATCTTGGACTTATAAAGGTAAATTCTTCGAAAGACACATCTGCATATCATAACTGAGGCATATACCAAGTTTCATTAAAATATCTGAAGCGGTTCTGGATGATACGCTGTTTGCGAGATGTTGTGGACAGACAGACAGCTGGACGCGGTGATTACTATAGGGAAGATATCTATTATATATAAACATTTCCACTGCACACAAATTACTGTCAGTCCTTTATGATTTTATTATGATTTCATCGCTGGCCTTTATTCCCTACAAACCTTTGAACAAGAGGCCCAACGGGCCTGTGTCACTCACCTGGCGCACTGTGCATTTTTCTCAAAATTGTTGGTGGGTGGTTTAGTCGGCCCAATCCGCTCAGTGGTCCTAGAGTTCTTTTGGCAAAAAATAGGTTATCCAAGAACAAACTTGGTGCAGCTCTTGTCCTAGATGATATTTCATGCATTTTGAATTGATCTTCAAATCGTTTTGGAGATCTTTAAAGACATTTCTAAAAATCGACCAAAATCCAAGGTGTCGCGAAAATACATTTTAAATTTCCCATTGCTTGAGTATGGGAGATTTTGGCGGGTAAATGATTCAAGATGGCCGCTAAACCGTTTACCCGACAGTCTCGAAAATGGCAAATTTGAAATCACAATACTCACAAACATACATAAAACCAAATTCTGCTTCAAAATCAATCAAATAAAAAAGTACAATATGGCCGCCAAACACGCTATATATTGATAGGCCATAGTGGCCATTTTTTTTTTTTACAGATCAACTTCTCTTGAACAAACTTTAATGGCCTTTAGTCCCTAATCATATATCACAAATTTCCGCCTGATCGCTTCAGCGGTTCTGGGGGAAGAAGTTGTTTTTGTGAAAACAAGGTCATCCAAGATGGCCACTGACCGATTTGGTCAATCAAGTTCCTTTGAACAAACTTGAGTGAGCTCTTGCCCTAGATCATATTACATGAGGTCTGAATTGATCCCTCAAACAGTTTTAAAGATTTTTAAAGACATTTCTAAAAATCAGCCAAATTGGCAGATCGGCTTCGTTTCAACAAAATGAAATCTCTATGCCATAAGGATGCTTCCTGCCAAATATAATTCAAATCGGCCCAGTAGTTCTCGAGAAGACATTTTAAATTTCCCATTGCTTTAGTATGGGAGCTTTGGGCGGGAAAATGATCCAAGATGGCTGCCAAACCGTTTATCCAACAGTTTCGAAAATTGCAAATTTGAGATCAGAATACCCAAAAACCTATATAAAACAAATTTTGGCCTCAAAATTCATCAAATAAAAAATTCCAATATGGCTGCCAAACACACTATTTTGATTGGTCACCGCGGCCATGTTTTTTGACGAATCAAACTTCTCTTGAACAAACCTTAATCGCCCTTAGTTGCTAATTATGTATCACAAATTTTGGTTCTGGGGAAGAAGTCGATTTTGTGAAAACTACGTCATCCAAGACGGCCGCTTAACCATTTGGTCAATCAAGTTCCCTTGAACAAACTTGATTCAGCTCTTACCATAGATCATATTTCGTGAATTCTGAATCGATCCCTCAAACGGTTTGGGAGAAGATTTTTAGACATTTCTAACAAGAGGCCTGTGTCACTCACCTGGAGCACCATCAATTTTTGTCAACATTGTTGGTTGGTGGTTTAGCATTCTTTTAAATGAGTTTGTGGACATTTTTGCAAGTCCAATATGGCCGCCAAACACACTATAGTTTGATTACCACATGGCGCCCGTTTTTTTGATGGATCAAATTCCCGTGAACAAATTTTAATGGCCCAAATTTCAGCCTGATCCCTTCAGCAGTTCTGGAGGAGTCATTTTCGTGAAAACCAGGTGATCCAAGATGGTCGCCGAACCATTTGGTCAATCAAGTCCTCTTGAACAAACAGGCTTACCTCTTGGTCTAGATGAAGTCTCCCCAAGTGGTTTCGGAGAAGTTTTTAAAGACATTTCCTGAAATTGGCGGAAATCCAAAATGGCCACCGGCCAAATTGGCCGATCTGCTTCGTTTGAACAAAATGAAATTTCTATGCCATAAGGATGCTTCCTGCCCAATATAATTCAAATCGGCCCAGTAGTTCTCGAGAAGAGATTTGGCGGCAAAATTATCCAAAATGGCTGCCAAACCGTTTATCCGACAGTTTCGTAAATTGCAAATTTGAGATCAGAATACCCAAAAACATAAATAAAACGAATTTCGGCCTCAAAATCCATCAAATAAAAAAATTCAATATGGCTGCCAAACACACTATATTTTGATTGGTCCACCGCGTCCATATTTTTTGACGAATCAACTTCTCTTGAACAAACATTAATCGCCCTTAGTTGCTAATTATATATCACAAATTTCGGCCTGATCGCTTCAGCGGTTCTGGGGTAGAAGTCATTTTTGTGAAAACTAGGTCATCCAAGATGGCCGCTAAACCATTTGGTCAATCAAGTTCCCTTGAACAAACTTGATTCAGTGCCTACCCTAGATCATATTTCGTTGAGTTTTGAATCGATCCCTCAAATGGTTTGGGAGATTTTTAAAGACGCTTCTAAAAATCGGCCAAAATCCAAGATGGCCGCCGGGCTAATTGGCCGATCGGCTTCATTTGAACAAACTTGGATCCCTATGGCCGATGTCGTGCCACATATAATTGAAATTGGCATAGCGGTTCTTGAGAAGAAGCCGTTTAAAGGAAAAGTTGACGGATGGATGGATGGATGGACGGATGACGGATGGACACGACGGACGGTCGCCACGACATAAGAAAACTAGGTCATCCAAGATGGCCTCCAAGCCAATGGACCAATCAGGTTCTCTTGAACAAATTGGTTCTCCTCCTGCATTAGATGATGTTTCATGAGTTTTGAATCAACCCCCAAGCCGTTCGGAGATTTTTAGACATTTCTAAAAATTGGCTGGTTTAGCCGGTGGCCATCTTGGATTTTGGCCGATCAGCTTTGTTTGAACAAATTTAGACTATATTCATATATGAATGAATAAATAAATAAATGACTGGACGGATAATAGAATGATGAATGAATGAAATGACTGAATCAATGAACCAACCAACAATGAGTGAGTGAGTGAAGTAGACTAAGCTCAGAACAATGTGACTTACCTGTATTGCAGTGAATGCCAAATATGAAGTATATAAACATTTGTTTTGTATTAAATTTTTATTTCTGCCCAAGCATCTAATACCACTTACCAGAACTGTCAGTGGGGTCCTTCCTCGTGCCTTAGTTTCAAATATGCCCAGTAGTTTTACAGAAGTAAATATTTACGGATTTACTGGACAATTTAGAAGATACTAATGAACTGTTGACTAAATTATTCATTAATATGTCACAAAGTCTATTCTAAGGTCCTTCCACCTTAGTTTGCTGAAATATTTATTTATGTATTTAAGTATGAGAAGGGCACATACCAGATCAATCAATCATATTTGTGTATGCAAGCTGGACACAGAATGTTAATGCTCACACACAAATCTTTGCTTCAAATCAGGTGGTCTACGATAAGTAATAATTTACTAGAAATTTAAGAAAATCAGACCCACACTGACAAACTGACCAACCAGACGTATGTATACAGGAGGCACTGTGGCCTGTGATGTTCACCTGAAACAATACTATTTGTCGAACAAAGATTGGAATTTTAAATTTTAGCAAGATTGCAAGACAAAATCTTGGCTTCACAGTTTAGCAAAAAATGGACAAGCGGTTCAGGAGCAATACTTTGTGATTTGATTTTTTGTAAATCTCAGAGCATACAAATTGGCCACCCAGCGAGCTCACCAATCAGATGTTTGTCTAGAGGTTTGGAAGCCTAGCATCATAAGCCAAGTATGATCTGCCCAGTGGTTAACAGGAGTAATAAATTAAAGAATGTCTGAAAATGTTCATCAATTAAAATTGGCTGCTAATAAATGGACCAATCATATGTTTGTATATATGGTTTGATGCCTAAGAAAATAGGAGGCTTTTCAGCAAAGTTTGGTTGAAAATTAGCCCAGCAGTTAGATTTTGGCCAGAATTCAGAAATATAAGTTTGAAAAGAGCAAATTTTGCTTGGAAATATATAAATTTATATTTTTCAATATAAAAGTTGGACGACACACGATGAATGGATGCCATGCTATAGGCTTATGTTCTTTTACACCAGATGAGCTAAGAAAACACTAAACGTGTGGCCGTAGGGCCAAATCAGTCTAAGAGTTCAGGATTAATTTCTTAAAAGGTATTTGCATTTAATGAAAATTTAATGGCCAGAGACTAAATTCACAAACCACATTTGTTTCCAAGATCTGAAGTTTACATTGCTCATCACAACTCAGTAATTCAACAGATCTTGTGTCTACAGTTGTAAAAGATTTCCAAAAAAGTGCAGAAAGTTCAAGATGAGCATAATTGGCTTCCCACCACACTAGGGGCCTTCCAGCGAAATTTGTTTCAAATCACCATAGCAGTTCAGGATGAGCATAATTGGATTCCCACCACACTAGGGGCCTTCCAGCGAAATTTGTTTCAATCACCATAGCAGTTCAGGATGAGCATAATTGGATTCCCACCACACTAGGGGCCTTCCAGCGAAATTTGTTTCAATCACCATAGCAGTTCAGGATGAGCATAATTGAATTCCCACAACACTAGGGGCCTTAAAGCGAAATTTGTTTCAATCACCATAGCAGTTCAGGAGATGAGGTCATTTACAGAAAAGATTGAGAGAACAAAAAGATGACAGACAGATACCTTAGCATAAACAGCCCGCTGAGACATGTAGAGCTGAGACATGTAGAGATAATAACACATAAAACTAGCTTGTTAAGTAAGTTGATTGTTGGTCATTAAACATCAATATGTATTCATAGACACTTCAACATGGCTTCCTTCATGTTCAACTATTAATCCTGTGCAAATCTATGATCAGACTTTGAAGTCTAACCATCTTGTACACTTGCTATTTCTTCACTGACCCATAAATGAAGAGGCTACTTGGTTGTGCATACAAGTTTGCTAGTCATCAATAAATTTTTTTCTGCAGTGTGCATACACATAGACAAGTAGAGTGAGTGAGTGAGTGAGTGAGTGAGTGAGTGAGTGAGTGAGTGAGTGAGTGAGTGAGAGAGAGAGAGAGAGAGAGAGAGAGAGAGAGAGAGAGAGAGAGAGAGAGAGAGAGAGAGAGAGAGAGAGAGAGAGAGAGAGAGAGAGAGAGAGGCAGGCAGAGAGAAGACCAAGCAAAGTCACAACATAATTTGTATGATACAGGTTTCCATCAAATCGACGACAAACAGACCATAAAATTATTAAACTTTGAATTTAAGATGATATAGTTTGTAAAATGCTGTCCTACTATTTACAATTATATCATTGACTGTTACTATATTGTCTAGGGTATGATTCATGACATTAGGATGATATGGCATAATGTTGATGATTGAAGTGAGAGATTTGAATTGATGACATCAATGGATAACACTACTGTCAACTGACAGGTATCGAGTACTCACAAAAACGGGCATGGAATAACTACAAATTTATCAATCATTTCCAGACTTATGACCAGTTCAATATAGGCATCACACACTCACTCACACATTCACACTGAAACATCAATACAGAAAATAATATTCAGGGAACAAGACGTGATGGTGGGTGCTGCTGGTGGTGTTTGGTGCCTAAGCTCAAGCACAAAATGTGTTATAACTTTGACATGAATCAGCTTGATAGTTTGTGGATTGAGCAATATTGACGATACTCACATCACGATATAATTTAGTCCGTTTTTATTTGGTAATGTCCTGACTGGATTAACATATGAAGTCTGCGTGGTTCGAATCCCGAAATGTTACAAAATGTTCTTTTGTAATGGCTAAGCCTGTAAAGTTCAGTCTTTACAATAACAACAAACAACGACGAACACCTCACTGAGACAACTTAAACCACCACCCTAAGCCTCTGTGTCGGCTGTCTCTCACACTAACTGGCAACGACGCGTTGACAACAAATGTCATCTCTGTAGCACACAGTAACAGGTTAATACAACAGCATACAGTCTATTAGCCACATGCGACGAAACTCTACATTTCAATGCTACTTGCACCACCGCACAAGTCTGTCCACCTCTTCGACATTGTTTGTGCTCGTTAGGCATTCATCAAGTCACTGCCTCTCTCCAATCAACACGTGCGACTCCTCACCGTTATTTCTTCACTCTCTTCCGCGTAGAAAATTAGTACCATTTATTATGCAATACATCTCAACACAGTGATATGATATTCGCATAGCAAACACATACGTGAACAGTACTCCCACCCTTTCTTATTATTATACGGTATTGGATGGCGTTAAGGACTGGAGCACAGATCGGCACCAAGTTCACTCACACATGCATTCAACCTATTCTACATCATAGAAACACAGGGAGGTACGAAAAATTAAACAACTGAATTACGTAACATTGACCATCAACCAATATTCATCTCTACAGCTTTTCACTACTTCAGGGCTTCTATTCAATGACTGAAGCAAGAGCCTTGTCTACATTAAAATATATAAATAGCTTACTTCTATCTACACAAAGACACCAACTTCTAGATCAATTTAAAAAGAAATATCCCTGCATAAATATAGAAGGTATTAAATAAATTATGAAGAAAATATCCATATATGTCTACACTACTCCTTCAATCCTTCCCAATAGCCCACACCTACTGTGTCATGTCTAACCCACCAAGCTACGTGATAAAATAAATAACAAACTAAACAAGAAGCAAGGGCCAGAATCCTCACCTAGACTAGTGTGAACAGAAACCAGAAATACAACCAGAGATGGCTACAATGTATGTCCCCCATATCCATGTCACCATGACACTGACCTTTTAACCCAAACCAATAGGCTTCCTTCGAGCCCTAAGCAGAAGAAACTAAGTTTGGTAGGAATCCCTTCAGCACAATCCGACCTATCATCCACAAATGTGTCCCACTTTCCATAATCTGGTCACCATGGATCTGAGCGCAAAATCAAAAAAATCCTTCTTTGATTCCACAAAGATAAACTCCCACCAGTGTACTGAACATCCATTCAGTAATACTTGGGTTATCATCCGAGATCGACGCACATAAACGCACGCGTGCGCGCACACGCACACACACACACACACACACACACACACACACACACATGTATGTCCATCCCGGATGATAACCCAAGTTCTACTGAATGGATGTTCAGCACACCTCGTGGAAATTTTGAAAATCTGTTTCCAAGCAACAATTCTCAGCTGCTTAGAAAAACTGATTGAGAACCTTATAAATCAATTGAGAATGGTATGGGGAGAATCTCATCGGACAGTCTTATATAGACGCTTACATTTGGGTACTTATATCCAAACGCTCATATATCAATTTATCTAAATAAGTCAAAGGAAAAGAAAAAATTAAAATTTCTTCAAAAACTATAACAATATTGATCAATAACATAACAGATTAGATACAATTAAAAAGATTTCCTTGGTATCATTTTCCTTTGATTATTGGTGAATCATAAAAATAAGGTTGCACTAATCTACCTTGATATATGTTGCATCAAAATTGAAAATAGACCTTGAATGAAAATTTCCTTTATGTTCAATTATGAAAGGTAAACCCTATTGATGTTTGGTCTTATGCAATGCACTTATAACCAAAGATGTAACCATACCAAAAATTGAGCAAGGGTGTTGAAAATAAGGCTAGAACAAAATTTTCTTTGGTGTCCAGACCTTTTTGCTGTGTGTCAGTCTGACATACTTTTACATGTTCAATGAATGTTATATATGTATGAAAGATGTATGGAATATCAAAGACAAAAATCATCTTTAATGGTTAGTAATTTCCTTTCATGTTCTTTAAAGCATGAAATCTATGAATACTTTTATACAGATAACATCCTTAATTAGAGATTTATTCATCTATTCAAAACTTGATGAGTATTGTGAGTGTTGACATTTGTTCACAGTTATCACCGATGCGCCCTGAAATTCTTATTGATGTTAAGTGAACCATGAATTTTGTTTCTGATATGCAACACACCCTTAGTAAAAGATACTGATGGATGGGTGGAGAAAGGCATTACTATGAGTAGGGTTTATACAAATGTAAGTATGGGTTGCACTCCTAGATACGTGATATACCAAACTCTGTTCCAGGGTTTGGTTTTCAAGCTATGACGACATATCACAAACACAATAATAAGATATTGACAAGCACAAAACTAAATGTTGGCGTCAAATCAATGCGTTCTTCACAATTTGAAACATCAATAGAATCACCACAAGGTGATGGGTTATCACCAGTGCTTTTCACTTGCTACCTCACCACAGCACTGTCATTTGTTAGAGAGCACTCTACAAGACCAAACCATCCAATCTCAATGATAGGTATGCCACTAGAGATGGAGTATGCAGATGATGTTGACTTTATCAATGAGGGAAAAGGTTTTTGCATGATACACTACTTCCAATAGGTGGAGAACAGCAAGGCTGCAAACCCATTCATGAAGCCAAAACAGAGTTCATGCATGTATACCACAGAAATGAATGATGACAGTACTTCCCATCGGGGCACTGATAAGTGAGAGAAGAGCAGACTCTTAGGTTCCATCCTCTGCAGTTCAACCTACATGTACATTGGAACTCGTTGTGTAACACGAAATATTGCCTTCCAGTCCTTTTGGAAGTTGTGAATTCATGGCTCTAGAATCCCCATGAAAGTCAAGATGCAACTATATGATGCTACATGTGCTTCCATAATGCTATGCAATTGCAACAGCTGGGAAGCTCCAAAAACCCTCTTGAACAAACATCTGTGAGTCATTACAAATCATTGCTGATCACTGTCTAATATCAAATACACCACTCTACGAACTGTGTAATACAGTCACTATCTGTAAGGATAGCGCAACAGCGATGGTCTATGTTCGGACATGTTCTTTGAATGCCAGAAAATCTTCCTGCTCAGAAAGCACTAGGATTTGCAATCGTAGGTGCCAACAGGTATCATGCATGTACAGGACACTACAACATCAACTTGCTAAGTGTTTTACGATCAGACCTCAAAGAACACGATCTAGGATTATTAAAGACGAGAAAGAACCTAAAGGAGCTTACGACGCTCGCAGTGGCCAAGACAGTGGAGAATGTTGAAGAAAAAACTGATTGCAGCTGCAAGAAGCAGAACAACACATTCATCATCATCAATAATAAAGATCAGGTATATATTTTTAATCATCTCATCTGATAGAACCAAACACAGCGAATATGGATAATTAGATAGTTTTCAACAAACAATGATGGACTACTATATCTTTGTACATATGAAGGTTGTTGGGAAGCCTAACTAAAACGTATTACTGTATTAAGATAAATGCAGTAATAAAGCTATATATGAAGTCTGGTTACCATAATGTTGATAGTGTAGCTGTAGCAGAGCTAAACAGAAAACCTATTTTGTATGGACTAAGTTAAACTAAAACGAAACTATATAATAAAGCTATAGTTGAAGTTGATTAATATAACCCTGATAGTTTAGCTGTAGCTGATCTAAACAGAAAGTTAACATGTAAGCAAGGTAAACGCAAAACTTAGCCACAGAAAACAAAGTCCCAGAGCTGAAAATATAGGTGTGAATGGGATAAATGTATTGTACTATTGATGCAATTTAGCAATAAAGATCTAGATGAAGCTTGGTTACTATGACCTTGATCGTTTATCTGTAGTCAAGCTAAATACAAACGTTAACCAAAACTGCCAATGACAAGGATGTGGCCACCTATGCTAAGTGGATGACATTTAAGATTTTCTGTTCTCCGATCAGTTGAGCTAAAATGGAAGATGGTGAAAAACAATGGTAAACATTGACCGAGTTTTCAATTAAAACTCCCAGTTTCATGAGGCATCGATTCCCTACGACTATTGACATGTATCGGTCCCATGATTTAGTTGCTAGATGAGACATTTTGGAGCATTAACCGCTAAAAGGTCATCTCGACTTAATAATAACACGATCTAACGTGTCACTTATTAGCAATGTGTATGAGCCATTGCATCTGATCATGCCATCATCATATTTTAACATGTCACTTGTAAAACCACCACTACCAAGAATGGAAATCATATATCGAAACCCTCGTTCACTTCCTTCTGTCATTCAAATCAGATATTCAATCATCTGATGTGCATAAATCCATCTGATGACTTAGCACAAATTGTGAAGCAGGACGATACTGGCCTTCGGTCTATCTTGGACACACATGCTCCTTTGAAGCGAAGGGAAATCATTGGCCGTGACCACTCACCGTGATTTAACTGTGAAAATAAATACGTAAAGCAACACTGCCCCAAATATGAGTGTTTGTCCCATAAATCTAAGCTACATGTTCATTATGAAGCATATTCAAACCAATGTTGGTTGTAGGTGATATGATAGCAGCAGAAAAACAGATTTATTATTCTACCTTATTTCAGAAAATAACTTAACCAGGGAAAAATGTTTACCATTTTCAGACAACTTCACAGGGACAAAAGTAGGAGCAATCTGCCCCATTACAGTGATCGAGTGGAACTAGCCATCATTTTGCAAACTTCTCAGAGAAAATTGACCTGATTCGTGATAATATTTTCCAGCATCCAGACTACTCATCACCTAGTGGTGGAACTGTCTCAAGAGCTAAGTGTCTTATGAGAACATCGCTCTGTCCTGAAGAGGTATTTGCAATAATCCACAAATCAACAAGAGCGTCATGCCCTGTAGGTGGGGCTTAGAATACACCTTCCGTATCCTCTGCGTGTCGTACGAGGCGACTAAAGGAGGTAAGGGTGAGGTAACCCTGACATAAACCTCGAGTGCTGAAGACGGAGGTTCCAGGCCGCACGGCGCACTCTAATAAACCATGGACCCACGCACTTAACGCTTATGATCATGTCGATAGTCACTTACAGGACTGGCGGTATGATCAGCGAACGAAAAGAAGAAGAACAAGAGCGTCATGTACTGGATCAAATTTTTACAAACATACTAAACTAATTGCTGCCCATAATAAGCAAGCTCATTAACATGTCATTAAAAAGTGGCTTTGTGCCTGATGCTTTCAAAACCGTAAAAGCTACTCCGTTACTAAAAAACCCCTTTATTAGGGCAGTGTTTTTTTTGGAAATTATACGCCCGTCTGCAATCTATTGCATCTGTCAAAGGTATTAGAAAGAATCGTTGCCAATCAGCTCAATAACTATTTAGAAACGAATAACCTTCTGGAACCATTTCAAAGCGCATAATGCAAACTCCAAAGTACAGAAATGACGTTACTACATGGACAAAATGATATTCTGTGTTCCATGGATGATCGCGAGTGTCTTACTGGTTCTCCTGGATTTATCAGCTGCATTTGACACTATCGATCATACCATCATGATATCTCGACTAGAAGAACTAGGTATAGCTTTATCATGGCTTTCCTTCTATCTTGTGGATCATCAACAGACTGTTATTGAGAACAATGGCAAGTCAGCTGAAAATGGACTACTTTCCGGCACACAACAGGGGTCTGTTTGGAAATCTATTATTTACAACCGCTAGGCAAATTATTAGAATCGCATGGCATAAGCTACCATTTTTATGTGGAAGACACTCAATTATACCTTACAAAATATAATTACAAAAACAATGACCTTGACCTATGACATGGTGACCTCACTATCATTATGTGGGCTCTTTATGGTATAGGCAACCATGCATCCAAGTGTGGTTCCAGTAGGCTTAAGCAATCCTAAAATATAGGCGAAGACGATTAGCTAAACTCAGAAACTTAACATTAATATTGCTTCCCTCATCGGAAAAGTGATACCTATGTCTCGCTTTCTACTTCGCAGTCGAGACAAAAATCACTTCTACAATGGTTTTGAGGAATGCCCATTTACAGACCAAGATGAGCTTTAAAGATTTATCACTGGACTGCAATTACTGGCTCACTAACATAGCCAGGCATTTTATTGATAATTTCTCAACTAGTCTTCTCTTGGCCTGTAAAAAGACATTTATTAAGCAAAATATGTTATTTTCTTTGACCAAGGGCGAACATTAAATCGAAGGCTTATTTTTGCTACTAATCTTGAATAGGATGCTAATGATTTCATGATTTATATTGTATTTTGATGATTAACTTCATCGATTCGTTCTGGAATGTACGTCTTATTTTTGATAAAGGGGAAATTGGATAGTTCCTTAACTGGTCCTATTCTGCCATAATGTTACAAAATAACAGCTGCTTAAGAAAACACTGCTTATACTTCCATTGTAAGCCAACAACACTAAACAAATGTAAAATGCATGCTTAGTTTGAGTTATTGGTGCTTCCAGTCAGTAGTATATGTATGAACTGTTACGCATTCCCATGGAGTTGGCCAACGTAGACCTTCCAATTAGACTTGTAAATTTTGATGGAAATACAAAACTTTATTGGCAAGCTTATATAGGCAAGAATTACAGGAATATTTTTATGTATTGTTATCTGGCGGGGACGAGGTTTGTGTTTGACTAGTCTTCTCTAAATGCCATAGAATTTGATTGCCCTTTCCTACATCTGTTTTTATGAGCCTATGCAAATTATCATTTATGTAATTGTGAAATCTTGGCTAAATGAGTATATCATGAAACACTAGAAAGCTATGACACAATAAAGGCAGATGGTCACTTAGTAATAGCGAGTTGTCATAGGACATGTGGTCTTTACAAGGCACAGGATGTCGTTACTTTAAGATCAGTTGTATTTCTTTCAACCGTATGTCTTAAAGCAGCAGCATCTCGTCATTAAAAGCCAGTACAACTGTTGATATATATGTTCATTATCTATGAAATGTTGAACAGCCATTGAATCACACAATAGAACTAGTACAGAATAAAAGTAAGACAGCAGGTGCAAGATACATGATTATCATGTTGTGAGGTCAAAAGTCAAACCTTTCGATAGCGTTACCTTGCGACACTACATTTTCCACACTATCAGCGCCTTGTTTGTATGCGATGTGGCCGAGGATTGAGAAGATGACGAAGCCAGCCAGGAGACTGGTGGCCGCATTGATGGTGCTTACGGTTAAAACATCTCTGTCGAGAGGGCAGAACATAATGCAAACATATTGCAAATAGAAGTCACAATATTAATGAAAAAAATGCTCACGCAGGTTGCTATCCAATTTGCGCTTACCAAAAAAACTTAAGTGAAATAAACAATTAATCGGGTTTACTGAGTTGCGAATAAGTATCTGAAAATAATAGTACCATATATGGCACAAAATCCAACCACTGCATTCCTAGATTCTAAAAGAATATCAACTTTAATTTTTCGATTCCTTGTTTGTTTTACAAAAGTAATGTTTTTGTGCACCAATAATGTTAGAGCAGTGACCGTTTAGAATAGGGTTAATTAGAATTGGTGATGGTATGGGCATAGATTGGGAATGCTATTGATCGTACAGTAAAATTAATCAAACTAGAGCACTATAAACTGGTCACTGGATTAAATGGTCACGCCAATTTGCTTGTGGAGGTCACAATGACCTTCAAGCATCATCATTTGGCCCCTAAATTATGGGTTTTTTCTTAATCTATATAAAAAGCATCAGAGAGATTTGTTCAATCTAAACACTAAAGGTTTTAATTATTTCATTATCTAACCAATGAGCAGTTTGTTCAATAATTCAGAATTAGGTCAATCGAGACACAATTGCAATATTGACCTAATGGGCCAAAACATCCTACCGCATATTTATTAACAAATTTATCGAATCAGTACTGATTTGATTATTTCAAGAAATGTCCTAAATTAGGTCAATCGAGTGATCATAATACAATATTGACCTAATTAATTGTCATTCTATCAGATGTTTCAATAATCCATATTTCATAAATGCTACTGCTAGATTTTCTTAATGAATTTGTGAATGTTTGAATGTTCCAAATATTAGACAGTCAATGCCTCAAAATAATAGTGTGCTTCCTCTAACAGATATGAGGTCCATACAGGTGAGAAAAGATTGGTACAAGATGTTTCCTCTCTTAATTACTTAACTGACCAGTTTCTACATGAGGTAATATCATCTCAATTAATCTATCAGCTTTAATTTGACCGTTTATCAGATTACATCTAAAAATGAATATTCACTAAGTCACAAAACTGCTGCCTATAGGACGTGTAACATTGGTGACCACCTTGAAAGCATGATTGATTTCAAGAAACTGGGACAATACCATCATTAAAATTGTCTCGTTTTTTTATGACTAAAATAAACTAAGACTACAGTAGCATGTCAAGCACATTTGTCTGGTCAATACCACATGCACTACATGTACAATACACAATGCACATTACATGCTGCACAGAGCAATTCACACACCGCACATCATACACCACACATTGCATGCTAAACATAGCAATTCACACACTGCACATCATACATTGCACATTGCATGCTGCACATAGCAATTCACACACTGCACATTGCATGCCAGACACATCTTACACACAGCACATCATACAATGCACATTGCATGCCAGACACATTACACACTGCACATCATCCACCACACATGACATGCCAGACACATTACACACCACACATTGCATGCCAGACACATTAGGCACCGCATATCATACATCACACATTAAATGCCAGACACATATTACACACCATATACCATACATTACATGCCAGACACAGCGCACATCATACACCACACCTTACATGCCAGACACATTACACACCGCACATCATACACCACACATTGCATGCCAGACACATATTACACACGACACAACATACACCACACAGTACATGCCAGACACATATTATACATCACACATCACATGTCAGAGACATATTACACACCACACATCATACACCACACATTACATGCCAGACACATATTATACATCACACATCACATGTCAGAGACATATTACACACCACACATCATACACCACACATTACATGTCAGAGTCATATTACACACCGCACATCACACACCACACATTACATGTCAGTCATATTACACACCGCACATCACACACACCACACATTACATGTCATAGACATATTACACACCAGACATTACATGTCGGACACATTACACACCGCACATCACATACCAGACATTACATGTCAGAGACATATTACACACCATACATCATACACCACACATTACATGTCAGTCATATTACACACCGTACATCACACATTACATGCCAGACATATTATACACCGCACATCATACACCACACATTACATGTTAGAGACATATTACACACCACCCATCATACACCACACATTACATGTCAGTCATATTACACACCGCACATCATACACACACATTACATGCCAGAGACATATTATAAACCGCACATCATACACCACACATTACATGTCAGAGACATATTATACACCGCACATCATACACCACACATTACATGTCAGAGACATATTACACACCACACATCATACACCACACATTACATGTCAGAGTCATATTACACACCGCACATCATACACCACACATAACATGTCAGAGTCATATTACACACCGCACATCACACACCACACATTACATGTCAGAGTCATATTACACACCGCACATCATACGGCACACATTACATGTCAGAGTCATATTATACACTGCACATCACACACCACACATTACATGCCAGACACATTAGACACTGCACATCATATACCACACATTACATGCCAGACACATTAGACATTGCACATCATACACCACACATTACATGCCAGACACATTAGACATTGCACATCATACACCACACATTAAATGCCAGACACATATCACACACCGCACATCATACACCACACATTACATGCCAGACACATTAGACATTGCACATCATACACCACACATTAAATGCCAGACACATATCACACACCACACATCATACACCACACATTACATGTCAGAGTCATATTACACACAGCACATCATACGGCACACATTACATGTCAGTCATATTATACACTGCACATCACACACCACACATTACATGCCAGACACATTAGACACTGCACATCATATACCACACATTACATGCCAGACACATTAGACATTGCACATCATACACCACACATTACATGCCAGACACATTAGACATTGCACATCATACACCACACATTAAATGCCAGACACATATCACACACCGCACATCATACACCACACATTAAATGCCAGACACATATCACACACCGCACATCATACACCACACATTGCATGCCAGACACATATCACACACCGCACATCATACACCACACATTGCATGCCAGACACATATCACACACCGCTCATCATACACCACACATTACATGCCAGACACACGTCATATTCTCTGTACATTGAATGCCGCAAATCACGTCGTACATCTTATGTCGCACATTAAATGCTGCAGATTGCACCTCTACTACTTTGAATATTTTAAGACTAATTTGACTGGGCACTGTTGTTGCCATAGGCAGCAACAGTACCCAGGCAAATTAGTTACAAATTATTCAACAGGTTACCTGTATAGATACCATGATATTAGGATTCTGGAAAGTCAGGGTTCGATCGATCGATCCCAACATAGGCAAAACGTGGGTGAAACTATCTATAAATGTGTGGGACATGGCTAAATGTAGATTCATTGATTAACACGCCACACATCACATGCCGTACAGTTCATGCCACTTTGATAACTATGCTGAGCCATTCTCTGCTTCATGTAGGGATGAACAAAAACTGTTTATATTAGAATACCACTGGACAGAGCTGGGTAGTGCTAGAGGAAACACATTAATATTTTAAGCCTGACAGGCTAAATTTGTCAAGAACTCTAACTATTTATTACGTGATGGCTCTTATAAATATATGCCATGTGAAGGACTATAGCAAAAGTTCCAAGACTGAAGATTATATTGTTGTTATTGTAATAATATATGCATGACTATGAAACATCTGATAGATAACAAGAGCTGCCAACAGTGCCACATCAAGTCCTGCTAAACTGAAAACATGAACAATAATAATGCTTGATTAGGCATAGAATTATAAATAAATGCCTATTTGAAAATAATTGTAGCATATATGGACCCAGATCTAGCCACAGTATTTTCAGGCTTGAATGGAGTGACCTTTCAAATACAAACTGATGATACATATGATCAATATCAGGGAAACATATTGATCCATGAGTAATCAGTTAAACAATTCAGAATTAGGTCAATCGAGACATTTGCAATACTGACCTAATGGCCCAAAACATCCTACAGCATATTTTTAAACTAGCCCGTCAAGTCAGTACTGATCTGATTATTTCTAGAAATGTCCTAAATTAGGTCAATCGAGTGATCATAATACAATATTGACCTAATTAAATTGTCATTCTATCAGATGTTTCAATAATCCATGATTCATAAATCAAGTTCATGCTACATTTTCTTAATACATTTGTACATTTCATTTCGTACCACTATTGCAAAAGTTTCATGAGGCAAAATCTGAAGTTTGTCAATATTATTATAAGATAATCATATGCATGAATATGAAACATCTGATAGAAGACAAGTGCCAGCACCAGTGCCGCAGCAAGTCCCGTCAAACTGAAAACACGAATAATAATAATAATGCTTGATTAGGCTGATTAGGCGGCCTGTAATATCCTAAATCTGAAATTGTAAAATATTCTTCCTTTTAAGACAACATAAATCTGCTATTTCTATTTCTCTGACCAATGCTCATTATAACAGAAAAATGAATGATGGTTGTTACACTACCCTAATTCTAGATTCTAAATTTAGGCAAACTGAGATTAATAAAATGGCCAGTTAAAAGCATTCATTTTCCAGGATTTCCAGTCTATGATGATTACCGTTTTTGCGCATGTCTTGAATAAATTTTTACTGCTTTACAAGGGCTTAAAAAGCGGGTGCATACTATATCTGAGAATATACATTGGGCCTATTGTTCTTATCAAGTTTCCATGTCAGTTACAGCATTTCTGATTGGAAAATAGTGGAATTAAGACTGTTAATAACTTTTGTGACCCATAAACAAGAGGCCCAAGGGGTCTGTATCGCTCACCTGGAGCACTATGCGTTTTTGTCAAAATTGTTGGTGGGTGGTTTAGTAGTCTTTTAAATGAGTTTGTGGCCATTTTTGCAAGTCCAATATGGCTGTCAAACACGCTACATTTTGATTGGTCCACTGCGGCCATGTTTCTGACATAGCTCCTTCCCTTGTACAAACTTTAATGGCACTCAGTGCCTAATCATATCTCCTTAATTGCGGCCCAATCCGTTCAGTAGTTCTGGAGCAAAAAATAGGTTACCCAAGATGGCCACAAAACCATTTGACCAATCAAGTTCCCTTGAACAAACTTGGTGCACCAAATTGGCCGATCGGCTTTGTTTGAACAAACATGGACCTCTATGCCCTAAGAATGCTTCCTGCCAAATGTACTTGAAATCGGTCCAGTGGTTCTTGAGAAGACATTTTAAATTTCCCATTCCTTTAGTATGGGAGTTTTTGGCAGGAAAAAGATCCAAGATGGCTGCCAAACCGTTTATCTGACAGTTTAAAAAATGGCAAATATGAAATCAGAACACCCACAAACATATATATAAACCCAATTTCGGCCTCAAAATCCATCAAATAAAAAATCCAATATGGCCACCAAGCATTTTGATTGATTAGTACACGGCGCCAATGTTTTTTGACGGATTACCTTTGCTTGAACAAACTTTAATGGTCCTTAGTCTCCAATCATATCTCCCCAATTTCGGCCTGATAACTTCAGTGGTTGTAGAGAAGTTGTTTTCGGGAAAACTAGGTCATCCAAGATGGCCACCGAACCATTTGGTCAATCAAGTCTTCTTGAACAAACTTGGCTTACCTCTTTCACTAGATGATGTTTCATGAGTTTTGAATCGATTCCTCAAGTGGTTTCAGAGAAGCTTTTTTAAAGACATTTCCTAAAATCTGCCGAAATCCAAGATGGCCACTGGGCAAATTGGCCGATCGGGTTCATTTAAAAAAATTGGGATCCCTATTCCCTAACGATGGTTCCTGCCAAATTTAATTGAAATCAGCCTAGCAGTTCTTGAGACATTTTAAATTTCTCATTGCTTTACTATGGGAGCCGTTGGCAGGAAAATAACCCAAGATGGCTGCTAAACCATTTATCCGACAGTTTCAAAAATGGCAAATTTGAGTTCAGAATAGCCAAAACATATACAAAACCAATTTCGGCCTCAAAACCCATTCAAGTAAAAAAATCCAATATGGCCACAAAACATGTTACATTTTGATTGGCCCACGGCGGCCATGTTTTTTGACAGATCAACTTTCCCTGAACAAACTTTAATGGCCCTTTGTCCCTAATCATATCTCCCAAATTTGGGTCTGATCCCTTTAGTGGTTCTCGAGAAGTCGTTTTCGGGAAGAATAGGTCATCCAAGATGGCCACAGAAGCATTTGGTCAATCAAGTCCTCTTGAACAAACTTGGCTTACCTCTTGCCCTAGATGATGTTTCATGTGTTTTGAATCGATTCACCAAGCGGTTTCAGAGAATATTTTTAAAGACATTTCCTAAAATCGGCCGAAATCCAAGATGGCCGTCTGCCAAATTGGCCGATCGGGTTCATTCGAACAAACTTGGATCTCTATGCCGTAAGGATGTTTCCTGCCAAATATAATTGAAATCGGCCTAGTAGCTCTCGAGAGATATTTTAAATTCCCCATTGCTTTAGTATGGGAGCCTTTGGCAGGAAAATAATCCAAGATAGCCGCCAAAGCGTTTATTCGACAGTTTCGAAAATGACAAATTTCAGCCCGGAATACCCAAAAACATATATTAAACAAATTTCGGCCTCAAAATCCATCAAATAAAAAATCCAATATGGCCACCAAACATGCTACATTTTGATTGGTTCCCGGCGGCCATGTTTTTTCATGGATCAACTTCCCTTGAACAAACTTTAATGGCCGTTATTCCCTAATCATATCTGCCAAATTTTGACCTGATCCATTCCGCGATTCTGGAGAAGAAATCATTTTCACTAAAACTAGGTCAACCAAGATGGCCACCGAACCATTTGACCAATCAAGTTCCCTTGAACAAACTTGGTTCAGCACTTACCCTAGATCATATTTCATGATGATCGGCTTCATTTGGACAAACTTCAATCACAATGGCCTAAGGATGCTTCCTGCCAAATATAATTGAAATCAGTCCAGTGGTTCTCAAGAAGACGTTTAAAGGAAAAGTTGACGGACAGATGGACGACGGACACACAATGGACGGTCGCCATGGCATAAGCTCACTTGGCCTTTCAGGTCAGGTGAGCTAAAAAATAATCCCCTTAGACGAGAATACTGGCATATATTGTTTGCTTAGATAATGAAATTGATCATGTGATGTTGACTATTCACTGAAGAGTATGCTTGAAAATGCAGTAAACAATGAAGTGATCCCACCTTCCTTTTATGAAAGATTCCCAACAGGTTCTCAAATGGGTACCCATCACGCATATCAGGAGCTACTGTACAGTACCCGGCAGGCATTGGGCGAAGCCCTTTGGGCTTAGGACTTGACTGGGCTTAAGCCCAAAGGGCTTGCAAATGTGCTTACGCCCTTTAGTCCAAAAAGGGCTTTGGGCTTGTGCTTAAGCACATTAACAATAGCATGTGTCTTCAAGCCCTTTTTAAATTTTCACCTTGAATCAATACTTATAGTTATCAGATCATTGCTCTTTACAATTCTACACATATGCTGCGGTTACATATTAAAGATACACTTTAGCTGCTTATTTTGAAATTAATTTGACTGAAAGTAAGGCAACAATATGTTTAGACAAATCATTAGATAACTCTTAGCAGCTTTCAAAGTCTACGTAAAACATTTTTTGGTGAATTCAGAATGAAATGGCCTAATTACATGTAGTCATTAATTTAAGAGAATGGCCACAAACCCTGTTAAATATTTGGAAACTAATTTGACTAGATTAAGCTGTTACTGCCTTAACAAAATTATTATCAAATTGCTCAGCATGATATTTTGTACATCATATATAAAATGTTTTATCTGGCCTGTCATGCCTGTAGAGACACAAAATATTAACCCACTTTACTCCATATCCACTTTACTTAAATAGTTGTTACACGTTATATCTAAAAAAGCTGGTTAAAAGGGAGACAAATACAGACATCTCTGAATAGCTTGAAAGCAAGTTACATCTGTTTCAGTCAATTTCCTTTTAAAATGTTCAACAGGGACAAGATTTAGCAACACTGAAATCAACATTCTGAAAATTCAGAATGATATAGACTGAATGATTGGTCGAGTTAACTGACCATTCTATCTGCTCTGCTTATCTGGTCAATGAATTTCATGCCTCCCTGCTACCTCACCTCTCGCAAGATATATCCCATGTCTGGCTTGTAATTACACAAATGTAGGTATTGCTACTGAATAGGAATATCCTTTTAATCTATGCTCCGACAACTCCTCACAATGCTCCTCCTTTGATCTACCTCTGTCACTAGATAAGGCCTGATAAAATAACTTCTTTACAATGTAAATTATATTCCGTCAAATATTTTGAAATTATTAGTGCAACAGATGTTGCTGTCATCAGCAATGGCTACATGTCCAGATTTTTTTTAATATTCTGCAACTTTCCTGTATGGCTGCCTTGAAAGTAAGGTATTTTTCAAGGAAATAATTAACAATTTAATGGTAAAATATAGTCAGAAAATGCCGATATATGCAGACCAAGATAAGACAATTTTTGAGAATTACGACTAGAATCGATCCAATCATTCCAGTAGTAAAATTTAAGAATTAACTTTAACTTTGTCTACAAATTGACATTTCTCAAGTCCACTGCAGAGGCCACTTTGGTAAGCTTAACCAGTATAGGGTTAAACATTACAGAACAGATATGATAAATGTGTTATGATGCATGGAATATTTTGTTGAACATTTTGAAACTAATTTCATTGGGAGCTGTTGATCTATGTCAGAAACATATTTCAGGCAAGTTAATTTCAACACATACACAGCTTCTCGATGGATTTGTATGTTTGATTTGAAAATGAAACAGAAATCTCAGGGGTTAAATGGATAAGACTTGGAACTCTTGAATGTACACCTCGCTTTGTCCTTTTCGTGTTACATGTTAGTTAGACGTTTCAACAGCACTATTCTAAAAATTAATAAACTGATGTGATAATCATTTTGCTTATTCTCTACATGTATGTAAAAAGTTTTGACCAACCCTTAAATCAAACAGAATTATCAATAGGCTATGTAATTTCCTCAAAAGTGCTTAAGGGCTTGTACTTAAGCCCTTTGCAAAGGGCTTGTGCTTAAGCCCTTTGAAAACAGTGAGGGCTTGTGCTTATGATCATGGAATAATAATAAATAGTAATTGCCTAGTCCCGAGTTCAAACCACAGGCTCCTGAATCGCAGTCATCTCTGCTCTAAATGTTGAATAACAGCAGATTCCTGCCCCCCCTCCCCCATACCTGTATATTGTCACGGAAACACATTTAAGACTTTATGAAGCAATTGGATGTAATATTAAATGACTTGTTATTACAGTATACACAATATTTAACTAACCCCTGCTAATAATTTCGCTCGCACAATGATGGCCATGGTATACATTAAGCAGAGACGCAAGATTTTGTCGTGAGAAATTGTGTCCAGTTTTCAAGTTATTGACAATCATATTTTTATATTTAAAAAAAAGGATTTTAACCATTTCTTGAAATATATCTAGTAGACGTTACCTCTCTGAGATTTGGATTAGAAAATGTACAGTGCTTGTCCTATTAGAAATCATGGCTTGAAATCAGTGATTTCTGGATGAAGATGATTATAATGACTACTCGTTTCCAGATTTTGTTTATACTCTATATATGAGAATAAGGATTTTGAAAACTTAGAGTGCATACAAAGCACAATGGTAACACATGGGGAAAACGGTAGATAGTTTTCTTGAACTCTGCGATTAGTGTATAAATTTTCGAATATAAATGTGAAAAATGTTGTAAACTCAAAATAAGGCAATAAAGACTGTCTTTTGCTTCAGATCCAACCCACTTTGTTTAGATTGGAATCTGAATCCATTTAGTCTCCATTAAGCTCAAAGTTAAATGAAAATGTTTCAGATTTGAAAACATGCAAAGCATATTATAAATACACTTTTACATGCCCGTATCATAGTATGTTTTTATTCAGTGCAATATTTTCAAAAAGCTTAATCTCAAATCACGGACAGAACGCAACTGTTTTTTAGACAGTTAGAGAGCATAGCATAGATTATGTGTGAATTACTATCAATAGTGTGAATTACTATCAATAGTAAGTATGTCAACAAGAAAATAATCTGGAAATTGCAATGATACTAGTTTTCTTGATTGATGTTGAAAATTGGACATTTGTAAATTTGTAATACCAATACTCAACATAAAATGGGGTGAAATTTTGATTTCACCCATTTCAATCTTATCAGTGACCTCATGGCACTCATAACCAGACATTAGCAGTCATATCAGACTAGCGCAATTGCATATTGCATAAATGAAAGCTGTTGAATATTTTGAAAATAAGCAGATGGTTAGAACTGAAAATCAATGTTGTAATGGCCTTCAGTCAAATTGCTTTCTAAATAGTCAAATTCACTTTACCAACACGCATAGGATGAAATAAATAACTATCATGTTAAAATACATGATGAAATGGGCAAGCCTTTCCTCCACTGATAATCAGTGACCAGTTAGGGCATCGTCATCTTCTCTCATTCTCCACCACATCTGTGAAAATCTGGTTAATATTTATCACAATGAGAGCACTAACTAACAAATAAACTGAAAATGAAACCATGAATAAATTAGAATCTAATAGTGCTAAATTGCATATATTATAAAAAGCTGCTTCAAACAACTCACTCAGAATGACTTTATAAATTTAATTAAAATTAACAACAATCGCAGATTGCTGAAATCTACTGACCTGATCATTTCAATCATTGAATCACCAAGACCTTGCATAAAAATTGGATGTGTTCTTCAGAGACTTGAGAACAGTCTGCCCGCAAGCTTGATGAAAATTAGTAGAACTTGAGTTATCGAAAAGGCGACATTATTTCCCTAATTGGTTAACTATCCCTTGGACATTTGACCCCCCCCCCCCCACATCAAAAATCTTCTTCAGACATCTTAGAGAAAATCCCACCCAAGATTGGCAAACGTCCCTTCAGTAGAACTTGAGTTATTATTCATAAACACAAAACAATTTCTGTAATGACCATGACCATGACTCTTTTACCCCAAGGTAAATAAGGTTCTTTAGACAAGCGAGGTCAACCTCCCACCCAAGATGGTGAAGTAGACATGGAGATACAAGTATAGCCAGACAAACAAACACACGCAAAAAGCAAATGATATATACACCCATATATTTATATGGGTGGGGCATAACTTTATGCCCAAGAGGCCTGTATCGTTCACCTTGAACAACAATATTTGAACTATTAGCATGGAAAATTATGCTCTAAATATAAATGTTAGGACGGAAACATGAACAT
>CM067370.1:79594311-79630311 GCA_034401795.1 Chaetoderma sp. LZ-2023a
CAGGCTGAAATGCTGCATAGCAGTCTGCCCCCCCCCCTCCCACCCCACCCCCACATCGCTGTCAGACGACTCATATGTCCATAACAGCCTGCTATTGGGATTATGTTTCACTCTATACATATCTGTTACATTCAATTTTTAGACCGAGTTATAACCCTAACCTTTATCCATCACATAACAACTATACTTTCTTACAGAGATCAGCTTGCATAAATTCACTATAATAATCTCAGCTACTTCAACGATATGTAAAATTCAAGCTAGCAGCAGCGCAATGGATGGCAGCATAAAAACTAACAGAATTCTTCAGAAAAAGATATCTTTGGTGAAAGAAAACCATTACCTTTGATTATGAGTAATTTTGCGACATTCTAGACCTTACACCATTACATATTCCTAACTTAGCAGAGTTATGCTCTGGATTAACATATCAACAGGGCTATAACAAAGAACGAGCTATAGACATGTGTGTTGATCAGAACGAGCTATAGACACGTATGTTGATCAGAACGAGCTATAGACACGTATGTTGATCAGAACAAGCTGTAGACATGTGTGTTGATCAGAAGGCACTAGACTATGCATTGTTAAGTCCTATCGTCCCCTGGGACTTTACCAATGACCATCTCATGTAAATCAGGGTGCTGTGGATAGATGGAGTAGCGCGCAGCCTGCTCACCATCGCTCAGGGTTGATCTCAGAGAATTCTTTAAGCGCTGCAGATAATCAAACATAATTACATACAATTTTACAATAGTCAATAAGAGTAAATTAGCACTTAAATTGCATTAAGCTAGAGTTAAAAGAAGTCTGTGAAAGATGGTCTACTCTTCAAATTCCTTTACTGATGCATATTAACTGCTGTTAAAGGGAATCACCAGACCCTCTATACTACTGTGTACAAAATGAATCTAAGGACCGTAACGTTTTCAAAAATATAATTGTAAGATCTGTGCTCAAATTAGAAATATATATCTTCGTTATTTAAATATGTGGTACATGGGTTAAATTTCTATTCCCGGATGAGGCGTATGACGTCATAAGTTGAACGTTTTTCTCGCTGTCATCCAAATTGCGAATTGCGTTTTTATAAGGTGATTCTCTTCAGCGGTTTTAGGAATATATACACTATATTTGCGGAAATGTTGAGGAATATATACTAACAGCCCTTTGTCTGACATGAAGTTTTGATCTTGAGATAAATGAATGACGCGATAGTAGTCAATTCAATATAATTGCCACTATTGAATCAACACTCTTACTGGGGCTACGGCAGATAATGTTATTAAAGTTTCATTTTTAATATGAGAGTTTAAATAGTTTGTACATACACCCAGTCCATCTTTAGGTACCTATGTTTTCATACTAGCCTCAAAACTTCCTGAGATTTTGTAATGTTAATGTAATTGGCAGAGGTATCTTCATAGAAAATGGCCATCTTAAGGTTCGGCAATTAATGTGTGAAAATAACAAATACATTCCATAAATTTGCGATAGTGTGATACACGTCTTAATCTCTTCAATCTGTACATATATAAATGATGTCGATAGCATTATCACCGATAGAGATATCACCATCCAAATGCATGCACTCCTGTCTTCAGTGCCGTTATTATGGTTCTTGTCGGATGGGATTCAACCTATGACATCATAGGTTTAATTAACTCGCAGAAAATTATAGTAACATAGCGTTTTTTAACACCATTTTACTCGGATTTATATACAAATGTCGGGGGAAAGCTTTATACAGTAGCTTAAATGTGGGCTCTACAATAGAACTGCGTGTTTTATGCAAACGATGGCGACCCTTCTTGTGTTCCCCTTTAAGTTTGAAGATGGCATAGCATACATAAATGGTCACAGGCAATGGCAAATATAGATTGATACTAATGTAAGTTTGACTAGTTATGAAATATGCTCACATAATACTGACCTTTATAAACGTGTCACCCTTGGCATTGAACAGTGTGTGAATCATTCCAATAGGAATACAAACAACAGAGAGAGATGCGAGTAGCCAGCCCAGTCCTTGTGCCCAGGTTGGGTATGTGTAATCTTCACGTTCAATTGGCTTGTAATGAACCATGCTGAAGATCCAGATGCTCTGTAATCACATATGTTATACTGATATTTATTGCATACCACAGCTACTATGGCATTAACATGATGATGTACAATTTAAATCTGACATTTAGGGTACCCTCGATGGACTGTGTCCCACGTGTCAAGCCCTTTAGCTTTTCTGCATACTACATATGATGTGTGGCAGTTGCGTAAAAAGGATTTCTTAAAATAGTATACCCCCTTGACGAATCAAATCTCTACTGAAAACCTAACATTCTTCTAATTCTTGATAAGGAGACAAATCACATAGAAATAAACCAAGTGCAAACCACATACAAATTTGTAAACAATTTGAAAATCATTTCAATTATGATGGCGACTGGATGTAATGATGGTGTTAGAACAAATCTGTAAAGTTTTATTGACATCGGCTAAGCCCTTGATGAATTACATGTCTATTGAAAAATTGTATCATTTATCTACATTGTAATTATTGGTCAAAATATGGAACAAATTTGAAAATCATTTCACTTATGATGGAGTGTAGATGCAATCATGGTATAGATCATATCCGTAAAAGTTTATCAAGATCGGATAAGTCCTTGATGAATTAAATCTCCATTGAAAAACTAACATTTATCTGCACGCCGCAACAGATCGCCATGTCGTACCATGCTATACTTCGCACAGGGCTCGACAAAAAACTGTAATCGTTCATTTGCAGTCCATGGGGGGGGAAATGCATCCTAGATTACAGCTTTACATTTACATCATATGCAAAGATATAAGTAATTGAGTGTCTACATAATTTAACTATCTATGTAATCTTTGATAAACGGTCAACTTGTGTAATATTTAAATAACAGCATTGTTAGATTACATGTTGGGTAGTATTACTGTGTAACCTGGATTCCAAAGAATTCTCGCCCTTCCACCCTTTTTAGTTGGCCGTGAGACTAATTTTTTCAAGAAAATTTAATTTTCTCAAAGAAAATGTAAATCTGCAGACCAAGAAGTTTACTTTTGAAAATTTACCACTGGGATGATTGGCTCGGTTATCAAGCCAGTCATTCCAGTGGTAAATTTTCAAAAATAGTCTTCTCTTGGTCTGCAAATGGACATTTCTCAAGACCACTGCAGAAGCCGTTTTTGGCTGATATGAGTGTTAACGGGTTAAGTAGCTGTCAAATTTTGGAGATTTCTGACAAAATTGCCAGTGTATGGGATTGCAATTGACCTTTCCACAGTATCCATCTATCAATCTGACATCATATGATGTCACAATTAGCTAAGCGGCATGTAGGATGATGTCATAATCATTACTTCATGATTCTATATGGCCCGTCTTTAACTCTTAATAGTCCAACACGTTATACGAATTGTATGTCTCTACTATTTAATAAACATGCTGTTGAATATTTTGAGACTAATTTGATTGGATGCCGTTGTTGCCATAAGCAGCAACAGCGTCCAGTCAAATTAGTTCCAAAATATTCAATAGCTTACCTGTAGTTTTCTGGAAATTGATAGTCAGGGAGTTCAGCGATCGATTGATCCCAAGATGACCGAGGTGTTGGTGGAGCTAAGCTAGAGATGGGTGGGGTAGTTAAAAATGGAAAAGTCCATTGACTGGTCTACTCTCGCTGTTAGTATCCTCATGAAAGCAATCACATAGATAATGCATACATCAACATATACTACCACCCTGTCATGTGTCATTCTATAAGTATAATTGCTATTGTATAAGTGAAGTGTTAAAATGTGTTTTATTTCGCACAAAATAATCGTAATAATCTTATCTTAATAACACAAATGTATACATGTGAATGCTTGGGTTCAATTTTACATGTTCTAATATCACTGGCTTTGTGCAACAGTTGATCATATATATATATATATATATATATACTCACCAGAATGAGCAGGGGTGACAGCACGTACCAACACACGATAAAATATTTATAAGGCATATGGCCTGTCATTTCTTGGATATTGTGAGCCAAACGACGAGCTCCTAAAACACAGAATAAGTCAGAACAACTATTTTGGCAAGGGAAATAATTGATTATAGAAAGTAACTATTTATATGCGTGGAAAGCTTTGAAAACATTTCACTGATATAACATGATCTTCAGCGTTGAATGATAAGTTGGCCAAAACCGGCCTCTGTAGTCAGTCATCTTGAGGAATGGCCATTTGAAAGCCAAGAGAACAATACTTTTGAAAATTTACCACTAAGAATGCATGGCTGAACAACATATGGCATAAAGTCAGCAGGGCTACTGCTCCTTTGGCCACCGATTGGATTGGAAAATCATTGTGTGCGCTTGCGTGATAAAGTTAAATTTATTTAATTTTTGCGACCTTCAAATTAACTTGTCATATCCTGCATCCTGACTGTATGTCTAAAATAGTTACTAGTTAAATCTTTACAGGGCTAGCACTTCAAAGCCCTTATTATAAAACTAGGAGACAGCAACCACTCAAAGGCTTACCATAAAACTAGGAAACTGTAGCTAATGAAAAGGCTTACAGCAAAACTAGGAGACTGTCATGACTTCAAACCAGAAATGTGGTTGCATGAAGCTTGACTCTATGACTTTACAATGAACTATAAAGCCTGAGTTCAAGCATAAAATAAATATAGAAAGCTTATCAAGTCTTATCACCAAGGGGCCCAAGAGATTGTAAACCTCACCTGGACCATTAGCATTTAAACCATTTGACCTTAAATACCAGTAGACATGATGGATAATTTTTGAAAAATCCAAGATGGCCACAAAAGTCATTGACCAATCAAAATTCTTGTTTGCTGTGTTGAATCCTACCACCACAGGATCATGCCACCCACTTTTTGTTGAAATCAGGCCACTAATTAATTTTTTTTAAATCCCATTGGCCACCAAAAAATTGACCAACCATAATTCTGAAAAGAAGTTCTAGAGCCTACCACTATAGAATCCTTCCAGCCGAATTTGGATTAAATTCACCAAGTGGTTACGAAGGAGATGCATTTCAACAATTTCTGGTAATTGTTTCATAAATTTTAAGATTTTCACCCACAAAAATTGACCAATCAAAATTCTGGGTAGCCCCATAGCATCATTCCACCCAAAGTAAGTTGAAATCTACCAAGCAGTTAGAGGAATAGCATGTTTGACAATTTCCAGTAAATCTTTCATAAAATCTAAGATTTTCAACAAAAAACTTGATTAATCAAAATTCTCTATACAAGTTTTGAAGGTAGCCCTGTAGGGTCCTTCCAGCCAAAGTAAGTTGAAATCTGCTGAGCGGTTAATGAGGAGTAGCATTTTGACAATTTCTGGTACATTTTTCATAAAGCCTAAGCTTTTCACCAAAAAACTTGACCAATCAAAATTCTGTATGCAAGTTCTAAAGTCTAGCCACAATAGGGCCCTTCCCGCCAATGTAAATTGAAATCTGCCACGCAGTTAAAGGGGAGTAGCGTTTAGACAGTTTCCAGTAAATTTTTCATAAAATAAGATTTTGAACCAAAAGATTTACCAATCAAAATTCTGTATAAAAGTTCTGAGGCCTACCACAATAGCCTCCTTCCAGCCAAATTAGGTTGAAATCTGCCAAGAGGTTAATGAAGCATAGCATTTTAAACAAAAGTTGACTGATGGACACCATGACCGTAGACCTTTTGACCATAACATCATTGTGTGATGCTGTGTCATTATAAGGCGGCATGTGCCCAAGTTTAGGTCCAGTATGATTAACCGAACATGAGATCTAATCAGAAAGGTTGAGCTAACAGAAAATGTTATAGTTGAAATAAAACACTGAGCTTGACCTTTGACATTTGATGCTGTGTCATTATAAGGAGGAATGTGTCCATGTTTGGGTCCAGTTTGATTAACCAAACATGAGATATAAACAGAAAAGTTTAGCTAAATGGAAAATGTTAAAGTTGAAGACAAGGTTTTTACCAAGGTCAGTGACCGTGATCTTTGACCCCAAGATCATTGTGTGATGCCGTGTCATTATAAGGAAGAATGTGCCCAAGTTTGGGACCAGTATGATTAACTAAAAATGAGATATAAACAGAGAAGTTGAGTTAACCCTAAGGAACCTACGAGCCGTCTAGACGGCACGCAAAAAGCGTACAAATAAACCTACGAGCCGTCTGGACGGTTTTCAACAAGTTGAACTAGAGAACTACGCGCCGTCTGGACGGCTTTAAGAGCACCAGTTTTCGATCGCTAAATACGCAAGCATTACGGGCGTTTTATCCAATCAAACATAGCGTTACATTACGTCAGATGACTGAATTTTATAAATCCACTGTTGATTGGTCAATTCAGTTTATTTACAAATTTCTACGGGAAAATATAAATAGTTTTCTGTGAGTGAAATTCCTAGCGTAAAATCGTCAACGATAGCGTGCCGATTCCTTTATTTAACCGAGTACTCGATTCCCTGATGGCCGGAATCGCTTAGTGAGAATGTCTAACCTAATTTATAATTGCGTCGGTAAAATATTACATACAGCTGAATAGCTACACTGACGCCTACAAGATTTAAAGTGTGCATCCTTACATAGCTTGCCCATTAATACCATTATATCACACCCGTCATTTAGCTTCTAGGGACATATTGGCGTGCATCTACGGTCTAATTTCTGTTCCTCAATCATCTATCATGATACCGCATGTTACGGGGCTGCTACTGGGTCAATACGGGCCCGTAACATGCATTATTAAAGTAATGCGAGTCATGAGACATATTAGCTCTTTGAAATCACCTTTGTTGACCGTTCCAGTTTTATTTCCGTTTTCTATTGTTCTTTCATCTTGTAAATGTTTCTCCTCTTTTTTTTCTTCAGGATCATATGGCGAATAGGACAGTTATCTGGTTGAGATTTCATGAAAATGATGATTCTGTAATTCTATCTATCTTCTGCACTATTTTATTAACCCCTACCATTCTGTCAAAATTTTAAATTTTCAAATTAAATTAAAAGAACTGGTGTTCTTGTCTCAACAGATTTGGTGGAAGATGTTGCTGTCGTAGATAGCAACATCATCTACCAAACTAAAGTTGTTAAAAAATGTACACCAGTTTCTATTAGTAGAAGTAGAACAGTACCAGTTTTCCAGGCTATTGGCACATTAAAAGATAGAATATTGACATAAGAGTGGTAAGGGTTAAATCTGATGCGCTTGATGTAAATCTACTGTACCATTTTATTTCGAATCACTTATTGTATAAGCTGCCATTGTAAACTACATGTATGTCAAATAGTTTCTTCTATGTAAGAGTGTCATATTACTTAGGACTGGTGATTAAATTGTTGAATATTTTGAGATCGATTGGACTGGAAGATGTTGCTGCATTAGCTGACAACATGTTCCAGTGGTAAAGCTTGCGTATTAAAGGGTTGAATACTGTATTATTTGTAAGCTATCAGTGTAAATATCAAATAAAGTTTACTCGAAGTGAGAGGGAGAGAGAGAATCTCATCTTAGGTAATCAGACTGGACTATGTATGGTAGATTTATTGAATATATCGAGTCCAATTTGATTGGAAACTGGCGTTGTTTTGGACAACAATAGATTCCAATTAAATTTGTCAAAATATACTCAACAGATTGTTTCTTTAGATTGCAGGTACTTTTGATCTTTATTGCTATTCATTCCTGGATTATTAGCCTTGCCCTAAGGGGAAAGAGGGTATTATGTGTGTGCATGCGTCCAGTATTGCATCTAAAAAACTACTGATCCGATTCGTTTAAAATGTTAACACAACAAACCAACATAACCTAAACAAGGGTTTCCAGACTTTGTGTGATCATACATAAAGATTTAACAAATTTGGATATGACAAAAACGGTAGGGTGGTCTCAGCGGTGGTTTACAATCTCTGATTACTCCTGTTCATAATGTTATTTATCAAGCATCAAGTCTTCGACAATGATGGTAAGTGAGTGATAACTAGATTGCTTGGTCGATGACGCATTATAGCAAATCCCCATGCTCACCACTTTGACCTCTTTACCCATCCCATCCCTGGGGGGAGTCTCCTCTGCACTCCATAATCACATACCAAACTTGTTTGAATTAGTTTCATTACACAGACTGGAGTGGATTGATTTGAAAAATCTGGATGTCATCAGAGGAAGTGATCTGTGAGAGCAGGAGTTAAAATTAACATGAGCCAGAGGCTAGTAGAAATTGACCAGGGTTAATACAATGACCAGCCCAATGGCAACAATTTCATTTGTCAACCCTTTAATGGTCATGGTGCCCAATGAATGCCTCTGGTGTGATCTTAAGAAATGTTGATTAACAGAGCAAGACTTTTTGAAAATTTACCACTAGAATGCTCGGTAATTGAGCCAGTCATTCCAGTTGTAAAATTTCAAAAATTGTCTTCCCTTGGTCTGTATAGAAAATTTGAAGGGCTAAAGTAGAATCTAGTAATCACTAGTCCTATCTGAACATAGTGGCTCATTTGGCTTAATTTCAATTCATGGAGAGGGTGTCAACTGGTGTGCGAGAGTGGTCTATGAAAAATCCATAAATCTGGAAGACTCCAATCTCTGCTTACAATAAATTTCTTTTTCAAAACATGGAGATACTGAATGGACTCAAGGAGACAAGGTAGGTATGGGGATAATGAATGGACTCAAAGAGACAAGGTTGGTAGGTATAATTAATTCAGTCATCATACTAAAATGTAATTTTCTTTCGGATTGAGAAATTAGGCTACAACCATCGTTTGCCATGCCACATTGTTTTCAGGACTTGTCATGAAAGGGTTAAACATAGTAAAAACTGGAATTGACAAAGGGAAGGACAGAGCAGAAATTTTGATTTTCTAATGGATAATTTTTTAGCTTTGCTCCGCCCATCTCTACATAAGCTCCATCGATGATTTGCGCGTGTTGGGATCAGTTTATATACTTTGAATCCTGAATTCCAAATTTCATGGTAACCATAGATACAGCTAACTTGGTGAATATTTTGAAACCAATTTCAAGTACTTTGATTTGACGGAAAGCTGTTGCTGCCCAACTCACCAGGTCAGCAAAGGCAAACTAATTCTAAAATATTCACCAGCTTTCCTTTATAAATTTTAATTTTTCCCCATTAAAATGAGATATGGGCAATTCATCTCTTACCTTTATCTTGTGCACGTTACATTGTGTAGATTTCACTCTGCTGTCGCCGCCACTCACATAACAAATTCAGTTGATATTTTGCCCCTCCCCCATCAGCCTCTTCCGACCCGAGCAGTGTCACAGCCTAATGTATTAGGTTGTCTCACATTCTACACCCATAGGGCCATGATATGGTAAATCACCAGATTTGGTTATATTCCTTTAACTTTGACAGTCCTCCATCAACCCTACACCCCCCCCCCCCCCCTCCCCACCCACACCCCTCTGGGAATGGAGCCTAGTGTAAATGGTGTCTCCCAATCCACAAGCATATCAGTAATTTACACAATAATTTTGATTGAATTCTACCAAAAGCTTTCTGAGGAGATGGATGGACAGACAGACAGATGGAGGCGATTGTAATATCCCTGCAGATTTTTCAAAACGTGGGTATAATTAAGAGATTAAATTTAATTTATTGATATTTGATTCAAATCCCACCCAATCTCAAATGATACATAGAGCTTATGTGAGATGCACATTAGCTGAGCCCTCAGGAATACGGTTGATAACAGTCGGCAGTCGATCCAGAACAGCCGCCGGCATAGCTGTCAGCCATTGATGTGTGTAGTAGCTGATCATGTTTCGAACGTACATCATCATGTTTTAGTTCAAATATACTGTTTCCATACAAAAATTAGATTATAGAGTAACACAGGTCATCAAATTTTTATTTTTATAAAATCCATGTTAGTAAATCCATTAGGCGTAGCAGGAAAAACTGAGTCCGTTTAGAGTTTAGAAGCCATCGCCCATCAGTCACCTGCAAAAAATAGGAAGGATAAATTAGAAATATCCAAATTCTAGAAGTGTTATATTAAGACTTAACAATCCAATTTTTTCATGAAAATTTAAATTTTCTCATAGACAATGCCCATATGCAGACCAAGAGCAAGTCATTCCAGTGATACATTTTCAAAAATAATTTTACTTTGGTCGGAAAATTTACATTTTCCTCGACAACTGCAGCAGTTTTGGTCTGACTCAAATGTTAAATGGTTAACAATATACATGTACGGCGCAAGGTCATAGGGATATAGTCCGAGTCTGCTCTGACTCAACCCGTCCCAGTGACAGATATTTGGACAGACTGTCACAGACTGACAGTCTGTCCAAATATCTGTCACAGGGGCAGGTTGAGTCAGAGCAGACTCAGACTAAGGGATATACTGGTAAACATTATGACTCGACAACGGGTGTTATGGTCATACACCACCCTCAGATTTTAGCGCATAAATGAAATGAATAATATAATAAATGGTGGGCATATATCGTCCAAGGAGGGAGTATGACTACTAGTTACTGGATTAACCTTTTCAATCGACAAGAGCGAATAATAAATTTGCTACGAATGTTTCAAAATTCTGTTGAATATTTTGAAACTAATTGAACTGGCTAAGGCAGCACCAGCTTCACATTGGATTCCAAATATTCAACATCTTACATTTATAATGACTGTAAATGTGGAGTTCTAGAATTTCAGGTTCAAATGTGACAATTGTTTTTGATTTTGGGCACACAAGTTTATTTCATGGCCCCGGTTCTCTATATCTTTGATCAGAGGATACTGGCCACACAGTAAATGGTGATAGAATGTTTGTAACCAGGGCAATAGTGAAATATTTGTTTTCTAAGGAATTATTTGTAAGTTCCAGTCATCAATGATTATTAGTAAATGTGCTGTTACTTGTAAGTTTTCAGTTACTCAATGACTAATTTAACCGAGAAAGTTATAGATTGTGTTAAGAGAGTTGCTGAACCAATAATATATAAATCAATTTCGTTTACCTCTGGTCGCGAAATCACAATAAGGTTATAGATAAACAATCCGATAATCTCAATCATCGATGCGTGTCTTTGTTTACAATTTCCGAGATCACTTACTCTTCAAATTACTAGCATTAATTAGGCCGAGTTGAGATGCGAAAGTTGTCAAATATATCGGCATCCCACTTCCCGATTGGCAATATCGTTAATCTAGTGATCTGTCTACTTTTTAGTTTGTGGCGTACAAGAAATATGCATAGATTGACATATTTTAGCACACAACTATTTCGCAAAACAGATGATCGTGTCGCCATCTTGCCGGAAAAATTAATATTCATGTATTCCCGACCAATCAGACGCATCAATCTTATAGTACGCGATACGGTGTTGCCAATAACGGGTAATGAGCTTGGTACTCGTATATTATATACGGGTACAATTCTACAAATTCCTGTCGTTCTCTGGCGATCTTTCACGATAAACGATTCCTATTTGGGACGCCGCTACGAAAAAATGTCCGATGCTATAGAATCTTAGTGTAAAACATTCGCGTTCGCTTTTTAAACGGCTGAGTGCACCCAGTAATGCTACATAGCATAAAATTTGCCATTTATTCGCTGTCAAGGCTGAGAAACCCTGGTATGTGTTCGATTATGTATAAAGGAATTATTCAACATTGAATGAGGCCTCCCCCGAAAATCATGAGCGGAATTTCTCGAAATTTTACGGTACCATGACATAATATAATTGTCATTTTCACATCTTATTGGATGAAAACCTTCACGAAACTTTGGTATCTGTTAGTTTTAATACCATTGTGATTAATTTTATCAATGGCATTTGTAAAATTAAAAAAAACTTCGATAAACTTTGCAAAAATAGACCAATGTATTTATCCTATAAGGTGTGGTCATTTTGAGAGGCACGTTGACTAACTAAAATATATTTTATTCATACGGATTTTATATGTACTTAAAGGTATTTTATTGCCCTTCCTAATGATATATAGTTTTATATATAGTGATCTGTGACTTTGCCAAAAATAGTTAATATAGTTGGCATGGTAGCACTACGCCGCTATCACTCCACTACCGCCAGCAGGCTAGGTTTCTAAGCAAGTTTCTAGCTTTTGGCTGTAGGGTTTCTAGCACTTTTTTGTAAATTCTTGGTAGGGCCCAGAGGGTTAAACACAAATTGGACGATGACACCACCGTTGCCGGACGACATGCAGGGTATCACAATAGCTCGTTTTACTTCATAAAGTCGAGATAAAAAGACTTACCGTAAAGCCATGAGACAGCGACCACTTCAAAGAAGGCCAAGTACATCAGTGAAAGCACAGCGGTGTAGTAATCTATCAGGTTGAAGAAGTAAATTCCACCCTGTAGAAAAGAGACAATTGTGTCAATGAAGAATATTTAACGTTCCTACCACCCATTTGCTGTCACACAACCAATCAAATACATAGATTTCTCTGTGGATCTCTGGACCAAATAAGAAAAGCACATATCAGGGATTCAGTTTCAGAACTGAAATGCAATGGATGATTCCAGTTGATCCATCAATCATATTATGTCCAAATCAACTCTGTGACGTGTATGTTGATGTTATAATCAATTACATCATGAACGGTGTACCTAGGTTTGTCACAAACGCTTAACTGATGACGGACTAAGAGATGTTGTATGAATTGCATGTCTTTACTATTTAATAAATATTCTGTTGAATATTTTGAAACTAATTTGACTGGGCGCTGTTAGCACCCAGTCAAATTAGTTTCAAAACATTCAACAGTTTACCTGTAGTTTTCTTGAAATTGAGATTCGGAGAGTGCAGTGATCGATCGATCCCAATATGGGCAAAGCGCGGGTGGAACTTAGCTAGAGATGTGTGGGGCATAGCCAAAACTAGATTCCTTCATTTGACAAGGTGTCTACCTTTTCCTGGTCACATACAAAGACAAAGCTCTTATATAGACTGTATCTGTATCGCTTCCCTGTGCTATAAGTAGCTAAACACAAAACATGATAAATATGCTCTTTTTTGGCTGGAAATACAAACGTCTATATGAATCATGGAAATCTAAATTCCAAATGTGAAGACTTTGACAGAAAAGGTAGAGAATGATAAGAATACTCACTCTCTCATGCATAGAACAGATTAGCAGAGATTGGATATTTGCCTGCCACAAAGCGAGGGTATGTACATTGCTTACATTGTCACGATGCTACATTACTTCCTCTTCGTACTCACTGTATACTGTAACAATATATTCACTGTATACATCTATTCACTCGCCGATTTGCATATTGGTGAACTTTCATTAACAGTTACAATATTATGGACTTCGGCTGTTACGTATAAGCCACTCACACTAAGTAGTTTTAGCTTTTAAACAAAACTGCTTATATAGAATCTCTGGAGAAACACATCAACATTACAACAAGAGGCCCAGGGGGCCTGTATTGCTCACCTGGAATTATTGGTCACTAGCAAAACCAAACAAAATGAGAGTACGACTGGGAAAATTTACCAATCTAATTTCTATAAAGGTTTAGGCAAGTTGTATTAAAATTGCCCCAGTGGTTAATAAGTAGTAGGGCTGTGCGGTTTTGGAAAAAGTGAAACTGGTGACGGTGTTGAGTATAAAACCGGTTTTAACCAGATATCCAGTTTATTGGATGGCTAATAGTATAAAGATTTAATCTCATTCGCAGTACCACGAAAATACTTTAATAATTTTAAGGTAGACTCGAATCTGTAATCGTACTATCTTCAGTGAAAGTTCGTTAATATTTAAGCAGAATACTATCTCCGTATCATTAAATGATATTGACATGCACTCTGATATAAAACTCACCATGACAAATATTCTTTCATTTTACCAGAAATACATACACGCAAGTAGTCCTGCATATTTTAGTATATTTTAGAAATACCCCACACACCGCATTCTGATTGGCTAAACCCGCTCATACAATGCGTTTATAAAAGTGAACGCAGACATGTCTAAATATTTACAGTGGACTCACCCCTGCTACACATCAGAATGTCAAGGGTTGAGTTTATTTATGATGCAAGGGGCACTTAATATACAAACTAATTTGCCAGCTGGAAGCCGCCTGAGTTGTTTTTATTAGTAGTCTCACTGTGTTATGCCAGACTTAAACCATTTTATCCTGAGACAAGATTAGGTCTACATCTATCTAAATTAAACTAATATTTTGACATTTTTTGCTGAAACATGTTGCTGCCTAAGGTAGCAACAACTTGACATCCAGTGTTTTAAAATAACTATAGCAGATATTCCATTGTGTAATACAAATAATACAGTTGGTACACATTAAATAAAAATGCATTCTCAAAGATAAGCATTAAATACACACAGTTGCAGTCACACGCAGTGTGTTTAAGCTGGCTAGGCAAGTTGCTAGGCGACCAGTTTGGGTGCCCATGAGACCTGTTGAATATTACTATATACAATACACATGTTTGCATTAGAAGTAATATACTCGCCTCGATTCCCGGTTTGCCAGATGGTATTGTGCGTTCATAAATTATAACATGCCACTATAAACACTAGTAGATAAGTTTCTGAACACATTATACAATCTGGGCACATACTCGCAAGATGCGAAAAAAATGAAAATTATTTCCCCTTCCTTGTATTATTTTATTGATTTTCCATACATTAAGTGATGATATGAATGCAGTTTTATGCATTGATGATATATTATTGAAAAATATATATTTACAAAACTGGTTTTTCATAAATATGCAGTTTTGCAGTTTTCAAATTGTGTTACCGGTTTTCGAACCGGCATGCTTACAATACCGGTGACAGTTCCAGTACCGGTATACCGCACGGCCCTAATAAGTAGTATTTTATGTGATTTTCTGAAAAATTTTCAGAAATTTCAAGATGTCCGTCTAACATGCGAAACTTTGATTGATCTTTTTTTCTTACGTGTCAACTTTCGATGGACAAGCTTTAATGGCTCTTAGTCCCTAATCACACCTCTCAAATTTTGGCCCGATCCTTTCAGCGGTTCTGTACAAGTCACTTTCGTAAAAAAAACGGTCATACAAGATGTCCGCCGAACCATTTAGCCAATCATGTTCCCTTTAACAAACTTGATTCAGCTCTTGTTCTACATAATATTTTATGAGTTTTGAATCAATCCACAAAGTGGTTTTGCAGATTTTTCAAGACATTTCTAAAGAATCAGCCATAATCCATGATGGCCGCTGGCCAAACTGGCTGATCGGCTTCCTTTGAACAAACTATAATTGAAATTGTGCCAGTGGTTCTCGAGAAGATAGTCAAAATTTTTCATTGCTTTAGTATGGGGGTTTTTGGCGGGGGAAATATCCAAGATGGCCCACAAACCATTTATCCAATAGTTTGGAAAGTGAAATAAGCATGTACCCAAAAACCTATATATAACCAACGTCGGCTTCAAAATCCATTAAATAAAAAACCCAATATGACCACCAAATATGCTACTTTTGATTGGTCCATATTTTGTTACGCATCAATTTCCCTTGAACAAACTGTAATGGCCCTTAGTCCATAATCATATCTTCCAAATTTCGGCCCGATTTGTTCAGCAGTTATGGAGAACTCGCTTTCACGAAAACTAGGTCATCCAAGATAGTCGCCGAAGCATTTGTCCAATCAAGTTCCCTTGAACAAACTTGGTTCAGCTTTCGCCCTAGATCATATTTCCTAAGTCTTGAATAGATCCCCTAAACAGTTTTAGCGATTTTTAGACTTTTCTCAAAATCGAGCAAGATCTAAGATGGCTACCAGCCGATTGGCTTCCTTTGAACAAACTTGGATTGCTATGCCCTAAGGATGCCGTCTGCCAAATATGATTCAAATCATCCCAGTAGTTCTTGAGAAGTATTTTAGAGGAAAAGCTGACAAATGGACAGTAGATGGGCAGACAGACGATGGACGGTTGTCATGGGATAAGCTCATTTGGCCTTTCAGGCCAGGTGAAATAATAATTATAACAAGCAGCAGCAGCAGCACCACCACCACCACAACCTCTATCACATCTGACTCACTTGCATCACATTTGGTAGTCCACACAGGAATGAAGCAGCACAAACAACAGCCACGAGAACCTCTTTCCGCTTCAAGTATTTCTTGACATAGTAACCAAACTGGTCCTGAATGGTTGTAACGACCACTTCTACAGAGGCAAACTGTGAACATGGAATAACAAATATATACAAATACAATTATAAATCGCACAATTACGCAAACAAGATCTAAGAAATCTGGCCACGAGGCCAATATGAAAAAACATTTAACTTCTAAAAGCAAGATGATCAGAAATTGCTCTGAGATCTGAATATCCCTTATCACACAATGGATTAACCGGTTAGCACTCATATCACCGAAAAATGGCTTCTGCAGTGGTCTTGAGAAATGTCCATTTGCAGACCAAAAGAAGACTATTTTTGATAACCGAACCAGTCATCCCAGTGGTAAAATTTCAAAAATAGTCTTCTCTTGGTCTGCAAATGGACATTTTCTGAGAAAATTGGAATTTTCTTGAATAAATTCGAGGGTTAAAGGATTAATTAGCATGTTTAGATCAAAACGATTCTTCAATACACACACCACCCCGCTCCAAGGTGAACATACACATTACTTACAACTTGAGTTATATCCAGAACCAGAGTTGCAATGCAATTTCTGTGATTGGTACTTGGTAGGTGCATAATGAGATGGTGAGATATAATGCTGAACTAGCGTAGACTCTGATAGATTTCTTTGTGTAATAGAGCTATAACATCTTAAACTAATATTGAATCACTTGGTAAAACTTTACAAAGTTATTGCACAAAAAAACCATTGGCCTGTGTGTTCACCTATAACAGAGTCTACAAGAATATGGTTCAATAAGCCAAATTTGGTTGAAATCAAACAAGCAGTTAATGACGGATAACATTGTTTTATATTTTCAGTCCAAGATGTTAACGAAAAACAAAATTGACCAACCGAATCTCTTCATACAAATTCTCAAGCATGCCACTGCAGGGTTCTGATCCAGCCAGGCTTGACTAAAACATAGAAGTAAATGAGTAGTAGGCGCTTAAATGAATTTCTGGACATTTTTGGAAATTCAACACAGATCACAAACACTGCCCAAAAATCCTGAGATATCCTGACTATATTTCGGAAAATGACATAGCCAACATTAAACCTTACCTATCATTTACTTATAATTGGGGGACAAAAGATTGTGCCTACATGATTTCTAATGGACCTTTCCAGTTTACCCATTCATCATACGATGTCATAATCAACTAGGTGACGTGTAGGATGACATCATAATCAGTCACGGCATGAATGACTTGATTTAAATGCTTAATAGTCTGACACGTTGTAGGAATTGTATGTCTTTGCTATTTAATAAACATGCTGTTAGATATTTTGGAATTACTTTCAAAATATTCAACAGCTAACCTGTATAGTTTTCAGGAAATTAATATTCAGGGAGTGCAGGAATCCATCGATCACAAAACAGGAAAAGCATGGGTGGAGCTTAGCTACAGATGGGCAGGGCGTAGTTATCTGGAAAGGTCCATTCTTATATGAAGAGGTACAAACCGGTAATGATCAAATCTTTATGTACATTTTATTTCTAAAAGATCACAGAATATTTTAGCAATGTGTGTTCACAAGGAACCATGGCAAAAATTATAATCTGTCATTTAAAATATTTATGTTGATAAAAATCAACAAATATATATAATTTGATTTTTACAATTTTGAATATGTTTAAGTCCAGTTTGTATTGACCGACTCGTTATCACACGTCGCATCTAAAATATGTTAATTAAATGTTAAAATATAATAAACAAGAGGCCCAAAGGCCTGTGACGCTCACCTGTACCATTAGCAATCAAACCATTTGCATTTAAATAGACATGATGGATAATTTTGGCCAAATCCAAGATGGGAATTAAAAAATTTATCAATCAAAATTCTAGTTTGATATGTTGAAGCTTGCCGTCACAGTATCGTTCGACTCAAGTTTCATTGAAATCGGGCCACTGATTACGGAGTCCCGTTTTATATGGTTAAAGAAAACTTTCTGAAAATCTAAGATGGCCACAAAATAATGGATAAATAAAAATTTTGAATAGATGTTCTAGAAGCTACCACCAGCCAAATTTGGTTAAAATCTGCCAAGCGAGATATGTTTTAAGGATTTCTGGATAATATTTGTGAAAATCCAAAATGGCCCCCAAAATAATTGGGCAATCAAAATTCTCGCATAATAAATTGGAGCCTACCACAATAAGATAGTTCCACCAAAGTTCCATTGAAATCGGGTCATTGATTAAGGAGTAGTATTATAAATGGTTCTGGAAAATCTTCAGAAAATCCAAGAATGGTAGCCAAAAAAACAATCAACCCATCCAAATTCTGAATAGAAGTTCTAGAGCCTACCACCAAAGTATCCTTTCACGCAAATTTGTTTAAAATCCACCAAGCAGTAGGATGCATTTTGATAATTTCTGGTAAATCTTTCATAAAATCTACGATTTTCACGAGCTTAGCACCATAGAATCCATCCAGAGAAATTTGGTTGAACTTCTTCACGCGGTTAAGGAGGAGATATGTTTTGACAATTTCTGACAAATTTTAACCGATTTTAATTCAAATACGAGGCCCACGGGCTTTAGTGCTCACCTGATCTCCAGCCGATAAAAAAAATCCAACATGGCCACCAAAATCCAAAATGTTGATTGGACCATGACACCCATGGTTTATCAAGGATCAAATTCTCCTGAACAAACTTTAATTGTCCTTAATTATCAAGGAAATTAAATCTCATGTCAGTTTCAGCGTGATCTGTACAGCAGTTCCTGAGAAGTCAATTTCGAGAACAAGATGGCCACTGCAAAATTGACCAATCAAAATTCTGAATGGAAGTTCTGGAGCAAATCAACACAGCAATCCACACAACTTGCATTGAAATCGACCAGGTGGTTTTTGAGGTCATTTAAAGCTGTTCCCATTCCTTTCTAGAGTTATGAAAATCCAAGATGGCCACTTAAAAAATTTACCAATAAAAATTCTGAATAAATGTTCCGGAGCCATAGGACCCTTCAATCCAAACTTGGTTGAAATCAGTCAACGCATAAAGGAGGAGATATGATTTGGCGGACGGACGGGCGACCGATGGATGGATGACCACCTCGAGCCAGTTGCGCTAAAAACTGACCAATCAGAATTCTGCATAGATGTTCTGGAACACAGAACCATAGAATCCTTCCAGCCAAATTCAGCTGAAATCCACCAAGTGGTTAAGGAGAAGATACATTTGGACAATTTCCGCTAAATGTTTCATAAATTTTAAGATTTTCCACACAAAATTTAATTGAGCAGCTAAAATTCTGAAGAGGTTCTGTATTGGACCACCAAAGAGACCTTCTAGTCAAATTTGGTTGAAATCCAGCAAGTGGCAAAGGAGGAGACGCATTTTGATAATTTCCGCTAAATTCTTGATAAACTAAGATTTTCACTCAAAAAATTGACCAGTCAAATTCTTAAAATAGAAGTTCTGGAGCCTAGCACCATAGAATCCTTCCAACCAAATATGTGTGAAATCCATCAAGCAGGTAAGGAGATGCGCTTTGACAATTTCTAGTAAATTTTTCATAAAATCTAAGATTTTCACACAGAAAATTGGCCAATTAAATTTCTGAATAGAGCAAGTGTCCCAAGGGCCTGTGGCGCTCATCTGGACCATTAGCATTTGAACCATTTGCATTTAAATAGATATGATGGATAATTTTTGGAAAATCCAAGATGGCCACCCAAAAAATTTACCAATGAAAATTCAGAATAAAAATTCTAGTCTACCTTGATAGGATCACTCTAGCCAAATTTGTTTGAAATATGTCAAGCAACTAAGGAGAAGCAGTGTTTTGACAATTTCTGGTAAATTTTTCACAAAATCTAAGATTTTCACCCAAAAAATTCATCAATTAAAATTCTGAATAGAATTTCTAGAGCCTACCACCATAGAATCCATTAGTGAAGTTTGGTTTAAATATGTCAAGCAGCTAAGGAGAAATTTTTTTGGACAGTTTCCAGTACATTTTTCATAAAATCTAAGATTTTCACCCAAAAAATTGATGAATCAAAATTTGGAATAGCAGTTCTGGAGCCTACGACCATTGGGTCGTTTCAGCCAAATTTGGTTGAAATCACTCAGAATGGTAAGAAGCATTTTGACAATTTCCGGCACATTTTTCTTAAAATCTAAGACTCACCCAAAAAATTGATGAATCAAAATTCAGAATGGAAGTTCTGGAGCATACGACCATTGGGTCCTTTCAGCCAAATTTGGTTGAAATCGGTCAGAATGGTAAGGAGAAGAAGCAATTTAACAATTTCTGGTACATTTTTCAAAAAATCTAAGACTGCATGAGCCAGTTTTGGCCGGCTTGATCATTAAAGTGATGATGGCTAAGCGGACCAAAACAGCCTCTGCTGTGCTCTTGAGAAATGTCCATTTGCAGGCAAAAAGACTATTTTTGAAATTCTACCAGTGGAATAACTGACTTAACAAGAGGCCTAACCGCTGGTCGCTCAACTGGAATGTTAAAATTTGAAATGCTTTGTACACTGGAAGTCATTGGTACACAAGACATCAAGGTTTATCTGACAAATAGTTGACTTTTAAATTGATATTTTAGGATTTTACGTGTACAAATTCTGAATAGAAGAAGTTGACTAAAGTCTGCTAAGCAGTATAGGAGGATTAAAGGATTTTCAGAAAATTTACAAATTACAATTCTCATTAGAAGTGTTGACGCTTAAAATCATAGGATTGCCCCACCCAAGTTTCATTGAAATGGGATCATTGACTAAGGAGCAGTATTTTAAAGAATTTTCGGGAGATTTTCAGACAATCTAAGATGACCGGAGTAAAAATCGACCAATCAAAATTCTGAATCAAATTTCTGAAGCCCACCACCATAGGATCCCTCTAAACAAGTGTGTTTAAAATCCAACAAACAGTATAGGAGATTATAATGTCTTAAAGCAAGTTGACGGACGATAGATGGATGGACAACAGATGGACAGATGACCGATGTTCTGTTCTGCATTTGGATAGTCCTCCAGTTGGTTGGAGCACCCACAACTATGTGGTAGTAGCTATTACGATTACAATTACGCGAATTACAATTCAACGAAGATACGTGATGCGGAAACTTGATAGCATAAGCGAGAGTTACGAGCAAGTAAACAGTCTATGGTACAAACGATCATTACAATGCAGATGATATGCACAGTCAATGGTGTCAAGCGAACATAACAGTGCGAGTGAAATGTACGGGTGTGTGTATGACTATGCTCCTGACAGAGGCAGTCTATATGTTATTATGTAGACAGAAGTAATAACAAATCACTAGCTAAATCACTTCACTTCAGTTTTGGCCGCATTGAGGATGAAGACTCTACGGCAATGTATACTGTAGCAAAGTTTCCTGGTGATCGTTTCTATCTCCTGCCAGATTCGGTGGTCCTTCAGAATTATATCGGAATCTATTAAAACTGCGCAGTCGATTATGAGTTGGGTGAGGATGCTTATATCGCTGCAGATGGACACCCATGTAGGTTGACCACGGTTGTCGTTGATATATTCCTTGAGTTCATGAAAGTGACTCTGTCTGTGGCTAAGCAGAACATTACATTTCACCAGCATGTGGGGAAAGTCCTCGGTTTCCAGTTTGCATAATGCACACAATGGGTCGATTTGATTTTGGTTGAATCTGGCTAGGTTAGCCTGGACCAGGTATGTTCCAGTGACGAATCTAGTCTTGATGCTGGCTCTTCGAACATCTTTTGTGTCATTTTGTATGGTGGACATGGTCTGATGCATATTGCCTATTGACAGCCATGTGAAACAGCATCGCGAGAGAGTACTCTTTGTGAAGCACTGCTGGATCAATTGGGTTGTCCAATAGTTGTCTACGGCTGTGTGTGTTTTGAGTTTCCACTGTAGCTTTGTTATGGCTTGCACCTCAGCTCTGCTAGACATGGAAGTTCATACTGGTGTAGGATGGTCTGAATGTATACGAACCAGCTACGGTCTTTACCCGGCTTAGGGCTATATGCCGCTCCAAGATGCTGTTCAGGGTACAGTTTTGGCTTCGGATGATGCTTCCCAATAATGAAAGTTGGCGAATATGTTGCTCTGCGGCAATGGGTCTTGCTCCAATGAGTAGAAAGATACTAGCCTTGACGGTGCGAACTGGTACAGAGAGTATCTTCCTGAGCATGCTGATATGGAATGCCTCAAGACTGTCTAACTGTTTTGATGAGAGGGCAAATATCTCCAGGCTATATAGTAGTCTCGACATGACATACAATATGTAGATATGGTAGCAAACCCTCGGTGAGAGTCAATTTGTGCCATGTAAACCGGTACCTGTCATAGCATAGAATAATCCTCTCGTCGGTTTGATTGATGCTTCATTCTTTGAAGTACATGACAGGCCAAGATGTGTTGTCCTGTCTGTAACCGCTAGTCATGCTTCCGAGGTTCCAAATTGGCGATGTTACTATACTATAGTTCTTTGGAGTGGATCGGATGTGGATACATGATTTTTCAGGATGGATGTTGTAGCGTTCTCTATTGGCAAATAAGTATGTTTTGGAGTTCTTGAGCTGAGTTGCTGCACAATGTGAGGTCATCAGCAACGGCAGGACATCCAGTGTATGTTGGTCCGATGTATGTACAGAGTTGCTGCATCTGTAGCTGGTCTAGGAGGCTGTTAATATATGTCTTATATAGCCCTGTCAACAGGATGCCGCCTTGCCTGACGACCTGCTCTACACAAAATTGTGTACTTTCCATTTAACCTTTGCTGATAGATTCACATAGATGTTGTCAACTATTTGCCATATATGAGGATTTATCTTCTGATCGAAGAGATGACATTTGAGTGAGTTATGGTCTACAACGTCAAATGCTAAAGTATCAAGGAATGCCATATAGAGTGGTTGGTTGGTGTCAATCGCCTCTCTTGTGGTCTCTGATATCACTAACGCTGTGATGCGTGGTGAGAGGCGTTGAGTGAATCCAAACTGGAGCAGTGACTGCATGGCTGGGAGACGTTTATCTATTCGATTTTTGGTTTCTAGTATGATATTGTAGATATGTGTCAGCGCAGACAATATCGAGTCTCCAGAGTTTATTATATGTTCAACCGTGATCCCATATTCATCAGGCGCTTTGCCCTTGTTCAGCTTACTGATAGCATTTTTAACTTCATATGAGGATATTATCGGACAGGGTTCAAGATTCTGTTCGCACACCCCCACCCCCACCCCCGTATTAGGGAGAGGTCATACAGAACTCTGCACTTGTAGTCAGAATCGAAGTGTGGTTCGCTTTTAGGAATTGCAAGGTCTTCATAATATGATGCGAAGCCTCAGCGTTGATCTGTTGGCTCAACGAGTGCGATGCCATTCTCCATAAGTGAGCTAGTCGTAGAAGGCTTTCCTCTGTTCCTTTTGATGAGTTTGTAGAAGTTGCTGGTGGTGCATGTCTCCATCATCTCTTCATAGAATCCATCACGCTCCGTTGCTTGCTCGGTTCTTTGTTGGGACCTCAAGCGCCATTTGAGGATATTCATCTCGAGTGAGATTGGGTGTTCAGGGCCTGGTTTATTGAGCTGATGCCATGTCCGATTAAGCTGCTTACCATGTAGGAGAAGGTTTTTAACTGCGGGTGATGCTTTCCACTTAGGGCCATTGATGCAGATTGGCTTGCACGGTAGAGATTCTCGCTGCTGCATTTATGGGCTCGTGCAGATGTTTGACAGCCTGGTCAACTTCAGCAGGTGAGTTGATGATAGATTCTGTCTTGTCGAATATCTGTTGCTGATATGATTTGATGTCAGCCTGGTTCCAAAGCAGTTTACTAGCCCTTGACTTTTGGAGTTTTGTTGGTCGAGTTCTCACAAGCTGTATTGCTAATTCACCCAGGACTGGGACATGTGTGGATGTATTCGCAGGGTCCCTCTCATACATTAGTGAACTAATTGCAGGATCACAACTACGACCCAGAAAGTAGTCAATTTACGACTTTCCATTGCCATGTGTGTATGTTGGATTATTAGCTGGGGGCGCTAAGTTTTTTAGGTTTGTCTGGGCTAGAAATGATTTGAATTTCTTGTCGTTGGAGTTGCCTCTGTCTAGCAATGTTGTGTTCATGTCGCCGCACCAAATGAATTTGTGTGTGGCCTGGTATATCTCAACACTTACCTGTATGATATCAAGGCATTCTGCATATTTGTCCGATGAGTTTTGAGTATCCCGCTGTGGGCATGTACGTCTTAATCATACAGTAGGGTATTGGTTCAGATAGTAGCTCTATAGCAATGATACGTTCGTTACCATCAGGGAGGGTTCTGATGCATGGATCACTTAGGCTAGACCAGGCTATGGCAACGCCTCTGTACCCTCGTTTTCGCTCAAATTTACAGGTCAGAGTTTCTGAGTCGATACATCAGATGATGTGATTGAACTTTGGTATAAGTTGTTCAATTGTAGCTTTCTCATAGTCCCATATCCAATGCTCTTGGAGGTAGATGATATCTATTTCACTTAGTAAATTGTGTAAGGGGCATTGCCGCGGATCCCTTCTATATTGAAGGTCATGCATCTTAAGTGCTTCTTGTGCATGTTTCTGGTACTGTTGTCTGGTCTGGTGGTGTATCTTTGTGACAGCGGAAGGCTAAAAAAGACTATATCTTGTTGGCTGTTACTAGCAGAATTAGATGCTATTGTGCTAGGTGTTGGCTGGTTATCGGCTCTACTGCCTATCGTTTGCTGTTTCTTACTTGATTCAGAGTTACTCAGCTGATTACCAGTTGCGGCAGCACTACTTGTAGCTGGCTCTTGCTCCTTTGTGAAATGATTAGATGCTAAGGCAATGGTGTGCTGTAGCAGATTACTGCTCACAGTGGTTTTAGCTTTTTCTTGAGTGTTCACAACGATAGGGAGTTGGCTACTGGGTGGTAATGAGTGAGTTCTGTTAGTAGAACTATCATGAATATGGACTTTTGTCTGATTTCGGCGTGTGTCTTGTGCCCGCTTTGGTTGTTGCCTATGTGTTATAGAATTCGGTACACGCTGCATTTATTTAATATTTTGCAAGCGTGGCGGCTGAGCCACAGGGGGATGCCTTACACTCTGTGTCCTATGGGCTGTACTGTACATGGTGGATCTCTTAGACTGACTATGGTTCGCTGATAATTGCCGAGTTATGAGTAGTAACTGCTGATAGCCTGGTGGCATGGGTGAGCTGCCTAGATGCGGCGTCACTGGTCAGCTATCAGGAGCAGGCCTACCCCGAGAAGCCCTATGTGGTGCTAACCATGGCATATACAAGGCATTACTCTGTTGTGCTATAGCTTGGCTGTATCGGGTTGATAGTGATGGTTGGTCTATAGTAGTTGTTGGAGTCGGACGTTGATAATAACCTGGTGGTGGATACTGTACGTACGGCAGACAATGGATGGGTTTGTATGATGCTGGCATATTATGACTAGCATGGGATCCATAAAATGGGATGTCCTGGTGGAAATTTTATTGTGTCTAAATGGGTCTTTCTCTACACAGTTGATTCAGTGATTCTTCCATTGCTCCGAGTCTTTTAGCAACATCAGGAGACAGGACTTGCTGTGTCTGATCTGTATCTTTGGTAGTCAATGACGAGGTCGATTTTTCTTTCAATAAACTCTAGGCGATCCTTTATAAGTTGCAATTGTGGGTCTAACATAGTTACGGCCACATGGGGAGCTGGTATGTGAGACTGTGGCACATCTTGATGGCTGCTAGTTGCTGATGACTGCTGGAGTGACAAAGTGCGCTCCTGGTCTTTGATTTTCTGCTCTAGTTGCCCGACGTAGGCATTTACCTGGAGGTACTGTTGGTGATTAGATGACTCAGCCGATACATCGTCTTTTCGTGGCCACTGGCTTTTGTTGGATGATACCGTTTTTTTTCCTCGATTGAGCCAGCACTATACTGTCATTAATTATTGCTTCAGGTGGCAATGGTGTTGATTGCCTAGGTACGAAGGATAAAGTATCTGTTGATGAACTACTCGTTTGAGCCGATACCATATCATCATTGATAGTTGCTGCGGCATGTGGCAGTGATGTTATCTGCGTTGGTCAGAAGGATGGAATATCCATTGATGTTTTTCTGCTCATTTGAGCCAGTACCGTATCATCGTTAATAGTTGCAGCGATCTGTGGCAGTGATGTTATCGGTGTTGGCGGGAAGGATGGAATATTCATTGATGTTTTTCTGCTCGTTTGAGTCAGCACCATATTATTGTTAATAGTTGCTGCGGTATGTGGCAGTGATGTTACCTTCGTTGGCCGGGTGGATGGAATAGGCATTGCTGTTTTTCTGCTTGGTTGAGTCAGGACCATATGATCAATAATTGCTGTGGCAGGTGGCAGCGATGTTGATTGCGTTGTCATGTGTAATAGAATATCTGCTGATGTTTTACTACTTGGATGAATCTGTCTTGTATCATCCCTTCCTTCTGTGGCAGCATACAATGGTTCTGCCTGTGATGCCACCTTAATAAATGTAGTTACGGGATTAGTATGCTGACTATCTTTTGACAAGTGACAGAGATGAGTATCAAGATTTGTGTCATCAGATTCAGTCGGATCATCACACAGAGCATTGTTTACGCAGACACCACAATTAAAAGGTATACTTGCTGGAAGCCGAGGCCAGCACATATGTAATGGAGCCAGAGTAGGCAGGATTCGCACTGTATGGTGTCCATGAAAAATATACTGTTACAGACTGGGCAGATATCGGAACTGCTATGTGACACGTTACGGTTGCTAGAGATGCTAGAGGACCCTAGCACTAAGGAAAGATGAGGATTCATTTCAGTATATGAACTGCTCGCATCTTTTGCATCATTAGGTTTAGTTATGGTTATTGGTGTTGCGACCCCGTCTTGTGCTGTGGCATTATGGTTCGGGTTAATATTCAGACTCCACATTTTTTCTGTACTCATAAGTAGTTTGTCGTATGATGTCGTTGAGAACCTGTGTATTATATTTTTGAAGAATGTCCTTGAGAACTGGAAGATGGTGATATTTGAAGATTTTGACATTTTTTGGGCCATTTACCAGCATTTTGGAACTTGTATTATACATGTTGATGGTAAAGTTGAACTTTTTACCACAGTTAACGGCATGAGTTTTATTGTAGACCTTCAACTGTTCCTCCACTATTAGATTAGATTCTTCATGTAAGATAGTTAGCTTTGCTGTATGAGTCTTACATTTAATGTCTGACTGGGTGGCTTGAGTTTCATGACAATAAAAGTTCAGTAGGAACTTTTGGGCCAGCTCATATCCTCCAGCGCTATATTTAAGTACAAGCTGTCCATCATCGCTGCCGTTTCTCTGTAATACATCTAGTGACGACAGGCCTGTTGCTGTAAGCGTCTTTCTGAGCGCGGTGTCTCTATTAAGGGAATATTCCTTCTGTTTTTGGGTGATCATTACGGGTGAAGATATTGTTGCTCGGATTGGCATGCTTCCTGTTCTAAGTCTGGTTTTGGTTCGATTATTATTTAACCTGATTACTGCCATGTACAAGGACCAGTTCATTTGATGACTGTGCCACGTTTGCTGTAATATTGTTAATATTTATGTGCAGGCTTATGTCACAAAAAATGTAGACATAACAGTTGAATTCCTTGCAAAAACATTTGCATCTGGATTGTCAGTGATTATCTTGGAGCAACCGTGGCTATTTGTGGCGTGAGTATTTTAATGATATTAAAGCTGTGTGATGTAGGCTATTCTTCGGTAGCTGGGATTTGTCAGGCAGATCAGATACTAGATTGAAAGTTCTATTAGGCGAGTTAAAAAGATAACAATTATCACAGATGAGGTATCAATGGACGGATGTTAAAATCTTGTTTGGTTCGATCCGATATTAGATTGAGAGTTCTGTTAGGCGAGTTAAAAAGATGACAATTATCACAGATGAAGTTTCAATGGACGGATGTTAAAATCTTGTTTGGTTCGATCAGATATTAGATTGAGGATTCTGTTAGGTGAGTTAAAAAGATGACAATTATCACAGATGCAGTTTCAATCGACGGATGTTAAAATCTTGTTTGGTTCGATCAACAGTGATTAAAAGACCTGATGTGTTCATTGAAAACTTGTTAAAAAGTCAATTAATTGATTGTAACAGGGCTAAAAGTTCATTAAAAGTTCATTGGATGGAACTGGAGAGCAGGAAGGTTAAAAACTAAAAAAAAATGTTCCCACAGCATCTAGAGCATATCATGTTTAAAAGATCATTCTAGCCAAATTTGGTTGAAATTTATCAAGCGGTTATGAAGGAGCAGCCGTTTTGACAATTTGCATTAAATTTTACAATTTGCATTAAATTTTCACCAAAAATAAATTTACCACATCAAGTTTTGAAAACAAGTTCTGGAGTCTAGTACTATAGAATCCTTCCAGCAAAATTGTGTTGAAATCCATCAAGCAGTTAAGGAGATGCATTTTGACAATTTCTGGTAAATTCTTCATAAAATCTAATTTTCACCAAAAAAACCTGACCAATTAAAATTTTGAATAAAAGTGCTGGATCGTAGTATAAACGAAATCTGTCACAGATTTCTTTTTTCCGAGAGAGTTGATACTTACCTCCCTGACATTCTTTGATATTCCCAAATATCGACTTTCACTCAATAAACACTCAGAATAAAAAAGTATGGTGCCCCTACTGGGCAGGTAGTTAGATGATAGTCAGGCGGATGCCAGCCCCAACCTCGCGCAGGCGCAGACTAGCACTTCCTCTGACTAATTTATTGGCTGACACAATGCAACTAAGAAAGCCTGAAGACTGAGCCTCTGTGGGGCAGAGAGGCCGGGTCCATGTTAGGGAAGTTATGTATCAAATCTCTCATGAAAAAATAATTTTTATTTCACTTCAAGAGTATACTTACCTCCCTAACTCTTTAATATTGCCAGAATTTGTAAGAGAATTTGGCGGGAGGGAGGCAAGGTCAAAAGACCAGCTCTTCCCTATACGCTTTTCTGCGTTGAAGGCACTAAAACTTCTGAAAATCGTGTGAAAACACACCCAGGGAATGACTTGAGCATCGGATAACACAACCGATGGCTGAGAGAAGACCATATGTCATATGCGCTCCCCCCTCACCACCATGCCCCACCCCCCTTTTCTTGGGAGGAAGGCAGAATGACCTCAATGTCCCCTACGCTCTCTACGCACAAGTGACATGTATTATAGGATATTAGAAGAAATGCGCTCCAATTTTGTATACTCTCAAGAATGAACCACATAAAACATGTACTATTACCATATTAATAACAAAGTGTCAACACAGTCAACAATGAACAACACATAGACAAGACTGACCTTGTGAATTGCTTGTTGCTGTCATCAACTTCCCATTGGTGAAGACTAATGCAGTTCAGACAAGTGGTTGTTTCCATTGATAAATTGTGATATATATAAAAAAGTGTGAAAAACCCCATCAAAATATGCACACATAAATTATTTTTTCAAAATCGATAAGGTGAGAGTATTCGAGGTGTCACGGAGGTAATGGTCTGTGAAACTGGACTCACAATTCCACTGGGATACCGACATAATGTCGTCCACAGGTACCCCATTAAACAGGGCGGTGGAAGCCACTACGCCGCGAACACTGTGAGCCTTGGCAAGTCAACTTGTTTACCTGTGGCGGATTTATGACAAAATTGAATACATTCTACAATCCACCTGCAAATGTTGTCTTTGGAAGCCCTACCATGAGGTTCAATATACAATAACCATAACACTGTTGGGTCCATCCGCCATTCCTGGGTACGTTGTTTGTATGTATGATTACTGTAATCTGTGGCTGTAGTAGTAGAAACATCCTACAGCTGCAATCAGTCCTTCTTCGCTTTTCCACACTGTGTCTTGTCCTCAGCCCAAATCCTTAGCTTCCTCAGGTCCATTCTTGACTTGAGTGTACCTAATCCTGCTTTATTGAGGTCACCTCGTAGCACGCTTAGCAGATTTATGCAATGACGTCCTCTCCTGGCTCTGTATTTGCTGGCTCTGAGTAGGGCGAATTCCAAGGCTCTCTGTGCTGGTGTGTTTTCTGGCATCCTTAGCACATGGCCAAACATGGACCATCTTTGCTGGGTGACTTTTACAGACAGTGGCGGCGTATTACTCATCTTGTACAGTGCATTGTTGGAAATTATGCTCTCTGGCCATCGGTGTCCAGTGATGGTGCGTATGTGTTTGCGGTGGCAGGCGTCAAGTTTGTCTAGAGCTGCCTTTAGAGCTGCCCAGCTGTTACAGTTATACATCATCAAGGATACGCAGGTTGCATTGTATAAACGTAGTCTTTTTACCAAGGGCATCTTTGAGCTACGAATCCATAGCTTCCAGAAGGACTGGAAAGCTATGTTCCCCATGATGCAGCATACAGCAATGTCAGCAGTACCGCAAAGCAGTGCGACCAGGATTTTACTTTTCCTCCATGGGTCGCCGCCACGGAGTGGATCATCATTTTCTTTAGTTTCATGATTTGTAGATAGGTATATGTGGGTGAATTCTGTTTTGGATTCATTCATAGAGATTCTCAATTTTTAGTTTGCTTGCAGCTATTGTGAGAAGTTCATCAAGGGGTTTCTTTTCCTCATCTATACAGTCCACATCGTCGGCATATTCCATCTCCAGCGGCATTCCCAGTATTGACACCATGGGGTTTGGTCTTGTGGAATTTTCCCACACAGATTTCAATGCAGCAGCTCGATAACAGGTGAAGATCACAGGGGATAGACCATCTCCCTGTGGGGAGCCAATTGATGTCTCAAACTCAACAGACTTCACTGACTTGACTCTTACTCTCAGCTTGGTGTCTGCAAGCAGTAGTCTCACTAGTCGTAGCTCATCTTCATTGCATCTGGCCTGGCGTAGAACATCTAGGATCTTTGAGTGCTTAATTGTGTCAAAGGCTCGTGACATGTCAATGCCCATTTTGTGGAAATCCCAGTGTTTGGAGATGACTACCGACACAAGCATGTGTTGAGCCCATACAATGTCTGCGCCCATGTTTGAAGCCACTTTGACATGATCCGGTGAAGTCGTCTATCTAACATTGGATAGGATTTTCCGTATGCTATTAAGGAGCACAATGGGCCGCAGATTGGGGTGGTGGGGTGGGGGGTTAGGTGGCTTCTTGAGCTTGGGTAGCATGATAAGGATGCCTTGGCCTACAGCATCGATGGGAAGGTGGTGCATAAAAGCTGAATTGATTATGTGCGTGATCGGTTTTGAGATAATGTCATTTGCACATTTGAATAGTTCATTGCTCATGCCATCAGGTCCAGATGCACGTCCATTTTTCAGGGCTTTTAAGTACTTTCTCAACCTCTGCTGTATTAATTGGTGTTAGTAATGGCCTAGGGTCTCCTGAGAAGGGCTCATCATCGTGGTCAGTGAACTGTTCCTTGAACCCTTCTCGAATTGCCTCGGCTTTGCACTGGTAAGTCCCGATAAAGTGTCCTTTAAAGTATAAAGAGTTGTGTACGGTTAGTGGTGGTGTGTAGTCAGCAACTCTCAGGGCTTGGGCTGCCCGAAACATTTTGTGGCTGCCCGAAACATTTTGTGGCAGTCATCCGTGGCAGTGATTTCATCTGCTAGGGTGTCAGCTTGTTGGATAGCAAGATCTTTCAAGCGTTCGCTAATGTGGCGCAGAATGTTATTGCGTTCCTGGCGTAGTTTGGTGCTATCTTCACTTTGATAAATGCGCAGACGTAACGCTTTCTATTCTGCTGACAGTTTTACTATGAGAGGGTCATTAGTATACATAGTTCTGTTGTTTTTTAAAACACCTATGGTGCTAGTAGCTGGTGATTCCACAGATATCAGTATTTTGGTTAGGGCTCCGTTTGGATCGGAGCTGACATCGATGTTAGCGATCTGCTCCCCGAGGGCCTTTTTGTATGACATTTGAGTGTCAGTGTCGCTGATGAGCTTGGGTAAGTTGTAGGTGACTCTACCCTCTTGCCTGGTATGGCGTTTATACATTAGGTAGAGCTGGTGCATATGGAGGCGTGTAATGACTGGCTTATGGTCAGAATTGAGGTCCCTGGCTCCATAGGAATGAGCATCCCGAAGTAGGGGTTTTGCTGCTGTCTTGCATAGTATGAAATCTATTTGGTTGAAGACCGCTTTTGTAGCCTTAGAACCTTTTGGGGCTTTGTGATCAGCAATGTGTCTAGTCCATGTTGTCCGGTGGCGGCATGGGTGTTTGAAAGCCATATTTGTGGCAAATTGGAACTAAGGAATGCCACCAGTGCATCTCCATTGCTGTTGCGTGTGCCCTCCCCATATGATCCCATGCATGAGTCAAGTCCTGAACTTTTGTCAACAATACCGAGTTTATCCAGCTTGGAGTTGAAATCGCCACACACGAACAGTTGCCATCTAGCTGGGATAGTAATGGCGGAGCTCAGTTCTGCATAGAAGGAATCTAATATAGCTGGATTCTCTTTGGCCATTTAGTAGTTGGCCCATATGCGTTGACTATGCGACACTTAGTGGTGGTGCGCTTTCGCGTTGGTATAGGCAGGTCGATAAATGCAACGCGATCACTGACGTATCCAAAACTAATGACATCGTCCAATACCCTTGGTCCAATTACGAAACCTAATCCACGGTAGGTGTTTGTACCTGTTTAATGTGCGGTCTGGACACCATGCTTGTGAATTGGATCATACCTAGTCAAAGCTGGTAAAAATATGGGTTGACCTGGATATTTCACACTGGTTTTTAGCCATGAAATTAATCCTAGGTAGAAGCTTAGTTCTCATCTATCCTTAAAAGATACATATCCTAGCTAAATTTATGACTATTTGTTACTTTATGGACATTTTAACTAACTAGAACTGTAGGCACCATTTTAGACAGATATTTGCTGGCGCCATTATTTCAGACTCTATTGTCTTCGCCGGTGCGAAATTGTTGGTATAAAACCATTCTCATAACGCTAATGCTAGTCATTCTTATGGTAGCTTCCAAGGTGAGAGCAAAAGAAAAATCGCTGTCAATATAATCAGCTGATAATACAATTGTCATTAGATAAAGATTCGATAACAATTTGGCTGAAAATCGTTGACGCAACAACTTTCAATCAAATTGTTCTCAAAATAATCAGCAGTGTTGTCAACGTTGCAAGACTTGCTGAAGATATTTCACGCAACTTTATTAAAAATCATTTCTGACTATGGCAGCAACAGCGCTGTCAAATTTTTCTCAAAATAATCAGCAGACTTTCTGTTTTGTTAGGTAACAAGTGCATACACAATTAGTTAAGGCCTATATCATATGCATATTTCAGAGTGAAATATGTTCACAAAGACCAGGCAGTCCACCAGCACGCGCACGATCCCCTCTGACATGCCTACCATGAATAGAATAATATGCTTACCTCCTGATTGATAATGAAATGAACAGAATTTTTTAGCATTTCTGAGACTGGGTCTAGATTCCATATATTATATAGGCCTAACTTCTTAGTCCCCTACCGGTAAAAACGGGGGGGGACTATAGGTTTGCACTCCATCTGTCCATCCGTCCATCTCTCTGTCCGTCTGTCGCAGTTGGTTTCCTGCACTTTTTTTCGCAGTCCAAGGTATTCAACTGAAAATTGGTACATTGCTTCGGTATGAGAAATTAGACCAAGTTCGAATTTCAGGCGCATGCATCAATTTTTGATGGAGTTATGACCCCTTTCGACTTAGAAGATGCATCGCTTTAGTATAAGGAGTTACACAGCAAGTTCGAGTTTCAGACATTTTTGTCAGTTTTTCATGGAGTTATGACCCCTTTTGACTTATGAAATACGAAAAATATTAGTTTTCCGCACTTCTTTTCGCAGTCTTTAAAGATATTGTGCCGAGAATTGGTACATTACTTATGCTTAAATTTTTGATGGAGTTTTATGCTCTCTTTCGACTTAGGAAATATGAAAAATATCAGCTTTCAGAGCAGGCTGGCTTCAGAAGATACAGGAGCACAGAAGATCAAACAACACATCTTGCACAGGTCATAGAGGACACTTTTCAAGCCAAGAAGGTGATGCTAGCTGCCTTTATTGATCTGCAGAAGGCATTTGACAAGGTGTGGAAGGATGGCCTCCTCGTGAAGCTCCGGCGCACAAGCGTCGGTGGCAACATGTTCCGATGGACCAAGTCATACCTACACAATCGCAGAGCTAGGGTGCTGGTGGATGGACAATCTGGACAGAATGTATTGCTGAGACAAGGGATACCACAAGGCGGAGTATTATCACCAACTCTGTTTATACTCTTCATTAATGATATTGTAGCAGAGCTGCCCAATGGGATCCAAGCAGCCCTCTATGCAGATGACCTCGTACTCTGGTGCACCGAGGAGTACACAACGACTGCCACGTACAGAATGCAGCTCGCCTTGGACAGAATTACAGCTTGGGCCAATCGCTGGTGTATTACCATCAACAAAGAAAAATCATCAACCATGCTATTCTCACTGTCCACCAAAACCAAGGTTGGCAATCTGACACTGGGCGGTACTCCACTCGAGTACGAGGACCAGCAGACATACCTGGGAGTCACCTATGACAGAAGATTAACATGGAAGGAGCACATCCAGAACGCAGAGGCAAAGGCCAGAAGAAAGCTAAACATCATGAGGAAGCTGGCAGGAACAAAGTGGGGTGCAAATGAAAGGATCCTCAAGACCATCTACCTAGGTGTCGTACGACCACACCTCGAGTATGGATCCAGCTCATGGATGACAGCAGCTAAATCTCATCAACAGAACCTCGACAGAGTACAAAACCAGGCACTGCGCATCATCACTGGTGGAATGAGATCAACACCAATAGAAAAAATGGAGCAGACAGCAGGCATCCCCCCCCCCCCCCCCCACTTAGTAAAGGAAGGGAATGCAAAGCACTGATCCAAGCTGCAAAGTTCAAATTGTTCAACAACCACCCGATGAAGATCAGGCAAGCACAGCTGTCATCAGGAAGACGTAAAAGATCAAGTTTTGTGAAAGAGACAAAAGCACTTCAAAGGAAACACCAAGAAATGTTGCCAGCACAAATAGAAGACCCAAACCACACCTTTGATCCTCAACCATGGGAAAACAAACTAGAGAGCATAGCTATTCGCACCACAGTACCTCATCTCACAACCAAAGATGAACACAGTAATGTGAGCAAGAAGGCCCTGACCATAGCCATGCTACAAGAAATGTACCCTCAGGAGACATGGATAAGGATCTACACAGATGGATCAGCCAAAGATGCAATTAGGAGCGGAGGTGCCGGACTGCACATACAGTATCCAAATGGACAACATGAGTCAGCTGCAATACCGACAGGCAAACACTGCACAAACTACAGAGCTGAAGTCGAAGCACTGGTCCATGCAGCTAATACCATCAGCAGAACAGCAGACCCTATTGCACAGATTGTCTTTTTATCTGATGCCCGCTCCGTCCTTGAGGCTATCACCAAAGGTAAGCTGTCACAACTTGAAGAAGCACTACAAACCATCAAATGCTTTCGGATAGCATTGCAGTGGATCCCCTCACACTGTGGAGTCCAAGGAAATGAGGAAGCAGACAAGATGGCAAAGGTGAGTGCAGAAGAGAATCAGACAGAAAACATGGTTACGCATACAGAGACGAAGACTATCATCAAGTCACTCTATAGAACACCTCAATCAGACGATGCCTACCATCATCTCTCGAGGCCAGAGCAAGTGACCATTTTTCATCTCAGAACTGGACATAACAGACTAAACCAACACATGTACAGGCAGTTCCACCTTACCACATCGCCCGCTTGTCCTT